>CATKRY010000013.1:0-390892 GCA_949775005.1 Orthosia gothica
GCATCATATCGAATCATCATATTTACTGTCCTACTTTTTACTATCCTCCATCTGTAGGCCATACAAATATTTGTTCAGCGGGAATCGAACCCGCGACACGCAGAACAGCAGTCAATCGCTCAGCCATTGCGCCAAATGTGGTTAGCAGATTATCAAACTGATTATGTCACGGTCATAGCAAAGTCTAATAATATTGTCTAGACATTAATAGAAAAGTGCTTGAGAGACTGCTAATGTCAACGGCATACAGTCATTTCAATAACATTTGTGTGTCGTGTGCCTCAATCTCTAGGAGAAAGCGTTTTACACTAGAATAGAATATACTATAATGTACACCAAAAAAAGGAATTACACATACATTTTACAACAACTTAATACCACATAAGTAGATAAACGGAACAGAGACAAAGCTTCCTAAGAACGTGCAAAATTGGTACCTATTTTGTTAGGGTTGTCACAATAGGTGAAAACAAAAACAAAACATTTATTAAATAGTTTTATTATTTACTAGCTGACCCGGCCAACTTTGTTTTGCCATAAAAACACCAAATATTCATCTAGCTACCCTACCCTACACTACCTACCCTACCCTAAACTACCCTACCTTACCCTACCCTACCCTACTCTACCCTACCCTACCCTACACTACCCTAGTAAAAGCTTGTAAAAACAATAAAAAGGTAAAAACACACCGTGTAGTACCCTCTTTTTATCAAAAAAGGGATAATACAATAAAATAAAGGTACTTAATTGAAAAAGTAATAATCAAATATTTACTTACCTATTGTACTCCTTGGGATAGTTAAAGTATGATATATTTTTATTTTTTCTAGTATTATTCATACACACAGTACAATAAACAACCATTATTTATAATAAAATACAACGTTTTTACATTAAAATATTCAAACTTGCAATTAACAAAACAAACAACGTGCGTTGCGCAGACCCTGAGATTGTCCACTGGCAGTGCCAACGTAAACCGGTTTTTCCAGTCTCGCCGCGTACGTGACAAGCGGCCAGTGGTCACACACACATGCGTCCGCGTGCTTGTAGTAGTGCAACCGATTCGCGCTTTTGTATCAAGCTTTATCTCTGTTCCGTTTATCTACTCATGTGTTAATACTACGGGTACAAAGGCGGTCTTATCGCTGACAGCGATATCTACCGGACAACCTTTGGATGGAGTAAAGAACTTAAGATAAAACAGAAGGTAGCCTATGGTATACTGCTACATTAAAAATTATTAATACATAAAAGGTATATAAAATACTATACATAAACTTAAAAATAAATATACATACTTAATATTACATGTTACAAAATTTCAAAGAGGGGAACAAATGATAGAAGAAATTAGATAGAAACATAAAAGCATTATAGAGGAAGGAAATAATTTATAACAAGATCGGTTTTTACCCGATTGCCGAAGGAGGGTAATGTGTTTATCAGTCTATGTATGTATGTATCTATGTTTGTTTCTATGTGGCGTTCTAGCTTACATCATTATATCACATTAGGTTAGACTTGCATTAGGTACATTTATTATCGACACAACACACACACACACACAACGAGTAAGTATGCGAAAATAGCTATTTGTATAAAGATGTGTAGGTATGCATGTGTTAGAATCTAGAATAGAATTCTATATAAAAGGATTGAAATATACCAAGACAGCAAGCTTTGAATGTCAAGATGGTTGTTAGTTATTTACTGTGTATCAGAGTTCCAATGTATGTGGTGTGTAAGGGAAGGGTTTTATGAATAAAAGCATAGAAAGACAAGACTAGGTATTTGTTTAAATAAGGCTTGTCAATTAATTCATATTAAGAAGGCTTAGTGAGCTTATCACCCGTTCGCTAGACTAGTTCTCGTGGAGAAGAAGGGCAACAAACTCCACGGAAGCTCTGTTATAGTAATTATCGATATATTTTACAACCACATAAAGTATTAACAATATTATATAATCAAAATAACAAAGATAAGGCAATGAACATAGCCTAACCCTTAATTTAATATATTAAGAATAAAGGCCATACTATGATATAGATACAGTTTCAACACAACCATTAGCAATAATAAAGTTATAATATCAATTATCTTACGTTAGTCTTGTGTAGTCGATCTTACACCAAGTATTATAAGTAGTATACTTTTAAATAATAATATTTGGCCTGTACATCAGCTTATCCATTATACAATATTATATATTTACAGGTCTTTAAGTGTCTCAATACGTCCAATATGATAAAATGGCCGCCATTTTCCATATTGCTTTAAATAATCTCACAATAAGGTGAACAATAATCAATTACATATTATGTAGTGAAACTGTTTTTAAACATATCAAGACAATTAAGGAATTTAATATCGCCTGTTTCAATATTGATACAAAAAGTCAGTAGATATTTTACTAATTGTTTCAAAGGACTTATATAAATACTAAAAACGCAATATAAAATCCAGGATACATCACAATGATCATTAGAAATTACGTAATAATTTGTAGGAGTATCATCAATGTGGCTTAAATATAAGTTTAAAGTTATTTATATGACAGGTATGTATTATGTAGAAAACCATTGTGACTTGAAAAAATTAAATTCATGGTTTAAGGTGGTACCCTGAGCAAAACACCGTTTTTCGTGCTGTTTTTAGGAGCTATCTACTCGTTATTTAAAAAGAAATATCAATTAATAAAAATACTTTAAATTTCTACATAATATTGATTAAAAATGGTAGATTTCGTTTTTTTTAAGTGTTGTATGTTTCACTAATCTCCTTCCAAAAAAAACATAAAAATTAGAAATAATTATTGATAGCATGCATCTCCTCGTAAAGTGTTCATTAATTATTTTTTGTACTAACACTAATGGATAGATAATTTAATAACGAACATTTTTCTAGTATTATTTTTTCAAAAGACTAAAATTCGATTTTATAAAGATTTTATTCTAAAATCTGGGCGTATTCACTACTGTAATTCATGCGCCACCAGTGCCGCTAGACCAATAGGAATGCTCATATCTCATGCCGATTTTTTCGTCAGGGTACCGTCTTAATGACGTCACGCATACTTCAAATTCTAACACATGTGGAAGTCAGAATACTAGGTTTGTACGCATCTTCATACAAAATAACTAACACCACTGCAAGCACCACTTCTGGCTACATTTGACTAAATTCTGCTCAAATCATGTACCTACGAGTAAATTCTCGGAAGTCCGAGTTAATGTTTATTACATACTCTATTGCATAACACAACTGTCATGATATTAATTACAGGTACATGTTGCGTTGCGTGACATTACGACCGCCAGTCTGCGGGCTTGCGTGAGGTCCGCAAGAGCATGTGGTGTCAATGATCACAACAAGCGGTTAAACTTTCCTGAAATTGATTTAATAAGTTAAACGCAGGCTGCGGTGTGAAAATTATTCGAATTATAGTTATTTTATCGTTGTTACGGAGACATGTTGAACAGTAGGTATGATTCTCAAGATCTTTTGTACGTTTAAATTGATTTTTAAAGACGCACGATGGTTGTTTATGAGTACTTTTCGGGCGGTATATCTTACCCAATCATCCTACACTGTGTGGCATTTAAAAGCCCTTTTGCAAGTCAAGTAGATAGGCTTGATTTCAGGCAGTAACCTTAGCCGGCTTTTAATTTTAATCCATGTTATCACGGGCAGCCAACGCGAAGAAATATAATTTGGTTCAAATAAATTGGACTAGATGGCGTGATAAGCTTCGATTTGTTATTGAACTTTGTGATTTTTCAGAGACGATCATAAAAATGTATGTTTTTGTTTAACTAAATCTCCTAAGCACAAAATTAAGGAATATTGGGTCCTTAATTCACATTTTTTAAATATTATTTGAATGAATCATTTAAAATTGATTAATAGATGTCGCGATTTATAATTTCTGAGGCATCTGCATCTGCCTAGCCTTTTCCCAATTACTGTTGGGGTCGGCTTTTTTTAATTTGTTTTGTGGCACATTTTGGTACAACCAAACTGTAAAAACGTGCAAAAAATACTATAAAACAAATAGTCGCAGTATTAATAAAAAAGTATTTACGAACCTAATAAACCCTTTTACTTGCAAGTCGCTGCTAACACCATCTATATCCGTGGAACGAAACAGAACGCGTTCGAATTTCTTAGAAAAATAACCAGACGAAAAACGCTATTTACGTCGGCACGGTTTCTTCGTCTTGGATAAGGCATCTGTATGCTAGTATCATATTATCTGTGTCCCTGTTGAGCCTGCTCTTGACCTCGACTTCGCCTGATGCTAAGGTTTGCGATGGACCTAGCTTAGTTCGTAAAAGAGGAGAGGTATTTTATTTTATTATTTTAAGCACACCAACAGCACAAAAAAGAATACATTGAAAGTCAAAATTACATAGCAAACATGCAGATTAAAGGTATGCATGACATTTACAAAATTCAAAATTAGACTAAACTATACTCTTTGTTCAAAGAGTGTAGGTAAACATTTATCACAATATATCAGTTAAGAGTAATGAGCATTAAGAGTTTGAGTCAAACTCTTAATGCTCATTACTTAAGGCGGTACCCCGAGAAAAACGCCGCGCAAGCCGTTTTTCGTGCTGTTTTTAGGAGCTATCTACTCGTTATTTAAAAAGAAATATCAATTAATAAAAATACATTAAATTTCTACATATTATTGATTCTAAAATGGTAGATTTAGTTTTTTTTTTATGTTGTATATATTTCACTAATCTCCTTCCAAAAAAAACATTAAAATGAGAAATAATTATTGATAGCATGTATCTCCTCGTAAAGTGTTCATTTATAATTTTTTGTACTAACACTAATGGATAGACAATTTAATAACGAACATTTTTGTAGTAAAATATTTTTCAAAAGACCAAAATTCGATTTTTTAAAGATTTTATTCTAAAATCTGGGCGTATTCACTACTGTCATTCATGCGCCACCAGTGCCGCTAGACCAATAGGAATGCTCATATCTTATGCCGATTTTTTGGTCAGGGTACCGTCTTAATAGGGAGTGTCCGAATGTTATGAACTTCATTGAAAAGACATCAATATGACTGTCCAAAGAGATAGACCTTTCATTGTACAGCCTTGCCATGCGTGTAAGGGGGCTATTAAGGGGGGGGGGGGTATGTTTGGTTTTGCATCATCATCACCCAGCCCGACTTTGCCTGCAGCTGAGCATAGGGCCTCTAATTTCTTGTGCCAGTCCTCACGCTTTTGGGCCACCCTTATCCAGGTTGTTTGCAAGGGTATTTTCTTTCTTCCTTTACCCTTTGATTGATAAAAAAAGGTTGCCCCACACTAGGAATTGCTTCCTGTATCGTGGGTGTATTTTTACAATCATCATCTGCCTAGCCTTTTCCCAATTGTTGTTGGGGTCGGCTTCCAGTCTTACCGGATTCAGCTGAGTACCAGTGTTTTACATGGAGCAACTGCCTATCTGACCTCCACAACCCAGTAACTGGGTAACACGACACCTCTTGGCTAGACTAGTGTCAGATCTCAAGCTTCTGACTACCCGTAACGACTGTCAAAGATCTTCAAATGACAGTGTATTTTTACAATATGTTATTTAATTTCCCTGTCTGTTATCAAATCTTGCAAGTTACATTTGACTCACTTTCGGGTGTTTGATTGTGCTGAAATTTTGTACACACGTTTGTTTCTCGTGAGAAGGCAATTTTAATTATAAACGATTGTTATTTTATTTCCGTCCCTTTTCCCAGGTGACGGGGGCATGGCGGCGGTTGTCGAGCACGGTGAGCGAGTCAGTGGGCCTGAAGCACGCACTGCGGCGGCTGCAAGCGGTGCCGGCGCGCGCAGCCCGGCTCGTGCACGCACTCGTGGACCGCATGCGCGTGGGTGGCGGCCCGCTGGTCTCCACGCAGCTCGGCGCGCTGCGAGGACGCAAGCTCGTCACCAGGACCGTGGCGCAGACGCCCTATTACAGCTTTAAGGGTATCAGGTGGGGAAATATCAACATCACAATATCACAATAACAATAGCAACGACGACAACAACGTTTTTAGGGTGCCGTAGTCAACAAGGAACCCTTATTGTTTGTGTGATAGTAGTTTATACAGAACCCTCTGTGCAAGAGTCAGATTTTCCCTTGGCCGGTTTTGTTTATAAAGATAGGCTTGCGTATGACCACTATCTCACCATCAATGATGGTGGAAAACGATGATGTGGTCGACAGTGAAGCACGCTTACCTAGAAGTAACCGAATTTACTCTTGAATTAAATACCCCTAAGTTGTAGCTGTTGTGATTGTTTAGAAAAAGCAAAAATAGTTGCTTTTTTGTTAAAATTCATCATACCTCAATTTTCCATTGGGTAAAGTAGAGGTGTAGAACACTCTATTCGCCAGTCTGATAGAAGAGGGGACGAGATTATTGCTATCAACCAAGTACAAATCTAGACACCGAGCTAGCTACTGGTAGGTGGAAGAACCCAATAACAGTTTGAACGACCCGGTAATCGAACAAGGACTTCACGCTCAGATCGCATCACTAGATCAAAGACGCAGAAAGAACTGCATATTTAAAGTTTTTAGCGATCTTTAGTAATTTAACGTAATGATTGTCTTGAAGGTACGCCCAGCCGCCACGCGGGTCACTTCGGTTCCGGCCGCCAGCGCCGCTGGAGCCCTGGTCCGGAGTGCGAGACGCGCTGGAGGAGGGCGCCGTGTGCCCTCACAGGTTCATGCTGTTCGACACCTACAAGGGAGATGAGGACTGCCTCTTCCTCAACGTGTACACTCCGGCACTCCCTGATAAAATGTCTGGGTAAGGCAACTTCAAAGTAAATAACACATCGCACCACCTACTTATATTGTCACCAAAGCCTATAGGGCATGGAAAGTAAGTGGCCCGATTGGGCCACTTTCGTATTCGGTCATCACTATACTGTTTTGAAGACTTTAAACTCGTTTTCCACAGAGAGAGGAGCTCGTGGCTAAATAATAACTGCTGCACTGGTCGATCATCAAGGTTAAGCAACGTTTGACGAGGTCGGTTCGTAGATGGGTGACTATTTCAACATACCGATTTTCCTCCGTGCCTCGGAAAGCACGTTAAGCCGTTGGTCCCGGCTGTCATTTGAACATCTTTGACAGTCGTTACGGGTAGTCAGAGGCTTGAGATCTGACACTAGTCTAGCCAAGGGGTACCGTGTTACCCAGTTACTGAGTTGTGGAGGTCAGATAGGCAGTCGCTCCATGTAAAACACTGGTGCTCAGCTAAATCCGGTAAGACTGGAAGCCGACCCCAATATAGCCGATCCCAATATAGTTGGGAAAAAGCTAGGCAGATTTGATACTCGTTTTCCAATTTTTTTATGAGATATATTTTTTTATTCTGAGGCGACATAAAAAATTATGCCTACACGTGTCTTATAAACTCGAGGTTTTTGCGGAGGTACAGTTAGTCTTGCGAAGGTTTCAATCTAATTACAATGGTTCAATATTTTTAACATTTTTAAATATTATACATAATTTTTAAATATTTTTCACACCAACTGCTCAACAATGTCCAATTAAAAATCATGCAGTCTCAACGTAAAGTAAAGCACTACCTCTCAAGTAAGGTAAAGTTGTATGAAAGTCCCTAGAGAGTAAAGTGATTTGAATTTGGAACGTCAAATTCGTGTGGAAATTTTTGGAAAAATCTAAGTAAAAAAATACCCTTAAGGCATTGTAAAGAGGTTAATCGAGCCACCATTAGCAAATCTCAAAAAAAGTTTTTAACAAAAAAAAACCGACTTCAAAAAACCCTATCAGCACTACGAAGCTAAAAAATAATACTAATTCTTGATAATCAACCTATATAACCTAACCTATCTTTAACACATATATTTAATAAAAGTTAACTATTTTTGAAGTCGGTGCCAAGCCCGTTAATGTTTTTTGAAGCCGGTTTTCATGAGCCAAGAGAAATATATATCCACTAGATTACTTCCAAAGCCGCGTGATGGGTACTGATAAACGTTTCCACAGAAACGAGTATCTATTTTATGCCCTATCGGCGGTTGAGTATTTTCGAGCGAAGTCAAGTGTTTCCGTATCGTGTCGAATGCGTCAAGGTCAAGGAGAACAAACTCCTCGAGGGCTTGTTGACAATATGCATCTAACCATGAGAAGTATTAGAGGATCCGCTTCGTATTGGCAGTGATGTTGTTCTCAACTTATTGCCGATGGCGAGGACATTGTGTTCTTAACAAGATCTTGACATTTTCTTGCAACGATTTGCACTGGCCTGATATGCTAAAAGCAATGTTCATAGCAGATAACCGGGATACAAGCGAAGATGGCCAGCTCACATTTCAACTGCGCTTAGACTTGGTTCACGAGGCAATACTATAATGCGATATTTAAAAACAAATAATAACTAGCTAGCTTCCTCTGGACAATTCCAGAACAGAGGAAGCCCTCATCTTCATTTGTTGGTTTGGTGCGGCAATATTCCCAATTTTTCCATCCCTGAAGGTATCAGGGTTATTGAAAGAGTAGTAATATGCAGTGTAAATCCAGACATCTCTGCATTAAATTAACTAGTAAACAATGTACAAATTCATAAACATACTAGCAGTTGCTACAAGAACCGAGAAAATAAAAATTGACGATCTGGTTTTCCAAGGGTACCTTTTTTTTTTTTTTTTTTTTTTTTTTTTTTTTTTTTTTTTTTTTTTTGGGTGGGAAATCATCCAATGACGTCTCCCGCTCTGGGTGAAGCGAGAGGGCGTGTCAGACTTTTACTGACTAAAACCCACCCGTGTTCCTTCAGTTGCTTGTGCCAGGGCCGCGGTAACTCTCTTTCAAATTTATCCGCGACCCAGACAGGCATCGGCCCTAGCGGACCCCGTCAACTTTGCTGACATCTCTTTGAGGCGCGCGTGGAACACTACGCGCCGTCGACTCGGGCCTGGTCCTTATCGGACGACGAGCTACCCATTACTCGCCGTCCGCAAGCCCGCGCCTACGGTGGCCGGGAATCGGCTTGCGACTCCCGACGCCCGGGGCGTCTCCTGCGGTGGCTAGGGGCGTGAGGTTGTCTCCGTTGTGTCTCCCTCACGCGTTCCGCCTCCTCCTTCGCGAGCATTACTGCTTCACTGAAGGAGGTGACAGCTTCCCATGCCCTCTCGCTCCGTATCATGGCCTGAACCAGGGCCGGACGCGAGAGGTCGCCACCGCTGATCGCCTCTACGAGGACACGGCGGTGCTCCGCCCAAGCGGGGCAGACCTCCACCGTATGCTCCACCGTGTCCTCCAGGCGATCCACACAATGGTGACACCCGGGCGTTTCCTCCCGCCTTATCCTGAACAGGAACCTCCCGAAGCAGCCGTGTCCGGTGAGGACCTGTGTCAGGCGGAAGGTGAGGACGCCGTGGCGCCTCTCAAGCCACTCCTCAAAGAGGGGCCTTATCGCCGCAATTGTGGCGTGCCCAGCACTGGGTTGCGACAGTCGCACTCTCCATGTCGCCATGAGATCCTGCCGGAGCTCTGTCCGCCGAGCCACGATTTGTTGCGGCAACGGAGTTTCGCCCCGGCGTTTCGCCTCCTCGCGCCACTCCCAAATGTGCGCGAGGACTTTTGCCTCCAGATCCCATGGCGGCAATCCGGCAAGGAGGCTCGCCGCCTCACCGGAGACCGTGCGGTATCCCCGGACCAGCCGGATGGCCATGACCCTTTGGGACGCGTTCAACCAGCGAGCTGGTCGCCGCCTTAAGGAACGCGCCCACACTGGTGCGCCATAAAGGGCCATAGACCGCACGACCCCCGCGTAGAGCCTCCGGCAGGAGGCGTTTGGACCCCCTAGATTGGGCAGGAGCCGCTTGAGGGCAGCCCCGGCCCGCTCCAGTCTAGGAGCCAAACGTCGGAAATGCTCCACGAAATTCCACCGGCTGTCGAGGACGAGTCCCAGGTACTTCATAGTCGACCCGACGCCGATGTGAACCCCTCCTACCGTTATTTGGGAACCCGGCGGTGGCGCGTTCCGAGGACCATGAAAACACATGGCCTCGGACTTGTGCAGGGCCACCTCGAGTCCCAATTGCCGGATCCTATCGACGACTATCGCAACCCCGCGTGTCGCTAATTCAGCCGCCGCCTGGTGCGACCTCCCCTGCGCCAGGACCAGCGTGTCGTCAGCGTAGCAAATTACGCTGACGCCGCTAGGGAGGTCGGCGCGCAGCACCCAGTCGTACCCGATGTCCCACAGATGCGGCCCCAAGACCGATCCCTGTGGGACACCGCACGACATCTCTCGCCGGTTCCACTCTCCCTGGTGACCGGGGTAGATGACGGCCCTGTCCGTCAAATAGGCCTCGACCACGCGACAGAGGTAGGGCGGCACCCGGTGATACCGGAGTGCCTCCCTGATGCAACTCCAGGGCAGGGTGTTGAAGGCATTAGCGATGTCTAGAGACACCGCCAAGACGACCCCACCCCGGGCCACTGCATCCCCCGTCGTGAGGGCTCGCACGCGCATGATGGCGTCTACTGTAGAACGCCCTCTGCGGAAGCCAAACTGGCTCTCCGCCAGATCAGGCCCCCCCCGCACTAGCTGCCCGACAAGGCGGTCTGCAATTATTCTCTCAAAGAGCTTGCCCACCTCATCAAGCAGTACTATGGGCCGGTAAGCGGACGGAGAGTCCGCTGGGCGCCCCGGCTTCTTAATTAGGACCAGTTTCCCCGTCTTCCAGCGATGTGGGAACTGGCCCCTCTCCATACATGCGCTAAGGAGCCCCCTTAGTCGAGGCCCGAGAGCCTCCAAGGCCAGGACCCAGGCTTTCCCATGTAAGCCATCGGGTCCTGGGGCGGTATTTTTGGCATTAAGCCTACGTACCGCCACTCGGAGCTCTACCTCGGTCACCTCCGGAGCATCGTCGTCGTTGACGGCGGTGTGGTCCGCATCGGGCACCGCAAGAGGCGGAGTCATGGGCGGGGGAGTATGTTCCCCTTGCGACGGGAACAGAGTGCTCACCACGCCCTCCACGAGCTGCGGCCGGAGACTCTGCGTCAGCGGGGGAGCCCATGGGCGGAGTTTATCCCGCACCATTTTGTAGGGGCGCCCCCACGGGTCCCTGTTCAGAGTCTCCAGCGACTCCTCGCGGGCCAAGCCTTTGGCCCGCTTGATCTCCGAACGAAGGGTGGCCCTCGCAACTCTGTACCCCTCATACAGCTCCGCCTCAATGGCTTCCGTATCCGGAGGACGAATACGGAGCCTGCGGTGCCTGGTGTACCGGCGTCGCGCAGCAACGCACGCCTGGCGCAGAGCCGTAAGCTCCGGCGACCACCAGTACACCTGGCGCCGGGCGCATCCTGGCTGGACCCGGGGCATTGCCACGTCACATATCTCGGACATGGCATCCCGGAACCACTCCGCCTCGTCGTTGATGTCAGCGGGCCTGTCCGGTGATGACACCCAGGCCTGCACGATCGAGGCTTCCAGGAGGAGCTCCCGGTCCAGCTGTTTCAGCGCCCACCGCGGACCACTCGGGGTCTGTCGGGCCGGCGCGCTCGAGGTCTGGGTGGAGACGTCAAACCGGATATACCGGTGGTCGGAATAGGTCTCCACCTCCTCCATAACGCGCCAATCGACGACACGCGGTGACAGAGCGGGGCTGGCGAATGAAATATCCACCACCGATTCACCCTGCATCCGCACACACGTGGGGATAGAACCCCGGTTAAGGACGACCAGGCCTGTCTCCAGAGCCTAGTCCTCCACCATCCTGCCCCGTGTGTCCGTATAACGGGAACCCCAAGCCACGTTTTTGGCATTGAAGTCCCCAAGGACAAGCACAGGGAGGGAGCGGTACCCAACGACGACGATTTTCAACTCCGCAAGGGAATTGTGGAACTCGGTGAGAGTTCGGTTCGGGGAGAAGTATACCCCCACCACGGCAGTCTCCCCGAACCGTGCTGCTACGCAACCCTGCCCCCTCTTGACACCCTCGAGGGACGGGGTGCCGGCAGCGGCCGACGAAATTAGGGTCACTGAGCCGCTCAGATCCTTCACCCAGTCATCCCTGGGCGGGACAAAGTACGGCTCAGCGACTACGGCGATGTTAATCGACCACTGCGCCATGCTCTGGAGCAATAGATCCTGAGCAGCGGCGCAGTGGTTGATGTTCGCCTGGAGGAGACGTAATGGCGCCGTTATTGGCACTCCATTTCAACCCCTTCCTGAATCCCCTGTGAGGATCCTGCCGCGGTGGTCTTCGCGGCAACGACGGCTGTGGGGGCGGCATCAACGGCGGCAGTGGCGGTGGCAGCGACGGTGACGGCGGTGGTGGCGGGTGCGGCGGTGACGGTGGTTGCGGAGTGCTTACCGCTGCGTCTGGCCTTGGCAGGTGGAGCGCAGGTCTTGCTCCCGGCTCGGTGATCGGCCGGCTTACCAGCAGCGGCACATACGACGCAGTGCGGCGTGGCATTGCACGAGCCGGCCTTGTGACCGGGTTGACCACAGCGGAAGCAATGGTCGCTACGGTCCACCTCCGAGGTACATTGAGCTCCCACGTGGTTGCCCACAAGGCAGCGGAAGCACCTCAGAGGTCTGGGTTTCAACAGTTTTACCTGCGCGGAAACCCAACCCACCAAGAGCCTTCGGCCCTCCCCGGCTATTTTTTGGGCTGCCGCGACGGGGCAGCTCACCGTAACGGCTAGCATCCCCGTGGCGTTAGGACGTATGATGCCTGCCTTGACCTGCTCGGCTAAGCACCCCCCAGTCCTGGCGACGGCGTCCACCACCTCGCCCTCCGTCACAGAGTCGTCCAGGCCCAGAATGCGCATGTCTGCGCACTTGATGGGCCTGGACACTCGGGCCTCGTCCGCATCTAAGGACGCCCTGAGACTTTCTGCCAAAGCGTCGGCGGTCGGGCCACTGGCCGCACCGGGAACTTCCAGAATCCGGGCCCCAGTCGCGGTCACCCTAACCCGGATGCCCTCGGTGACGCCGAGCTCCTCCAGATTCACCGCCGCCCTCGCTTTGGCGAGCACTTCGCGGTAGGACACGCCCTTCTTTGCCGCTTCCGGCTGTAGTGTAATCACTACAGCTGCGGATTTCGGGGCGCGGAGCCTAGCCGCGACGCTTCGTTCCTTGCGCCGCTTTCGCCTCTCCTTTCTTTTGGCCGCCCTTGCTGCCTTGCTCGCCTTCTTCTTTTCCCCGGCCACTTGCCATTCGGCGTTGGTCGTAGGAGTTTCAGGAGACGTCAGAGATTGGGGCGCCCGGCCCGCCACCCGGGCTGTGGCCTTCGCTGCCTGTGAAGTCGCTCCGCTCCCTTTGGGTGCCGACTTGCCCGGTTTTGTTGGGGTTGGCCTCGCGGTTTCCGGCATAGCCCCGCGATTAGCCTGTTCTGACGGGCCCGTTTTGGCCGCGGCAGCCGCGGCTGCGGCAAACGAGGCCACCTTCCGCTGGTCCAGAGTCGTCTGGCTTGCAGCTAGCGGGGGGCGCAGGACAATGGCCTCCAGAGCAGAAAACCGACTCTGGAAGGCAGCCAGCTCCTGCCGCACCAGGTTCAGAACCCGGTCTTCCGCAGGCAAAGGCTGACCTTGCCCCTGCTGCGGCCCCCCCTGTGGCAAATCCTGGGGGTCGGCTCCTCGGAGCCCGGCCAAGTCCGCTCGGAGCTTCTCATTCTCCTTTTGGAGAAGCTCCATGTCGGCTTTCAAGCGGGTGACCTCCGCCCGCATTTCGGATATTCCATCCGACGGAGGCCCGACAAGATTTGCCTCCGCTGCCGCCATAATGGAGGCCGTGGCCGCGGATATAGCCTTGCCTTTAGAGGACTTATTCCTCTTTAAGGCCACATCTCGGATTGCGGATCCCACGACCTCTGCGAACCTGGCCGCTCTCCCCGAATCCAAATCCAGCTCGGAATCCAGTTCACCGCCAGAAGACCCCAAAAGGATAGCCCTGAGACTGGTCAATCCGGGGTGGCGCCCCTCTGCGGCAAGCCTTTCGGCTCGCTGGGCAGCCTCCTGGGCGGTGAGCCCCCTCCTCACTCCTCTATCTCGGCCACCACCTCGTTTGCTGGTGGGGATCTTCCGGGCCGAGGCCAGCTCGTCATCAGAGACCGAGCCCAGGCCATCCCCCGATTTGGGGCGTTTACGGAAGAACCTTAGGTTCTTCGCAGCAGCCCCAACCTCTTCGCAATCCAAGCTCTGTGAGCCCTTTGCGCCAGATGCGGCGTCGGACTCCGACCCCGCATCACTCCTCACCTCTTCATCGGTTTTGTTTTTAAAGTTTTGTTTTTCCATTCTGTTCCCACGAGTAAATAACATTTTAATTCTCAAAATCTAGTGGTTCGCACTAGAGACTAATTTAGCTACCCATTAATCAAGCTATCAACCTCCCTCACGGTGCGCCGCCGCTTGGAGATTTGGGGTGATTTTTTATAGAGGTTTTCTTCCTCGCGACCCAGGCGGTTAAGCCAAGATCCTCGACCCCCGTCAACAGTCAGAGACATGACCGTGACTATCTTCGGGGCTACGAGACTAGCGGTGGCAGAAGAAGGAGCAATACTTCCTCCTGCCTGCCTGGCGGCAGGGTAAGTGCACACCGAGCCCGCTCTTACTCCGCCGCTGTGCGTCTCTGAGAGCACAGAGGGACACACGTTGGAGCGTTCTTCCGACCTCCAACCTCTCTGACAGGATATTGGCATACGGGCAATGAGACCCCTTAGGCACATAGTACCTAGTGGGGAGTCATTGCCCGTACCCCAGGGTGCACCGTCCCGGAGACTGGCCTTCCCCCCGGACGCATCCAAAAGGGAACTCCAGCCCACGGACACACGGGGAGGTTTCCTGTCCAAGCACCCCTTCCAAGGGTACCTAATGACTCTACAATTTGTTTAGGACCTGATGAAGCCTTGGCCAACAATGGTCGATTTTGCCTTTTAAAAACGTTTTTAGATGAAAGCATGATTCATAATTAGTACTTGGGCGACCAAGCTCAGGGTCGGGTTACGGGCATCGTTAAAAAGTTTAAATGACCTGCTTTACGAAGGGACGATAGAGAATGACGAACTAATAAAATTTGATGACGATACTGTTGGCAATAGATTAAAAGATTCAGATGGTTGTATTGCAATTTCCGCAGCCACAGCCTCTTTTCAGGCAACTACGGGATACGGCAATGTAGAGCGAAGGATGTTGCCGTTAATATTGAGCTGAGCAGTTACAGTTCACAAGTTACAAAGCCCAACTCTGGATAGAGCTATCATAGATTGAGGGGCAAAAAACTTCGCCAAAGAGCGTGTATATGTGGCTTTAAGTCGTGTGAAGACCCTAGAAGGGCTATAAGGAATAGCATTTTGTGACTTAGAGGCAAATAAATGACTAAATAGGCTGCATGATGAAAGAGCTTTGGCAGAAATGGCAAGATTGTGTGGCCTATAAGCTACATCATCCGTGGTGTATTCTCGAAGTCAATCAGCTGACCAATAAATAAAAGTGTCATTGGATGTGCTGCAAGCTTTCATTCGCGAAAGAAAATGCACAAACAAAATCGTTCTTTGATATAATTTTTTTCTTTAAACGTTCAGCATCATAAACACACCGTAAACGAGAACCCTAAATAAAAAAAATCTAAACATCCGAATTGAGAACCTCCTCCTTTTTGCAAAGTCAGTTAAAAAATAACCATGTACCGTCACCGTGGTATACTGAACACATCTGCGTACCCCTTTAGAGGATACAGGCGTAATGTTATGTCGCGTGATTGTGTAAACAATGCATAGATATGCGATAGCAGCAATCGCGGTTGATTGGCTGAGTTCCGTTGTATGTCTCCGAAACTCATCATCAGATCGTTACAAAATTTAAATGGGACCATTTTGGCATAAACTCTTTACGAACAATTAAATAATTTTGCAAATCCGTCTATATATGACGGAGTTATGCCCGAACATACATAAATATATAAATATGTATAAACATCCAAATTGAGAACCTCCTCATTTTAGAAGTCGGTAAAAAGGCGAGATTTCAAAGAAGGTGAAACAAAAGACGGTGTTTGTGCTGTGATTTTCAGTGAATTTTATTGCAATAAATTCGTGTTGACAAAAAATTTCGAGCGATAGTGATCTACTTCAGACTTTATCAAAAACCGGCGCATTAGAGATTATAAATTATCTACTACCGGCAAAATCAAAACATAGATACGAAAAAAGCCTATGACGATATTGTTGATTGGAGTAAACAAAAGGAGGAGTCAAGACTATGTCGGGATCCGTCCTTATAATTTATTTCCAACATTTAGCAGAAACTCGAAAGTCATGCAGCCTCCCCAAGTAGCACACAAGCTCTTTAACAAGCCGTACACTGGCCGGTTAGAAGTTCTTAATAACGCCATTGGCTCCATAAACAAGTTCTACAGTAGATGTACAAGCGGATATAGCGCCGCTGTACCTCCGAAAGAGGCCCAGATTTATACGGTCTGAGGTTGTACAGTGTCTCTACAATGTTCGTAAATGTGTGTTAGTACGGAAATACAAAGATGATATACGAGCGATAGTGTGCGCCTAAGTATCTAAAAAAAGTTCTTGTAGCGCAACTATAGCGCTCGCATCTTATTTAGATGCGTCTGTGTCTCTGAATTAGAGTTTACGGTTCTGTATTACGTATACGGTAGCAATATTTTGGGGAAATTAACCATCTCAACAAAGACTTAGTGCCAATGGAAAGTGATTGATGGACTACTGGATGGATGGATACGACTGAAAATAATTAAAAAATAAGTAAGTGTTGATTTTTCTTTTATGCATGTATAATACCAGTGCGAGTACAAGTTTATTGTAAATATATACATATTTTTTAGCTAAAATTTTCACGCGCCTGCTATTTATGCAGTTTTTTGTATAAAAAGTACATTTAATTATAGGGTTAGAATTCTAAATTTAGTTTAAATAAGATAGTTTAGCTTTATAAGTAGTTTCTTTAGAATCCTGGGTGAGAAAGAGTGGCGTGAATTCGATTTTTATACATATTTATGATGTTAAAAAATTATAAATAATCATGTGAATTGCTTTTATCATAAACTATTAATGGCGTCTCGGTTACAAGAGCCTTCAGTGTTTATTAGAACCGTTCTATCGATTTAAGCCGCTAGTATCCACCGTTGTAGACCTTTCGGTTCTACAAATGTGGTATTGACGCTCTATTGTACTTTTTTAGGTGTACATCAGCAATTAATATATTCTTTTAAGAGTCTAAGGTTGTAAAACGGACTATTGATATTCTAAGGGTCATTTTATTTAGGGGTCCATTGTCAGAATCTTAAAACCCGTTAATTCCCTCTTACACTTTCTTATTGTTCGTTTGTATGTTTCTATTTATACTCTACTAATTAAATAGGACTCTTACAGCAATATTTCTTGTTTATATACAATCAATTAAATATTTACAGATAACATATAGTCTAATTATTTGAACTTTTAATTATGAAATCATTAATTGCATCTAAGTACGAAAGAGTTTGAGTGCAAAGTATGTCCTTAATTTTTGTCGATCCGCTATTTGCAACCGACATTTGTGCATTATTATCTCGAAATCGAAAAAAATACCCTGAGCCCCTTTTTGCAGTATGCCCTTCTTGTCATTTCATTATATACCTACCTACCTTTAGACAATAAAATGAGAACTTAGACATTTAGAACTTTTAAGTAAAGGTTATTTTCATCATAGTAAAATTAACGTAATTTAGATCGATATAATGAACACGTAATGGTAATAGTTTCTCTCGCACTTTGCTAGATCAAATGTCAAAATAAAATCTAAATCTCATGTCTTTCAGGTATTACAAGAAGACTGCGGGAATACTTCAACAGCTAAAATTGACGCCAGGAATGCTTCTGAATCTCAACCTGGCGAAACGTATATAATACTTTCTGGCAACTCAGGAACTCAAGCTGCGACAATACAGGAACCAAATTGTGATATACAAAATATACTGCAGAATCAATCTATCTTATTTGATATTACTAATCAGATAATAGAAAATCAAAAAAAAAATATACATAAATTAGTCAAGCATTTCCGTTCAGATGGAAGAATCCTTCTCAAAGATTGAAAACCTTAACACGAAGACAGTATCACTAAGAGACGCTTCAAGTGCTGAAACCGACTCATTTATTTTGAAGCAAATCAAAAACGTCAAAGATCTAGAGCAAATGGAACAGCTACTTTCTGATAAGGATTATAAGAAGAAACTTAAAAATTCATGCTTATTTATATGTTCAAGTGGTGAAGGACATGGAACAAATTGTGCGTACCGATTTTTGGATGTACTTTTTTCAAGAGACTTTCTGTGTGAATGTTCCTGGTCGGGAAGTTGCCGTGACGACTACGTTAAAATAAGCCTCAAATGTTTTAAGAATACTTTAAATTTCTTTTTTGAGATGATCAATCATTGGGATACTTCTTACACTCAAGAAACCAATGAAACCTTCTTTAAAAACATTCTTAAGAATGCAAAGAAAAGGAACTCTGTCAAGTATGAAAGAATTCCAACAAAGAGAAATAGGCTCAAAGGAGTGAAGTCTGCTAAAAAGCAGAAGACTACTGATACATCAAATATAATTGAAGGTATCGGAACTGAAACTATAAATATACCTGTTATTGATGACCAACCGGCTAATGATACCACCGAAGGCTCTGCAAATATAGAAAGAGTACGCGATAACGGAGAGGAAGAGGAAGACTGTCTTTGCTGATTTAAAATGTTCTTGATTTAACTTGATTTTGTAATAACTATCCTTTTTACCAAACGAAAATACCAAATTGAAATTTTTGTTCTTTGATAAGTTGATTTGAATTTATAAGTTTATTTTATTTAATTATGTTACCTATTTTTATTCCGTTGCCATGTACCTTATTATTGTAACGATTTACTAACTTAAGCTCAAACACGTTTCCTTTTTTATTAGTTATTATTATAAGAGACTCGTGTTCAGAGTTTTAATTATGACTAGTTTTATAAGAATATTATCTTTTTACTTCAAGAGTTCCTAAAATAGTGATGTAAATCCTTCTACCCACTCAGAGAAACCTATTTCTAAGTATTTCATTTAACATTCTACCACTAAGTGACGTTACGAATTGGCCAAGCAGTTCAGAAAAACTTATAATTAAGAATTAAAATACTGAAGAACGATACTTGTCGGCAAAGTCAACATGCTGACCGGCTCACTATTACGATTTTACGTCCCTCAGTAGTAGAAAGAAGAGAAGTCAAAGGTATCTTTGACAATTACCTACAAAGATAAACGTTATATTTTCTGGAGCGACAACTTGATTTTTCTATGTACGCCAGATAGTAGGGATGCCAGTTGATTTTGTAATTCTAGTAAGTTTATTACTAAATTAAAACAATTATTAAGATTTACATTGTTTTATTTTATAAAAAATGTATGTAACAAAGGGAAAACATAAAGTTCTCTTTTATGTTCAATGCACACTAATTTACACATAATATCCTGGGTTGTTACAATAACATCAGGTATTGGAAGTGTCGAAGCTTTATATATATTGAGAAATGAAGATATTATTGGAGTGTGAAATAAATCTGTTTTATTTAGCAACTTGTTACCATAAATACACGCTCCTCTTGTATCATCAATCACATTTTTAAATTCAATTATATCTTTATTTTTCGTCATAAAATACTTGTCCTGAGGTTTAGAAGAAATCACAAAATTTTGGAATTTCAGTATAGAACGGGATTTATTTTTTATTATCACACATTCCGAATGTCTAAAGGTTTTAATTTCTTTTTCAACAAATAAGTCACCTTCACCTAACCTTTTAGCTACTTGGGGAAGTACGTTGTTTCCTTGTCGCAGCATATTTTTTATTACATAGAATTTGTTTTCGAAAGGGTAAGCATTAAACGATTGTAACGGTCCAAATCTTTCGACTTCGTCTGTAATGTGTGTGAGATTATGCACGTTACTCGTTATATAATCAACACCATAAAAATCTTTATACCGTTCCACAAAATTATATAGTAGAGTCTTTGATAATTGTAAAAGATATCGATGCTTCTGCGTAGAGCAAATGGTTATTGCACAAAACAATAACAAAAAGTGTTCATTGACGTCAGGACTGAGTACGTCTGGTAGTATCACTACACTCAAATAAAAGAAGAACGTACGAAATTCTGACCCCTTCCAATGAGCCAGAGTGTCTAGTTGTCTTACTGCTCTATGAATTTCTGAGGGCATTTTGCATTGCCTTAAGAAAACATTGATTGTAACTATGTCTCTTGCACACCATTTTGTTAAATATTTACCGAAATTTCCATCACGCCAGCCAATCAAAAATCTTTTCATAATTCCTAAGTCTATCAAATGAAGCGAGTCACCGACAGGAAAATCCTGTACCATATCGATCGGAAGTTTCAATAATGAATCAATTTTATGGTGTGCTCCATACATTTTCTGACGGAAATTAGAATCTGTTCTAACAGGACATCTCGTTTGAGGGAAGATAACTGTATGAGATTTATGAGAATAAGCGCCAACTGTACTACATTTCAAACATCCATGTCGACCGTTGAAATTACAAACCCCTGAAATAAAAACTAAAAGTGATTAGGTTATGTGTGTTACAGTAATTTAAAAAATTGGTAACCTAAGAATACTATTTATTACTCACCCTTGATGAAAGCTCTCGCAGGGGAATCACAAATGAAACATCTAATATTTATTTTTATTGTTTTGCCAAGTTCCTCAATATGAATTCCATTTTCCAGTAGCGGTAGCATCTCTTCTACAAAATCATTTAAATAGGCATCTAGATCTTTTGGTTTACTGCTCCCACAATAAATACCAATTATAAACGGGTCTACTTCAGTTTTTTCAAAAATATTGCAGAGAATTGGCCAGAATTCTTGTTTTGAACTTTTATGAATAGGAAAGCCCATCAAAATTAAAATTTAAGGAAATAGATTCTGGTATTTCATCTGGGGCCCAAGAACGTAGAATTTTTGTGAGAGGAGTCATAACCCCATTGTGCCAGTATACACCACCGCCTGCAATCGGCTTTAAATTTATATTTCTAGCGGTATGCAATATGGTCCGAGGATCTTTAGGCAAAATATTTGGAATAGTATTATTTAAAATTTCTGACAAATGTCTTAATGCTACATGCGATATATTGAATTTAACTGCCCATTTTCGTAATTCATTGCGAAAATCAACGTTCTTTATGAAATCACTAGTAGACTCGGCAGTATCTGTATCTGAACTGCTGAGATCAGCACAGTCGTCATTAGTTGATGCAGTGTCATCTACGGATTCTTCAGCAATTACTTCGGCCTCAACTCCTGGGAAGTCACAGTTAATACTGTCAGCTACATCACTGCTCCAGGTTACATTAGTCGCAGAATTTAAACCTACGGAACCCTCTTTATTTTCAACACACACTTGACTGTTAGAGTTTTCAACACTGATAAAATTATTTGATGCAGCGTCACCTGCCTCAACTTCTTCGAAATTAGCAATAATATTGTCAGCTAAACCGCTATTGCAAGTTACGGTAATATTAGACGAATTTCCTTGAAGCTTCTCTTGATTGCTAGTGTTTCCAATTTTTTTGCCGGGACTATGTTCTGGTCGATTATTAATAATATTCCCATATTCTTTGCTAATCTTTTTCCTCACACTACCATGTCTTTTTCTTAATTTCCACGCTTTTTTCCTATCCATGATAAATGTACGATAATCTTTCACAAAATGGAGTCACAATGAAGCAATTAAATTAGTAAAACACTCTTCTCTCGCTCCAGCTGTTTAAGTGACCATAGAAACGGTTTTTATTTTCTTTTAGCTGTTTATAGCGTGTTTTTCTTGCCTTATTCAGCTATTTACCGTACAGTTGCTGTAAAAATCTCGAGTATAACGGCTTACGGGCGAATATATAGTTATATTTCTCTGCTGTAGATATAGCGTTTCAAAAGCTGTAATAAGCTCTATTTTACAGCTTACAGGTTTAGAAATATACAATGTACAACCTAACGCGCTTTAAAGGAAGCTTATAACTACATTTAAACACTTTTAACTACTAAAGCCCTCTATAAGACCTCGCGGCGTTCTAAAAGGTATTTATAACTCTGGTTTATATCAAATGCCCGTACAATAACTCTATGACACGCCTTTGTATCTTCATTGGAATTATATTTACCGTTGTTTGGCTATTGTACAGCATGCCTGTTGAAGAACTATTAAATACGCTACTGAACAACTTGAGTATTATAGTAAATCCCTTGAACAGCTATTATACAACATTCAGGTTGTACAGAAGCCATTTAAGCAGCTTGTGTGCTACTTGGGTCATCATCATCATCTTCCTGACCTAATCCCATGTTACTTGGGGTCGGCGCAACACGATTTCCTCTTCCATACCGTTCTGTCCCCAGTTACGCTATTACTGACGCCTTCCCTTTCCTTTATATCCCTTTCCTTTATCCCGAAAAGCGGGCCAAGAGGCTCATCGGCGATGAAGCACTGGTTAAGTCAAAGCTCCAGAGCCTTGAACACCGTCGCCGAGTTGCCAGCTTGTCGGTTTTTTATCGGTTACAGTTCGGGGAGTGTGCGATGGAATTGCATGATCTAATTCCGCCCAGCCCGTTTCATCATCGGACTACAAGACGTTCGGCGAAGTGCCATCGGTACATGGTTGACATTCCACCCATACGCACTAAACGTTTTGAGAATACTTTTATTATGCGTGCAGCTAAGGAGTGGAATTCCCTGCCAGAGACTGTGTTTCCCGATAGCTACAATCTAGGGGTCTTTAAGTCAAGAGTGAATAGGTTACTTCTAGGCAAGCGTGCTCCACCGTCGACCACATCATCGCTTACCATCAGGTGAGATAGTCGTCAAGCGCGAGCCTATATTGAATAAAAAAAAATTACTCCTCACACAGTCCATCCATCTTTTCTTTGGCCTTCCTCGTCCTCTCCATCCATCCACATTTATATTTGTAACTCTTTTAGTAACATGCTTTTCATCCCTCCTCATCACATGACCATACCAGGACAAACGGTTTCCCTTCAACTTTTATGTCACTGGTGCCACTTTCAAACTGCCTCTAATATACTCATTTCTCACTTTATCCAATCTCGGCACGCCGCACATCCATCTCAACATTCTCATCTCTGCTATATGCAATCTCCTTTCATCCATCTTTTTCACAGCCCAACATTCTGATTCATACAGTATGACAGGTCATGGTGTATTTATTCAAAGCTCAGATCTACACTAAGAATCAAACATAATATTCAAAGAGGTCCTTAGAGTATTGTGCAGTCTAGACGTGAATAAGGCCAGCGGACCTGACGGCATTCCAGCGAGAGTGCTGAGGTAGTGTGCGCCTGAACTGTCTCCTGTGTTGACACGCTTGTTTCGCCTCTATCTTGTAAAAAGAACGGTGCCGAAATCCTGGCAGCTTGCAAATGTGCAACTAGTGCCCAAAAAAGGCAACCGTGCTGACCCTGCCCATTACCGTCCGATCGCCTTTACCTCCATTCTGTGCAAAGCCTCTTTGAATATTGCACTTTTGGATACACACACGATATTACACTACGTTCTATTTTTTTTTTAGCACGATAATGTGATGATTGTGTGGGTTTAAAATAAATATTTCACCATCATATTTTAACATTACATTAAAATACAATCAATAATAAATTATAAAATCGATGGTCTACACATTTTTTTATTCAATAGTAAGTTCATAATTTGTGTGTGTATCCGAATGGGTAACAGTGACAGGCAGAGAACAGACGCTATCTCTTTCTATTACAATAAGTCAGAAGGGAAAATAGCTTGTTCCAGTCCCAAACTGGTACAGGCGCAGATCATTTTTGTTTTTATTATCTCTTTCTAACAACGTAAACATCCCTAAGCTAGACGAGAGAAGAGCTTGTTATGTTACACAGACACACACTAGTTACGCCAATGGTATGTTGTGACTTGTGACCATGCGGAACCGCGGAACAGATTGTGACCAAAGATTACTATTATATACTGGGTACTATATACTGATTATGACTGTTAATGCGACTGTGACTGTCCGCGGAACAGATTGTGACTGTTATTGTGGGTCGCGGAACTTTTGGAACAGGCAAAAGAAGCAGGGACTGTTATTTCAATTTATGGATATCTGTTCCATGTTGCTATTTTTAAATACCTGTTTTTTTTAACTGTTTCGTTAAATACGCCTCACTCCTAGTTCATAGGTCAATAGGGAAGTTATAAAAATCTTCGGCACAAAATTTTGTGACAGGTGCCGGACAGATAGACGTATGGACGCGTGAGTGACAGCAATAGTGCTCCGTTTGGACCCTTCGAGTACGGAATCATAAATACATGACAAGTTATCCGTTTCCAGGTTTTGAGTTGTTTCTGTTACTTTCTGTATATTATTTATGCTCGCAACAATATTATTTACTAGCTGTCCCACGCGGTTTTGCTCCCCTCAACTGGCTACTTATCTACCCTACCCTACATACATGAATGTTGCATAACTTTAACCGCTTACGCAGCGCACGCAACGGAAGCTCTCAAAAAGGAATAAATACACCCGTTTTTGCAACAATTTTCATGTTTGCTCCGCTCCTTTTGGTCGTAGCGTAATGTTATATAGCCTATAACCTTCCTCGATAAATGGACTATCCAACACAAAAATAATTGTTCAATTCCAAACAGTAGTTCCTGAGATTAGCGCGTTCAAACAAACAAAAAATCTTTCCTCTTTATAATATTGGTATTGATTATTGTACCCATTTTACTTTATTTCTGTTTTAGGGTTCCGTACCCAAAGGGTAAAAACGGGACCCTATTACTAAGACTCCGCGGTCCGTCTGTCTGTCTGTCTGTCACCAGGCTGTATCTCATGAACCGTGATAGCTAGACAGTTGAAATTTTCACAGATGATGTATTTCTGTTGCCGCTATAACAACAAATACTAAAAACAGAATAAAATAAATATTTAAGTGGGGCTCCCATACAACAAACGTGATTTTTTTGCCATTTTTTGCGATAATGGTACGGAACCCTTCGTGCGCGAGTCCGAATCGCACTTGGGCGGTTTTTTATCTCTCTGACTGGTAGAGAATGACTCAGGCATTAGGTCTCCTGATGGTACCTGTGTGTTGCAAGAAGTTTTAGTAATTAAATGAATGTATTTTTGTAACCAGGTACAATCCAAAGCTGGCAGTGATGGTCTGGATCCACGGCGGCGCGTTCGCCATGGGTTCTGGCAACGCGTTCCTGTATGGCCCCGACCACCTCGTCGGCGCCGGCGTGGTGCTGGTCACGCTCAACTACAGGCTCGGAGCGCTGGGCTTCTTGAGCCTTGAAAATGATGAGGTTTCAGGGAATATGGGTCTAAAGGTAGGCTCAGTGTAAAGAAGGCAAATATAACGGGCATTTTTTGTAAAAATTTCGTTACCGTTTAGCAACTGATTATCATATATCTTCTTATATCTAACTAGCTGACCCAGCAAACTTTGTTTTGCCATAAAAAGACCAAACATTTATCTACCCTACCTACCCGACCCTACACTACCCTACCCTACCCGACCCTACACTACCCTACCCTACCCTACACTACCCTACCCTACCCTACCCTACACTACCCTACCCGACCCTACACTACCCTACCCTACCCTACCCTACCCTACCCTACCCTACCCTACACTACCCTACCCTACCCTACCCTACCCTACACTACCCTACCCTACCCTACCCTAACCTACCCGACCCTACACTACCCTACGCTACCCTACACTACCCTACGCTACCCTACACTACCCTACCCTACACTACCCTACCCTACCCGACCCTACTTTACCCTACACTACCCTACCCTACACTACCCTACACTACACTACACTACCCTACACTACACTACACTACCCTACACTACCCTACACTACCCTACCCTACCCTACCCTACCCTACCCTACCCTACCCTACCCTATGTCCTTCTCCTGGTTCTAAGCTACCTCCCTGCCAATTTTCAGCTAAATCGATTCAGCCGTTCTTGAGTTATAAGTGAAGTAACTAACACGACTTTCTTTTATATATATAGATTATCTTCATATACATACCTAATATACTTCATGTTCATTAATACTAAAGACATAAATAAAAATTAAACAGTATCAAGATCGTTTAATCCAATTTCCCCAGTATTGCACACAACAAATTTTTATTTCCCAATTTGCCATGAGATTCCGGTAGACCTATAGCAGGTTCTAAATATAAATTCTCTAAAATATGAAATTAGAATTAAGAATCCACTTGCCAGTTGGTACAGAGCGCTTCGAAGTTTTTATCGTTTTATTTTCTCTGTGGTTTTTTTAAAGGCGTTCCTTACATACAGTTTAACAAATCTTTTATTGAATGTATGTTCGTGAAGTTTCACGTAGACCAATGTTTCTTTCGAGGTTTCATGTTATTGTGGTTGCAGGCTAGAAAACTGTAGGTTATAGTTTCATTCTTTTTCACAATGTGTTTACAAAGGCCTTTGAAATTCTGTAATTTTTTCGCAAGTAGGTATTCACCGAGTGATTTGTTAACATGTAGGTAAACTTATATTGAAAGTATCGTTGTGTCGTCGTATCGTGTCGTATAGTTGTCGTCGTAGTGTCGTAGTAGTTAGTGTGTGTGTTTAGTATTAGTAGTGTAGTATTGGTAGTAGTGTTGATAGTAGTTGTTGCTGTAGTAGGTAGTATTTCGGTCATTTTAGCAATGTGAACATTTTATAACAATTTAAATATCTAATAATGAACGGACAGTATACGAATTCCGTAATTCTCGGTCATGGTTTACATATTCCGGTCAAGTTCGCAATCTTTTGACGCAAGATATAACAAAAACTCTGGAAATAAAGGTATTAATTACTTCAGGCCGTTCACTATAACTTGTCCCTTGCCGTCATGTAGCAGTTGAAATTCGCTCTGTCGACAGCAAAGAGTTGCTGATCTGTTTGACGCCTTAGTCTCAATATTGAAACTAATAATATCTCGTAGTAACCTTACTACCAATCGCGTCACGGGACAAGTTATAATGGACGCACTGTAAGTGTTGCACGCCACAAAAAATAATTAGACATTTAGTAGATTGCATGAATGCAAAAATCTGACTGATTACTGTGACCTTTAAAATACTTACTTCCTCTAATCAAAACATACGTAATGATCAATTTAATAACACAAACAGCTGATTGTCGTTGAAGATTGAAAAAAGATTATGAACTGCCAATTATTATTAGTTCGCTGATTTTTAGGGTTCCGTACGCAAAGGGTAAAAACGGGACCCTATTACTAAGATTCCGCGGTCCGTCTGTCTGTCTGTCACCAGGCAGTATCTCATGAACCGTGATAGCTAGACAGTTGAAATTTTCACAGATGATGTATTTCTGTCGCCGCTATAACAACAAATATTTAAGTGGAACTCCCATACAACAAACGTGATATTTTTGCCGTTTTTTGCGATAATGGTACGGAACCCTTCGAGCGCGAGTACCTACGACTCGCACTAGGCCGGTTTTTGTTTTACTACAGGGACACATAGATTGTTGTTAGGTAACGCAAATGAAAGCGATTTAGGTATTGCACAGTCTTGTTTCGGGCGATGACGCTCACGCACGCATTAATCACGCGCATGCGGATTGCTAGCAAGTCGCGTGTTTGATAATGGTAGTGTTGCCAACCGTACTCTGTTATAGTGTAATGTACTGTAGGTATTTCGAATAGGTGCACTTCATGATCTATAGAAACTAAAAAGTACGCTTAAGTATTCTACATACATACATAAACTCACGCCTTTTTCCCATGGGGGTAGGCAGAAACTACAGAACGCCACCTGCTACGATCCTTACATACTTCTTTTGCTTCACACACATTCATACATCTAGTCATACACACACGCCGGTTATGAGTACTGCGCACTTGGCCTTTCTGAAGAACATCACCTATAAGGTCTATGTATGTCTTTCTAGGGCATCATTTACGTTTTTATTTATTTTTAAATGCTTTATTGTAGGTACAACAAGTTAAAACTTAGAAAAGGGAACTTGAAACTAAAATACATACGTATTTAACTCTGATTTTGAATTGAATTGCTCATAATTATAATATTCCTGTCATTTTATTGAGAGTTTTTGTGTTTTCAGTCATGATTGCATAGCGATGCGATGGGAAGCGAAAAACAAGTTTTTGAAGTTGTAGAATTATCTTTATTAAAACGAAAATTCATGTTCCACAAAACAAACTGTTTTCGAAATAATAATAAAATGTAGTCAAAGTCAAATATATTTTACAATGCATGTCCTCGAAAAGAGCGGTTTTCCAAGCAGCCAAACTGTGCGGAAAGTGTCACTTTTTTTCACTAGTGCTTTTTACTTTCCTGTACTTTTTTAATTTTTAACTCCAACGTCAGCCCGACGCATAGAGTTTTTATTATTTGAGAAAAGTTTTAAAAATTAGTTATGTACAGATTATCATTCATATAAAAGGTAGAATAAAAGTAATACTTTATTTTAGGCGTTTTTAATTACTCTAGATTTAGATTTTGATCAATAAATTAATTTTAAATATTCATTAAATATGTTTGGCAGAACGTATATTTTGCTCGTGCCTTATTGCGTTACGATGTGACAACTATTCGCACATGCGCAGTAGATATGCACGAGGAACTATTAGTTAATCTGTGGATATGATGAACGCGCTTGAATAAGCCCGCCATTTTATTAATTTCATTTTAATAATTTATTTATTTCCTCGCACAATGCATAGTAAAATGTTGTATGATACACGTACGTAAGATGATTTCCGACTCGTGTCGATTTATCCACTCACTCGCTTCGCTCCCTCGTGAATAAAAATGCCACTCATCGGAAATCACCTACCTTCCGCACTTGTATCATAAATAACTATATTCAACTAGGCCAATAAACGGCACTTTTGAACGTCAAATAAATTAAAATTGACAAGTAATAAAATTGATTCTACCGTGCATTCGGAAAGTAGATTGTTATGGAGAAGAACGCACAAGAAACTCCATTTATTCTGTACTCTTCTTATACCCCTTTCTGAAATCAAATAACTCTACCTACTCTATTATTCCTAAAAAATAATAGTAACCCTAGCCAAACAGAAATAGTGGCCTAATGTGGTAATGTTGTGTACCTAAAGGACCAGGTGATTGCTCTGAAATGGGTGAGGGACAACATCGAGGCGTTCGGCGGCGACCCCGCGCGCGTCACCATCTTCGGCGAGTCGGCCGGAGCCGCCTCCGTGCATCTGCACATGCTGTCGCCAGCCTCCCAGGTTTGTGATTCCAAGGACCATATATAGGGTGTAATGGAATGCGATCATATTTTTAACGGACTTACCAAAAAGAAGGAGGTTCTAATCTAAGTTCGATTTCATGTACCTCTGTTTTTATTTTTTTTTGTTCACCGATATCTCCGTGACGAGTTTGGATAAAGTGAGAAATGAGTGTATTAGAGGCAGTTTGAAAGTGGCGCCAGTGACAGAAATGTTGATGGGAAACCGTTTGTCCTGGTATGGTCATGTGATGAGGAGGGATGAAACGCATGTTACTAAAAGAGTTATGAATATAAATGTGGATGGATGGAGAGGAAGAGGAAGGCCAAAGAAAATATGGATGGACTGTGTGAGGAGTGATATGAAGGAAAAGTGACTCAGTAATAGCGTAACTGGGGACAGAACGGTATGGAAGAGGAAAACGTGTTGCGCCGACCCCAAGTAAAATGGGATAGGGGCAGGAAGATGATGATGATGAAGACCGATATCTCCGTCAATTGTTATCGTTATATTATTTTTTGTTTTGAAGAGTATGTTCCGAAATTGGTCCCATTTTAATTTGGTGAAGATCTGGTGAATAACTTCGGAGATATACAACAGAAGTCTTCAATAAATAACGGCAAATCGGTGTCCATAACGCAAAAAATTGGTACCTACCAGAGACAACGACTTCCAAAAATAAAGTTATTTTTCCCTTTGTAGTTTTCTTATTTGGAAGTCGGTAGTATTTTTTTGTAAAAATGTTTATTTTTTATTTTTAAAATATTATTTTGCACTGCACTTGGACCTTATCGAAATAATATGTAAATTGTAAGCATGACAATGTAAAAGCGGATTACGAAGATTACATAAATATCCGGATGACGCTTCAAGCTGAAGACTGCAGGCTACTTCCCTGGCATACTTTTTAAATTAAAATGACGACATTGATTTAACATGAATATACTAACCGACGATAAAATTCAAAAGATGACACATTCATTTCTTCAGTAAGAGCTCTGTTATTGTTTTGTTTATCCTGCTACGTATTTATTTACGTATGCGTAGGGATAAGTATGTAGGGAAGACTGTGTAATTGTCAGGAAAGGCCATTATTTGCATGGGTTCTTTCGGGCTAGATGTTAAACAAACCAACTTGTTTGCTTGTATGTAGGCTCACTATCCCAACTAGCACACAAGCGCTATAAGAAGCTGCACAGTAGCCGGATAAAAGATTTTCTTAAGACGGTACCCTGACCAAAAAATCGGCATGAGATATGAGCGTTCCTATTGGTCTAGCGGCACTGATGGCGCATGAATTACAGTAGTGAATACGCCCAGATTTTAGAATAAAATCTTTATAAAATCGAATTTTGGTCTTTTGAAAAAAATAATTCTACAAAAATTTTCGTTATTAAATTGTCTATCCATTAGTGTTAGTACAAAAAATAATCAATGAACACTTTACGAGGAGATGCATAATATCAATAATTATTTCTCATTTTCATGTTTTTTTGGAAGTAGATTAGTGAAATATATACAACATTTAAAAAAAAACTAAATCTACCATTTTAGAATCAATATTATGTAGAAATTTAATGTATTTTTATTAATTGATATTTCTTTTTAATTAACGAGTAGGTAGCTCCTAAAAACAGCACAAAAAACGGCTTGCGCGGCGTTTTGCTCGGGGTACCGCCTTAACTGCCTCGGCTCCATTAGTAAGAAATATAGTGGTTCTATAAGCGGCTACAGATCTCTTGTAGCGCCAAATAGGCCCATATTATCCAGCTTACAGGGTCTACAGTGGTCATAAATACGAGTTATAATGGTTCTACTGAGGTTGTTTAAAGGCGATGGTTAACACCATGAGATTTTGAAAAAGTTCTTGTCGCGTCACTATACCATCTTCACCTTATTTCTGCGCTCCTGTATGGTTATATTAAATGTCAAAGCTTTAAATTTGTAATATGGTAGGTTTAATGTGGTGTCAGTTAAATAAATTTTAATTAAATTAATCATACGTACAAGAAGTGACAAGTGAGGAAACATTAATACGGATTGGATAATTAAAATAACTACGGTGACTCTAACATTGTTTTATTTCTTTGTTTACATATCACGTCAGTGCGAGTACCAGTTTGCTGTCAATATATATGTATAATATCGTCAAAATTTTAACGCGCCCTCATAATATTCAGCTTTAATGCAAAAAATATATTAATATGTTAAATCTGACTTTGAAGATTACATATAAAAATGGTGACTTTAATAACGTCAAAAGTTACGAGTGTATGCATAAATAAGATCTCCAAAATGTCGTAATAATCTAAAAAAAAATACGTTTATTTAGTGGTTATAGTTTCCGCCATTGGTCGATTAACGCAAAGATGTACCTTTCAATGTACAGCTTTACTTCACATTTCCGCTGTATAAATCTCTAATATAGCGTTTTGAGCTCTAGTATAAAGTTTTGTTTAAGAGTTACAAGCGCGCTAGTAAATACTATTAAAATACTCATAGTGCTATAACACTATTCTGTAACCCATGGCTGTATAAAATGTTTCGAATGATTCCTTATACCACTATTTGCCGTACAGTGGCCATATAATTATCTCATATAGCGCTCAAAGTGCTATTCTAGAGCTACACAGCTCTATTACGGATTAGTAATACAAAAGCCGTAAAAATCTCCGTTATAGAACCTAAGGCTTTAGAAAATGCCTCCCTACACTCTTGAGCGCTATAAAAGCAACTTATAACTCTTTAAACCCCTTTATCTATTAAAGTACTCTTTAACATCTTACGGTGGTATAAAAGTCTCCATTAACTCAATTATACTTCTTATTGCTGTCTACCGACGCTATTGCATGCTCTTTTATCACAATAAGATTTTTTTTTGCTACTAAATGGCTACTGTACCACCTAGGTGTTAAAGGGTTTTTAAATATACTACTGTACATCTTAAGGAAAATTGTACTGCAGTTAAACTACTCCTATACAACTAACAGGCTGTACAATGCCTGTATAAGCATCTTGTGTGCTAATTGGGAATGTAACTAATCACGTTATGTAGTGTCGAATAACTTAAACGACATTCCACTACGCACGTAGTTTGATCTACACGAACAATCAGTAACTCTCACTATACATATTTCTCCTTAGGTTTTCTCACGAATTCACAACTCAATCCAACCCGCCATATTCTTTTTCAATGTCATGTGTCTCAATTCTTGTTCGCGCCAAAAACTAGTACTTAGTGTTACGTTAAGTTGACATCTGTCAAAGTCATTCTAAACCATAGCTCTCCTCAGAACGAAATCTTTAGAGATGAGACAAATAAATAAAATACGCCAGTGTACTTAACCCAGGTGAATATTTATTATTGTATGTTTTATAAGGATTCACTATATGTATGTAACAAACAATGAATACATGACGCAGACGATGAGAACTAGTTTAAATAAAACTGATTACTTATGTAACTAGTCGTTCAGGAAAACACTGAAAAAATAATACGTATGACTCACTACAAACATAGACGCTAATTTCTAATCTATAACTAATTGTGGATAAGAAATTATCGTCTATGTTTACCGAACTTTGTAATAGGTGAATAATCGTTTCTAGGGATAAGTACACAAACCACCAATCCCTAAACGGCATAAACTACCTAATTAATCATAGGTACATAAATTCGCACCCAGCTGAAAATTGGTAGGATTGTTCAAAACACTAAACACCATCATAAATGAAATCTAAAAAGTCCTCATCGAAACGACGCCTTAAAAAAAAAACTCGGGGTCAAAGGTCACAAGAACGGGTTTTTCGCGATTTTCAGCAAAACGGTAAGTTTTATCATAAAATTAGCCCAGACAAGAAAATTCTAGATCTGATAATTATCTATAAAAAATGACTGCATACTTTTTTCCTAAGACCGACCGTTTTTGAGATAAAACGATTCAAAAAGATGAAAGAGTTGTACATACATACATACATACATAAACTCACGCCTTTTTCCCATGGGGGTAGGCAGAAACTACAGAACGCCACCTGCTACGATCCTTACATACTTCTTTTGCTTCACACACATTCATACATCTAGTCATACACACACGCCGGTTATGGGTACTGCGCACTTGGCCTTTCTGAAGAACATCACCTATAAGGTCTATGTATGTCTTTCTAGGGCGTCCCCTCCCGGCGTTTCCATTCACGTCTGCCTTGTAAATACCTTTCGTAAGTCGACTTTCATTCATCCTCTCAACATGGCCAAACCATCTTAACATACTCTTTTCAATTTTAGTCACTACATCTTCTTTTAAACCACAACGTTGTCATTATTACCTCATTCCTCAATCAATCAGTTAAAGTTACACCACACATACTCCGCAAGGAGCGCATTTCTACTGCATTAATCCTACTTTCATGTCTTGAAAGAGTTGTAATCGTCATTATATGCATGTTTCGTTAAAAATACTCGAAATAAAAAAACAAGTGCAGTTAGATTGTCTTGATTCAACCTCAGCGGCTGCACATCAACATCTTTTTCGGGTATATTACCAAGTTCAACTGTGGCTTGGTTATCAGCTAGACCCAAAAGACGGGTTGGAAGTTGGTCGACAATACATTAGAACCAGTTCAAAGTTTACTCCCACCTGCGCCGGAAAAACTGCTAAATACAATAACTAAACTAAACTAATACAAATCCTGTAGCATGTACAAAATGTCAAGACCGGTCGTGCTCCAATGTTGAATCACCAACAATTGAGGATTCATTTGATATTAATGAGGAGACATGCGATGTATCATTATTGGGGCAGCTTACTTGCACCAAGGATGAAGAAGAAGAACAAGGAGAAGAGGAAGCAGAAGTATTAGATAATTATGAATCAGATGGATAAATTTAAAACAGATAAATTTTAACAGTTTAACTGCATAGAGTAAGCGAGATAGGATGATGCGACAAACTTATGCGAATGAAAGAGACAGTTATACAATGATAACTTCACTTTCAATATTGACACAAAAATAGCTACTGCGTAGGCTCTTGCAGCCAATTCAGCACGAAAGTCGCTGAAAACTTACGTGTTTTCAGCGACTTTTGACCCCGTTTTTGTGACCTTTGACCCCGAGTATTTTTTTTCCCAGGTCTCGTATCGATAAGGACTTAATGAAGATTTAATTTATGATGGTATTTTGAACAATCCTACTAATTTTCAGCTGAGTGCGAATTTTTGTAACCTCCTATCCTATTTTTTGGTCTAATTTAACCGGACTATCAAACTAATTGCGAGTTTGTCAAAAACGAAAGAGCGGGAAGGCACACTATTAGAAAAAATATACTTTTAAGAATTTTCAAAATGACTACTTTATTGAAAATTATTTTCAACTTTTAGCTTGGTTTTTTATTAAAGGGTGTTTTTCTTTTTGTTAAAACTATTTTTTTTTTTTTAATTTTTAGTTCAATCGCTTGAAGATCCTGGTAAGAATATTGGGACAAACTTAACAACTTGACCGATGACATTGCATTGGTCCTTGATAAGTGTGCAAAGTTTCAAATCTATCCGACGTTTCAAAGGTGGGGAGAATCACGTTTAAAGATTCCGTTACATAGATATATACATACCAAGCTAATAAAAAACATTATATTTTACTGAAACTGATTGCTACGGAAATACGATTAGATAAAAAAAACAGTTTTCTGCACCTGCCGACAATTTTTTTCACCCAGACATACCAGATGCAGCAGTATACCATTATTTGACATGAAGCGACTGCCTGTCAGTGTCCCACTGATAAACCAAGGTACCTTACTGGTAATACGATATCCAATGACAAGGCTAGTTGTCAGACTTTGGGCTTCTGACTACACCTGTTGTATGACTGTCAAAGATCTTCAAATGATAGCCGGAACAACAGAAAGGTCTCGATTTGTAATGGACCCTTCCATGGAACGACCTCGGTTAGCATAGCGCAATCTTTGCGTTGCTCCCCTCTCCATTTCACTTCTCACCTCGTGCAATTAACAAAAAAAAATGTTGCGGCAGGGTTTGTTCCACGGTGCCATTGCGCAGAGCGGCGTGGCCGTGGCTCCGTGGGCGCTGGCGCATGAACCACGCGCGCGCGCCTTCGAGCTCGGCCGGGAGCTGGGCATCGACACCAATAACACTGCTGAACTGCTGGGCAAGTATTAACATTATTGCAATAGGGATGTTTCCTGGGTAGAAAAGTTATATAGTGCCCGACACGTATGTTGGCAAGGTTTTGGCGTAATATATATATAAAATAATGAGGGGTAAGTTCGCGAATATTACATGAACTGACCAACCAACAAATAGAGCGAACGGAACGTGGACGCGACACGATTGGTCAGTCGATCCTTGTGTCAACTGAGCAACCAATCGGACTCTCGGAACGTTCGACGGGCCCCGCTTCACTACCAAAGAGACCTAAAAAACGACTTCTGCGCGTCTAACTCTCTTGCCAACTTACGTGCCGGGGATTATAATTCTATTTAGTTCGTCAGTGAGATTATCAAATAATATTGGACAAGTATTTTTTGCTTTACCAAATCAATAAAAAATACAAAGCTATAGCGCATCAAAGTTCAGGAGTGGGGGCTTGTGACGTCACCAAGGCAGTATAAAGTGTACTAGCGGCGTGACGTTTCACAATATTCCAAAGCATTATATCGTCGTTACTTTGTTTACGTGTCAAAAAAAAAAATACGTCTCCAATATATTTTATTAATCTACCTGATGGACAAAAAATATTTTTCATAAACCACCCTATTTTCTGCAGACCGACCCGAAGTCTGGGATGCAGCTTTGAAGAGGAATGCTCTTCTAAAATGCACCAAGTTATAATTAACTTAAGGAAGTCGTCCTCATCTATAATAACAATTCCTAGTGTGCAACGTTTTATAAAGAATTATGGTTCTGACTGGAGATGCTAATATGGTGACAGGTTACCTCCGCGCGACGCCGAGCGAGCTGCTGGTGAAGGCGGGCGCGAGGCTGTCCAGCGCGCCGGGCAAGCCCGCCGACCTGCAGAGCACCGTGGCGCTGCCCTTCCTGCCCACGCTGGAGCAACCCGCACCCGACGCCTTCCTCACGCAGCCCCCCGCGGACACCCTGCCTGGCGCCGACGTGCCGTTCCTCACCGGCTACAACGCACAGGAAGGCATTATACTGTTTCGACGTAAGTGCTTGTAACTGCTTGTTATTACTGTGCCAGTTCACTTCAATGGTCTGCACCTACAATTAGAATAGGTACTCTCTATTGTATAACATTAAAATAATAATTAAAAACTCTAAAACCTTAAATAACCACGAACTAGACCAAATAACTGTATCTAGTAGTAAATTGGTGACACTGCAATGGATAAAGGGACACAGCGCCAATCAAATAAGCAGGTAGCTACAGGAATTCACCCAGACACAGGCGGAAAACTGGTGAACTTCGACACCGGGCTGCAGGCAGTCCAAAAAAGCTTTGCCATCCTTGGATAGTATGCTTACCAGGCGTCTGCTATGCCTGGACAGGAATGGCCTGCGCCTGGTGACGGGGACCATCACGGGACACTGCTCACTTAACAAACACTTCCACACAATAGGCATAACGGACAGTCCCATGTGCAGGACATGCATGGAGGCTGAGGAAACCGTTGCGCACGTTCTCTTTGAATGCACAGGGATCACCCAGATAAGAAAACAAACCCCTGGGTCACCCAGATCTTACACAGATATTCTGAGGAAACCAGGAGCTCTAATTAACTTCTGGAGGGAGGTGGCTGGTTGGAATAACCACTAAACGGCCGCCATGGCTCACGCAAAATGGTCCACCTGAAGGACTAAGTGCGGAAACCAAACCCCCCCTAACATAGAAGGTGCAACGCAGGTCGGTAACAATATCTATCGCTAAAAGCAATCTTTTACAGACAACCTTTGGATGGACTAGATAGAGAAGGAGAAAAGTAATGCTGGCAATCCGTGGTCCGTCGTAGTCTGTTGTAAAAATAATGCTGGTAGTCCGCGTCCGTCGTAGTCTATTGTAAAAATAATGCTGGTAGTCCGCGTCCGTGGTAGTCTATTGTAAAAATAATGCTGGTAGTCCGCGTCCGTGGTAGTCTATTGTAAAAATAATGCTGGTAGTCCGCGTCCGTGGTAGTCTATTGTAAAAATAATGCTGGTAGTCCGCGTCCGTGGTAGTCTATTGTAAAAATAATGCTGGTAGTCCGCGTCCGTGGTAGTCTATTGTAAAAATAATGCTGGTAGTCCGTGGTCCGTGGTAGTCTATTGTAAAAATAATGCTGGTAGTCCGCGTCCGTGGTAGTCTATTGTAAAAATAATGCTGGTAGTCCGCGTCCGTGGTAGTCTATTGTAAAAATAATGCTGGTAGTCCGCGTCCGTGGTAGTCTATTGTAAAAATAATGCTGGTAGTCCGCGTCCGTGGTAGTCTATTGTAAAAATAATGCTGGTAGTCCGTGCTCCGTGGTAGTCTGTTGTAAAAATAATGCTGGTAGTCCGCGTCCGTGGTAGTCTATTGTAAAAATAATGCTGGTAGTCCGTGCTCCGTGGTAGTCTGTTGTAAAAATAATGCTGGTAGTCCGCGTCCGTGGTAGTCTATTGTAAAAATACCGTACGTAAACAAATAGCTAGACAGACAAAATACTTGAAAATATCCACAATGTGACCCACAAAGGCTACAAATAGCGATACGGATGATTGCGTCGGTAACAATTGTACATACATACATAATGAGCAATCAGAGCTGATGCGTTCTGAACCAACTAAAAATGAATCGACTTATGACTTAGGCTCTAGGCAGACGGACTGCATTTGAGTGGACTGCGCTGTCGGTTAGCAGTTTCGATGCAGTTGTTCAGATTTGTTATGTATGTCAACTGCAAATTTGCAGTTGGAATGCAGTTGAAATGCCTAGAGCCTAAATCTCTTAATACGATATGATACCCGCTAAAAGATGCGACTAGTCTGATATGATAGTATACATACCGCGGTGGACGATCACGGATCTTTTGCTATAGGTACTGCAGTGGAATTGTCCACTCTATGGGTTTCCAAAACAAACGTGAAACAATCACTTGGTACAGCCAGATCAAATTCGTGCCATCATCATCATTTCAGCGGAAAGATGTCCACTGCTGGACATAGGCCTTCCCCAAGCATCCCCACATTGGCCGTTAAGGCGCCGATTCCTTTGAGAAGCTGATTTTAAAATGAGAATCACGTCTAAACGGCTAGTCGTAATTTATTGGAAAAAATATATGATATATTAGACCATTTTCTTAATAATTTCATCTGAGCAAATTTTGAGTTTTATTCGTATAACGTAGTGTAATTAATTTGTAAAGTTATGTCTAAAACGGACAAAAACACGACAATCACAACAAAACCGCTGGGCGTATTTTAATAAAATCGACACCATATCAAAGACAATTGAATTATCTACATTTTGATCTGAAGCTTTTTTTTAAAGTTATAGAATAATAAGAAAAGTACAAAAAACTACTAAAACTACTAAATTTCGGGTCGCGCGGGTGTGAAACGAGTGCGCGTTTTGTCCCCTCAAGGTCGTTGGCGTTAGTCGTCGTCTTAACGTCCGTATCGCATCCAGCAGATTCCCGCAACCTTAACCATGTCATCGGTCCAATTTATGTGCATTTCAAATTACGAAATAATTAATAATAATAATAATAATTTCGTATCTAGTTGGTTATTTTAAGTCGTTTCTATTCGAAAATAAATACCTGTCTGCGATAGAGCCAACCTATGTATTTAGTATTAGTATGTTGCTCAATTTGATGCGGGACATTCTCCCTAGTGACGGTAAGCAATTTAACGTTAATAACTATGAAGGCGACTTAATAAATCCTTGGCGACATGTTGCAATCCGGGTGAACGGAACTTAACGCACACTCGGGCCCTTCACAAAGGCTTTACCTTTCACCTTGGTAAAACACTGCCATAAAACATTATTTTTTTGTTTTTATTACGATAGGTCTTTCGAAATCGACATGCCGCGCTACGCAACTTTGATTTTACTAACTTTTGTTTTGGAAATAACGACATGGTGCCCATGTCGTAGCATTAAATATACCAATGCAACAGATGACCTTCATCTGAGCCATACCTACTTTAGGTAACTACCTACAATAAAGTATATTCTATTCTATTCTATTCTATTCTACGTACCTACAGATTTTATGTTTTCCAAAGATGCACAAAGTTCTATCCACACATATCAGGGCCGTGCCCGGGACGTGACAGGGCCGGGTCCAGGCATTGAAGCTCCGTCAATGGCCCGTGCACGGCCGGTGCACGGACGTGTGTGAACGAGTTCATATAAAATGTACATACCAATATTTTTTTGAGTCCCTGACGCGGAGCACGGTCCGTCCACATCCCGGGCACGGGCCTGATATGTGTGGACAGACCATAAGGCATAGAGATATTTGACATGCAACACCTACTATAAAGGATGAATTATGCTAGACCGTAGCGGTCGCGAGCCGAGCCCCGTGCGAGGCGAGGAAAATCTCCGGGAAGCGCACGCCACACGGTGTAGCATAGATCGCATCCACAGACATAAATTCAAATAGATAACGCAAGTCCCTACATCTGTATGAAAACCAAGCGTGCCACTTTTCACAAACAATTGAAAAACAAAGGCGAACGGCAGGCTTGTATGGGAATTTTGTACCGCTAATAAAATTTTGTGTTACGGGATATTTTTGGCAGTTTATATGATAGATAATCCCTTTTTAAATTCTTAGATTTTTAGAACTTGAGACGTAAAAGTTATAACCAGTTTTATTTTTTAAGGTTATGTACTAGCACAGATAAAATAATACTAGCATACAGATGCCTCATACAAAAAAACCGTGCCGACGTAACTAGCGTTTTTCATCTGATTTAACTTGTTATTTTTGTGAGTACATCAATCGCTTTCGATCCTGTTTCATGGCAATAGATGGTGTTAACAGTGCCTTGCAAGTAAAAGGGTTTACTAGGTTCGTGAATATTTTTTTCTTTAAATACAGTGAAGGTTCGTTTTATAGTATTTTTTGTTTTTTTTTTGTAGTTTTTTTTTTACGTTTTTACAGTATTTTTGCACCAAAATGTGTTAAAATGCAAATTTTAACAATCGAGTTGAATGCCTCAGAAATTTAAAAATGCGCCATCTATGGCATCAATTTTAAATGATCCGTTCAAATAATCTTTGAAATGTGAATGAAGAGCCCAATATTCCATAATTTTGTGCTTAGGAGAGTTGATTAAACAAGAACATACAATGTATATGTTCAATTCCAGATAATGTTAATTTTACACACAATTCTGTTGAATTGTGTGGACATGTCGCGCCATCTAGTGAGGTATAATCGAACCAAATTTTCTATCTTAGCAATGAGACCCCGTGGTACTAGTGTACCAATATTACCTATAGGTAAATGTTACATATTGTTACATAATGTGTAAAGTAAAGGTTCTAAATGGTTTTTTGCTATCTTTGTAGTGTTTTACTTACCATTACGTAGGTAGTTAGAGATGAGGATTGTACCTACTCAGGGCATTTTATAGATACCTATGTCCAGCAGCGGGGCAACGTAGAGTTTGATTGCATTTAGTGTTATTTGTATTTCTAAATAATTAATTATCATTTTAATATTTGTGTTATATTACTTAAGGCAACTTCTAAAACATAACTGCGTTTAATGTACGATTTTATTACGTTTATTTATTCAAATCTTTTTACTGATATTATTAATTAATCCGAATCTCTAAAAATAGTTAACTTACATAAAAATAAATGGCTTAGTTGCCTTAATAAGTGGTACAAATTCTATAACCGAACCACAAAAAAAGTATGCGGTACGAAATCTGCCGTTCACCTTTACTTACCAATGAAAGAAAACATTTCCAATGCCTCGGACAACTTTTTCCATACATTCTTTACAGCTCAATGTGGCATATAAAGGTATTTTTCTAGATTTCGGTGGATTCTCGGTGGCGATAAAGCTAAATGAAAAGCTCAGATTACGATCATTGATCGTAACTTTACTCCGTTTTTTGGCACGCGAAGTACATACAATCGCGTCATCTAGTTAGATTTATGTCTGTGATCGCATCATATAAAATATTCGTCAAATTTTGAATCTGTGCCTCGTCCGCCTCGCACGGGGCTCGGCTCGCGACCGCTACGGTCTAGCATAATTCATCCTGCTCCGATAAAATCATATCTTAACAGATGTCTCACCGCTGTGTTAAACTAAGATAAACATTTCAAACTATTTGCTCATGTAGTACCTATTATGTCATGTCTTCTTTGAACGGTTCACCCATCTTTAGTTTTCACTGTGACTCACACATTACCGAGATTTCGATTTCACAAACAGACGGATATTCTACTTACGACAGAAAATTTTCTAGAAAATTCACCCATCTTTATTAAACGAGACTTTGTTAAGTTCTCGTAGACGGTTTTCCGTGAATGTAATCAAAGACTTGAAGAACTTGTACACCGGATATATTGTAAAAGAAAACCAGATACAAAATACATGAACGCAGCCATCAGGCGATCACATTAGCGAATAAAAAAAAAAAACATTCTCCATTCAAAAACCTATGACAGTAGTATAGAGCATACATTTGTGTGCTATCGAGATTTAAAACCATTGGTTGAGTTAACTATGGATCAAAAAACTGGGCCTAGGAAGACATTTTTGCATTTTGGCACGGAACCCAAAAATAACAAGGAACTTAGTAAAAAGTGGAACACGCTGGTAATATTGACAAAAAACATTTAACATTGGTCGTATTGAGTGAAAAGACATTAGTATATAGTTAGTTCGATGATGTAAATTGTTCGTTACATAATGTTCTAACTGCGTTCAAAGAACCCGCCAGTAACCGGCGCCGGCGTCGACCGCAGTTGGACCGAGTCGTTACTCGTATTTATTATATAATATAATACATGCGATCATATCCACTGTGTGCTACTTTCGCACACGCTTGACAATAACATTACTTCAACAATATCCTGCTTCAATGCCGCGAGCACTTAGGTCCGGATACTCAACCGTAATTGTCCATACTTAGCGTATTTTCAACCCGACTGCCAAAGGAGAGTAATGTGTTTATCAATCTATGTATGTATGTGTTCCTATGTGGCGTTCTAGAGACCAAACGCGTTGGCCGATTTTGATGATTCTTACGTCAATCGATTCGTCTTAACCCTGCGAGTGTCACTGGCTACATTGAAATTGAAAAAAATGGCAGATTTTCGGCGCCATATTGTGGGGTACCAAATATTTTTTTTCTTCCAAACCTATCGTGTGGGGTATCAAAATAAAGGGTTTTAAGTAGTGATTTCAAAAATATACAACACTTATATGTTTAAATGTACCTAATTAAAAAAAATATATATATATAAATAAAAAAAGTTAATTAAAAAAAACAAAAAACCCGACTGCTTAAAAAGCGCACTAAAAAGTCGTAAACAAGAAGAAAATCATGCTGTGCAGTCGGAGGATACATCTGGTTTTGGTCAGCAAGCTCGCGAACATGTATCCTCCGACTGCACAGCATGATTTTGTTCTTTTTTACCTACGTATTTTTAGTTCGCTTTTTAAGCAGTCGGGTTTTTGTTTTTTTTACATGACTGCCTAAAAAAAGCGTATTAGTTTTTTATAGAGCTCCCTGTTTAGTATAATGCTGTCTCTGCCGTTTTGGAACGATTTCAAAGTCCAAAGAATTTAAATTTTGAATCTGTGAACGATGGTTCGAAAGTAAAGTCCCCGTCACGAGAAGCTATAAATTTTGTAAATAAATAATTCTACCGAGTTAGGTAGCGACAATTCAATCAATTCAAAGTAATATACGTGTAATATGAAACTAACGAGCAATTTCACTTGGTCCGGTTATATTTTATTTAGGGACTAGCACTTCGCCCGCGACTTCGTTCGTGTGATCCGTTTTTATCCTACAGATGACACCCCCTTATAGGTTAAATTTCCAAAAATCCCTTCTTAGTGCTCCCTTACATCAAAAAATGTAGCCCTGTACCTACAGTAAAAAACCTCAAAAATTTTTAACACCGCCTAAATCGTCTTTTAAGAGTAGTTTTGAAAAAATTAAAAAAAAACACGTTTTAAGTGAAAACGTGGCATTTACGTGGTTTTCCCCTTAGGGGTAGAATTTCCAAAAACCAATAAATACATACCTAAATTCTTTTTATCAACCAACAGCGTAAATCTAAAATTTCACGTGTCCAACTTACAAATTGTAGCACACAAACTTTCAATCCCCTTTTTACCCCCTTACGGGTGGAATTTGCAAAAACAAATAAGTACAAGAATTCTTTTTATCAATCAAGAGCGTAAATATTAAATTTCATATGACCAATTTACGAACTGTAGAAATTTCATACAAATTTTCAACTCCCCATTTACCCCCTAAGGGGTGGAAATTCCAAAAATACTTTCTTGGTGCGCACTTACGTCCCTTGAGGAACCTCCCTGCCAAATTTTATCTCTATACGTCAAGGGGTTTTCGATATTTCGTGTGAGTGAGTGACCTTTCGCTTTTATACGTATATATCTAAACATATAAAAGAAGAAAGTGACTGACTGACTGACTCACTCACTGACCATCAACGCACAGCCCAAACGGCTGAAGCTTCAATCACGAAACTTGGTATGTAGGTTCCTTTGGTAGTGTAGGTGAGCACTAAGAAAGGATTTTTGGAAATTTCACCCCTAAGGGCGTGAAATAGGGGATGAAAGTTTGGATGTTTGTGTTGTGTTATTGTGTTGTTTGGGTTTGGAAGTATGCTGGTGTTGATTTGAGGGCGAATTGCTTTTCCCATGGACAGTTATATGTAGCGTGTTCACGTGTTAGAGTGTGTTGTGTTGTAATATTCTGGTGATATTGGCGCCGACATCCAAAATGGTTAAAAAATGTTGTTTACAAGGAAATACTATAATTAAATTACTTACTTATGATTATGATTACTTATTATTAGTCATGGATAAACACAGAAATAATGAAGGGATAGGGACAGGACAAGGATAGAGCGTATTGATTTAAAGTAGGTAAATATAAGTCTGTCCTAAGAAAAACTTTCATATTACATTATTTTTATCATAAATATTTTTTATTTTCTCTACATACTGTTAAAATATGTTAAGGAGAAGCATGTAGTCTACGCGTGCGAAGCCGCGGGCAAAAGCTAGTTTATAGATAGTTATAAAAGCGCTGCATGTCGTATAATGTTTTGAGGTAGACGCGTTCCAGTTCCAAATATAACCCGACCAAGTGAACTTGCTCGTTAGTTTCGTATTACACGTATGTTACTTTGAGTTGATTGAATTTGGGATTATTTGTAACTTAGTAGAATTCTATAAATAAATAAATTAATCGTGACGGGTACTTTAGCTAGTAGACATAGAGTAGCAGAGTTTGACCTATCGGTTTTCTTATAGAGTAGGTATCGAAATTAGTATTAGTAGTTATTAGTAGGTATATGACTTAAGGCGTATATATTCCCCAATGTTAACGCAGTACTGGTCGTGCGCCCGCTCAGCGCAGAATATCAATATTGAACCTCCTTTTGGACAGTTTTGTTTGCAAAATATTTTTTGATTTACATATGCTATTTCAGTTATGAATAAATTGTAGCCATAAAATTTTCTGTGTTAAAAATATTTTTAAACATCAAGTTATTTTGGAGGAATATCCAAAAGTAGCGAAAAAATATCGTGTTTATCATTTTTTTAAAGGAAAACTATTAGTTACACGAAAAAACCTTGTTTCGCAAATAAGGTACATGAATCAAAATAAATTATAAAGAATATATTATATTATTTTTTTCAAACATTTTGTCCTAGCCGTTCATAAGGAGTTTGCTTTAGAAAGTAACCGCGGCACTAAAGCGGTGGAAGGCCCTTAACTATGGATTGAGATTACTCATTCGCGTAGGTGTTTACGTTTGTTTCAACACCAACCACATTGGGATTTCATTCAAGGAAAATTATATTTGAAATTGGAGATTCCGTTAAAAAATAATAATCACGCAATGCAAAACCTTGAGTAACCGTGGAGTGTTTTGCCGGTTCTTCTCCATAGGAAACGACCAACCCGAACCGTGCACATTGTCGACGTTTTATAAGTGCCCATGTAGGCCTATGAGAAATAAAAAAAATGATTTTATGATTGATTTTAATTTTTTAGATTTTTGATCTTGGTTGCAATTATTATTACATAAAATATTGATTTAGTTTCATTATCAGATATGCATATGTTCGACGTACCTAACCCTCAGTTTCCCAGCTCAAAATTATCGGAGAATTAATGTGACAAATTGTCAAGCACGCGATAACTGCTGTGATTGGCTGTTGAAAGGTCATTCGACCAATCACAGCAGATAACGCGTGTTTGACAATTTAACTGAGGGTAAGTATTTGAGAATCTTTGACAATTTTTCTGTCCAAAACTTAACTAACATGATCTTTAAAATCTTAATCTAAGTAATTTACCCTTTAAAAAGTTTAAAGACAAAATCATTTGTGCGAAAAATCAGCAAAGAATTTTATTATAATACAAACAATCTGTTTGTATCATGTTGTCGCCCACCGCCCACCCTCCATTTTTGTTGTGCTGACCGACTTTTGTCTATTTTCTGTGGTTTAGGAAGCAACGATATTTACTAAATCGATGCACACATTAAGACCCCTGAGTAGCTGATTTTAAAATGAGAATCACGGCTAAAAGGGTAGTCGTTATTTTTTGCTAAAAATACATGTAATATAAGACCATTTTCTTAATAATTTGATTAAAGAAAATTATGAGTTTTATTCGTATAACATAGTGTAATTAATTTGTAAAGTTATGTCTAACACGGACAAAAACACGACAATCGCACCAAAGCCGCTAGGCGTATTTTAATGAAATTGTCACCATCTCAAAGACAATTTAACTATCTACATTTTGTACAAGAGCTTTTTTTAAGGTCATAGAATAATAAGGAAAGTATAAAAAAACTACTTAATTTTGGGTCGCGCGGGTGTGAAACGAGTGCGCGTTTCGTTCCCTCAAGGTCGTTGACGACTGTCGTCGTCTTAAGAGCTTCATGAGAAACCTGAGCCGCACCTAAGTCTCTATGGTTACCATAGTTTGAATTGAAGAGCTCGTGGCTAAATGATAACCTCACGGGCCGATCCTCAAGGTTAAGCACACGCTTGCCGAGGTCGGTCTGTGGATGGGTGACCGTTAATTACTTACCTTGACTTCGGGACCAACAGCTTAACTACAGCTAATAGCTAGTTGTTGATCACGGCTGGCAATCGGTAGGGTAGCATGAAATATGTCACCAGTCCACCTGATCTATCTGAATGAGGATATACTATTTAACATCAGTTTAAACTTGGAACGTTGACTAAAGCGGCTTTCAGACTACGCTATACTATTGTGCTATATAGTATAGCAAAGAAGGACCTTATGCTATACTATATAGCATGGCGTTCACGTTACGCGATATTATCGCAAGCATTTATAGTAAAGCAAAATCAATTTTTTTATTTCATATAGGCCGACATGGGCACTTATAAAACGTCGACAAAAGGTGCACGGTTCGGGTTGGTCGTTTCCTATGGAGAAGAACCGGCAAGAAACTCCATGTTTACTCTTTTAAAAAGTGGATAGCAAGCTCAGTTGACCGCGATCTTTGAAGAGTCTTTCGAGAATTTCGTTTCGATTGCGTGACGGCCGGGGGTAAGGGGGGGAGGAAGAGGGCGGCGCGTGATATAGCACAGCATTAACTCAGCGCATCACACCAATTTTATTGCGTATAGTAAGCCAATAATATATAGTACAGTACCTACAGTGTGAATGTGTCCATAACAATGTATGGTCCGCGATATAGTTGTGCTATGAGGTATATACTATACGCTATTATATTATAGCATAGTCTGAAAGCCGCTTATGTTCATAAATATAGCTGTTAAACGTTGTTATTACGAGCAAGAAAGCAAAGTTTTCATTAAAATCATTTCTAATGCCGTAGAACTCCGATTAAATATAAAATCAGTTTTGCGCAGCCCCTTTTTTTGGGAAAAAGGGGAATAACATTTTCCGAAACATTAAACTCTATTAAAGCAGTGGTTGGTAAAGTCCATACCTGTCTTAATCTGCCATATTTGGAAAATATTCACAACAATAAAAATAATGTAAATAAACTCGCGGTAAAAGCCGAAAATCTATGAAATTTGACATATCGGAGACCTCACGCTACACCAGCGCCTCTAGCGGGGAATTCATACGCGGTAGCCCCCACTCTGTTAGTGTAGAAGCCGATCCCAATATTGTTGAGAAAATGCTGGGCAGATTGATTGATTTCTTTTCCGTAGAGTTTGAAATTATCAAATAAGTCTTGATAATTAGCTGATAATTATAAAGACTGTTGTTCAAATTAAGTATGTCAACTTAAGGGGCCGTCTCCACGAGCGAGAGAATCGCGGTGATATTATATGTGACACCACTATAATATTGGCGTGATTCTAGCGCTCGTGGAGACAGCCCCATATAGATCCTATTTTGGCTTTAAGCATCACTCAGGGCGACCGAGCTCTGCTCGGGTGAAAAAAGAGAAAACGACGTTTTCTAAAAATGAAACCTATCTATGATCGATTTATCGCCCCCGAAACCGTCTGCATACTAAATTTCATGAAAATCGTGGAGCCGTTTCCGAGATTCAGATTATATAATTATATACATACATAATGTCGCATCAAGGCCGATAGATGTACACCATCGGGCAGTCAGGATGTATTATTCCCTAAGGTATGTGGACAGTTCGGTGGGTACAATCTTGCAAATTAAATCACATAAATTATTCGATACACTGGGTTTATACAAATATTCACAGTTACAATCCTGCTTGCTAATATTACGGATCGACACTGATTCTACGACGTGTTAGCTCTATGGCTGTCAGTACTCAACTGCCTTATACCGCTGTCCCACGCCAATGCGTAGTTGTTCTTGCTTTGCCGCTAGATGGCGTGCTTGCGATTTGTTTTAACGTCCGTACTACGAGTATTGACTAAACCCGACATATACAAGAATTGCTCGTTTAAAGGTATTAGAAATATTAATCAGAGGAATGTCATCTTATTCCATGGATATGTTCTCTCGTAGAGTAAAGTTTGAGGTTTGAGTCAGTCTGTTATGTAGAAAGCGGTTATCCATTCTACCAAAACATCATCGTTTCGCGTATTAGTCACAAATATCATATTTGCTATATGAATGTTTGCAGGTCTCCAGCGGTACCCGAAGCTGCTGAGCGAGTTGGAGCAGGAGTTCCGGCGCGTGGTGCCTCCCGCACTCCAGGGACACAACGAGACCCTCACCAACAAGATATCCGAGGCCGTCAGAGCGTTCTACTTCCAGCAGAGACCCATTGAAAACAGGAATATCGACAGCCTTATTGACGTAAGATTTCAGAATATATGTTTCAGTCTCTGTAAATGTGCATTTCCTAGCCAAACTAAGCATTATGCATTGGTAATCGAAAATTAAAAAAAAACACATATTCGCGGGCTGGCTGACCAAAACCAGAGGTATCCTCCGACTGCACAGCATGATTTTCTTCTTATTTACGCCTTTTTAGTTAGCTTTTTAAGCAGTCGGGTTTTTTGAATTTTTAATTAACTTATTTATTTGTTTTTTACAACTTTTTAGTATTTTTTTTTAATTAGGTACATTTAAACAAATAAGTGTCATATAGTTTTGAAATCACCTTTTAAAACCCTTTATTTTGATACCCCACACGATGGGGTGGAAGAAAAAAAATTATCCCCCATACAATGGCACCCAAAAGCCGCCATTTTTTTTTAAATTTTACTGTAGCTAGTGACACTCGCGAGCAGTGACGCTCGATTGACGTAAGAATCATCAAAATCAGCCAACACGTTTGGTCTCTAGAACGCCACATAGGAACAAACATACATAGACACATACATAAACTGATAAACACATTACCCTCCTTCGGCAGTCGGGTAAAAAGCCCTCAATCATCCTAAAATCCTGAATCGATGGGCGTTCGAACAACTGCTTTTGTCCACCGTTGTTATTGTAATTCTAGATCAATTAACTAACAATTACGTGTGTTTTCTTAATAGTTATTCACAGATGTGATGTTCCTGCGGCCAGTTCTGGAGACAGTCCGCCAGCAAGTCGAGAGCAATCGTACGAGCCCTACTTACTTGTACCGGTTCGCGTTCGACGGAGCCCTGGGGCTCTTCAAGCGCATGCTGGGCATCACGCACCCGGGCGCTTGCCACGGCGACGAGATGGGATACCTCTTCTATTTCTCAAGGCTAAATTACAGGTTGGATGATGACTCTCCCGAGCTGGCAGTCTCCCGGCGCATGGTCCAGATGTGGACGAACTTTGCAAAGACCGGGTAAGCGCAAACTACTTATTTATAATACGGTATCGACCATCACGATCACGATAAACGCATGCTATATCTTCTACTATATAAAAATAAGTCGGGTTTTTTCCTGACGATATAACTCCAGAACGCACGAACCGATTTCGATGGTTTTGCATTCGTTGGAAAGGTCACGGGCTCCGTGAGGTTTATAGGTAGGGTAGGGTAGGGTAGGGTAGGGTAGCGTAGGGTAGGGTAGGGTAGTGTAGTGTAGGGTAGGGTAGGGTAGGGTAGGGTAGCGTAGGGTAGGGTAGGGTAGGGTAGTGTAGTGTAGGGTAGGGTAGGGTAGGGTAGGGTAGTGTAGGGTAGTGTAGGGTCGGGTAGGTTAGGGTAGGGTAGTGTAGGGTAGGGTAGGGTAGTGTAGTGTAGGGTAGGGTAGGGTAGGGTAGTGTAGGGTCGGTTAGGGTAGGGTAGGGTAGGGTATTGTAGGGTAGGGTAGATAAATGTTTGGTGTTTTATGGCAAAACAAAGTTTGCCGGGTCAGCTAGTACATTTTAATTATTTTAAAAATAATAATTTAAAATAAAAAGCCATATAATTTAAATTATAAATGAATATAAAAACATCATAAAGTTTGTCTTGCAGGCGTTTTCATCACAAGTTTATTTTCGGTTTTAATAGTTTCTTAGGCAAGTGTGTGTCACCGTCGACCACATCATCGCTTACCATCAGGTGAGATAGTGGTCAAAGGCGAGCCTCCAAATATAAGGAATGATTTATAAGGGCATAACTCTAGTACATGTTTTGTAACAGCATTAGTTTAGCAACTCTCTTTATAAAAGCATGATAAAGTGTTTTTTGCTAATATGGTAAATCAATCTTATAATTTTTTCTTATAAACGTTTATGTAACTAATTTAAATGACCCTTTTAAAGCAATGGACATATAAAAGCATATTATATGTCTATTCAGACATATAATATTTTAGCCATGTAGTCGCTTTGGCATACTATTTACATATTTAATATGGCTATTATACAGCTATACCCATATAAAGACTATCAGAATACACCTTTAAAGCTAATGCAATATGGTAAGTTACATGGCTTCTAGAACTATTAAAGTCTTGAGGAAACATTTATGTAACTGCTACAAGAATTCTTATATGTATACTTGACTTTACAGCTACGATGGAAGAAAATGCTATGGGTTCTGTAGAATTAATTTCACAAAACATTGACCAAGACACTTTCGTGATTCGGATTTTTTTCTAAATGATTGCCTTATTCAAGGTGATAATGAATCATCTGATAAGCGTGACAGTGACATAAAGACGGGTTCAGAGAACATATATAGCCAATGATGATATATTGAATTATTTATTCTGTTATTATAAAATGTGTGATTTGCAAAGGTCATAACACAATCACTTCAGTACACAATTCGTGGCAATCATCTTCGTCAAGAAACTGACCAAATTCAATTCATTAGATATTTTCTCGGGTTCTATAAATTAAAGGTCGGTAAAAAGAAGTACAGAGTAATAGTATTTTTTTTCCACAAAAACTTTTTTATGTCGGTTGCATTTTTTGTAATAAAAAAATATGTTTTACTTTTTATTTGCGGTACATAACAAAACTTGAATATGAGAGTATATGAGATATAATGAGAGTGTACCAGAATGAATACTACACATCTGCGTACCTCTTTAGAGCGTACCTGCATGATCTTATGTTATGAAATGTCTTAAACAATAAACAGACATGCGATTGCAGCAATCCCGAGAGATTTGCCGTTGTTTATTGAAGAGTTCTGCAGCCTAATTGTGTAAGTAAATTCGGCAAAGGAAACAATCTGTCTTCTTTCCCAAAAACGACTTTTCGCAGTACGAAAAGTCGTTTTTAAGAAAGAAACAGTTTGTTTCCTTTGCCGAATTTTCTTACACAATTAGGCTGCTGTTGTATAATATCTCCGAATTGCTTCATCAGATCTTCACCAAACTTAAACGGGACTACATGAGAAGCACCAGCTTTCAAATAAAAAAGAATCAAGATCGTTTCACCAATTAGAAAGTTTTGAGGTGACACATAAAAAATACAGTCAAATTGAGAACCTCCTCCTTTTTTAAGTTGGTTAAAAATAATGGCGATTGAACCCTAAAATCTTTCAATATGAAAGAAAGAAAACTTTATTTGTCAAACATGCGTTTACATGACTAATCAGACATGCATGGTATTGAATTAATAAATGTTGTGAGCGTCCATGTTTTGCCAATAATGGCGTACAAAATTTTAGGTATATTCGTTTACATTTAATTGCATTTTACATGCAGTCATTCTAAATTTCATTACAAAATACAAAACAAATAAATAATAATTGGTTTAAAGATATTACCTAAATTATAGTCAAAATAAATTAAATAATGTCAGAATATTCACTATGCAGTCAATTATAATCATTCAAAAGTTAATCAATTTAAAATTCACATTATTTAATTGTTATTCTTATGTATATTTATTAGAAGCCGGTATAAAAAAGTCCTTTTCATTTAAAAAATCTACAACATTGTAATACACTCTACTAACTAAAAAAAATCTCAGCTTATTTTTGAAAAGTGCCAAAGGCAAATGCCTCTCCAACTTTTAGGTAATGTATTAAATATGATAGGAGCCATACAAAAAACACTTTTGTGCATGAGGGTGAGCAGACTAGCACTATCCTGCTACAATAAGAGTAAATGACTTATAAATGATTTCTAAAAGCATTTGATTTGCTAATTATTCTTATAGTGGTAATTCACAAGGTCTCTCAAAATTAAAATCATTTTTTAAATAATAAAAACATAAATTTTAAGAGGCGCATTAAAAATATTATATAAAACATAACCCACAATTCTCACAAAACTGCTTTCCCACATAACCTTGCAGTATAATAAACGAAAAAAAAGCGATTTGGTAAATGTCTAGTAAGGCAGCCATTTTATTATCTATTTTATTTATATCATTGGAGGTGTATGATATAATCAGGAAGTAATTTACTCATATTCGTATTACATTTTGCTACTTCACGAGATATTGGCCTTATAGCTGATATGTTATAGCAGTTATAAGGGTAATTTGTTATATAAAAGCATATTTCTTGTCTATTTGTAGCTAATCAGCTTATTTTATGGTAACTATATAACCTCTATAAGGTTTTAGCCCTTATAATTTGTGCCCAAACCCACTCTTATAAGTACTAATATGGCCTTTATAAAACTTTTTTTTTTGGCTTTAATAACGTTTATAAAGCATGTTTTTGCTAGTTGGATCCATAATTAAAAAACCGGCCAAGTGCGAGTCGGACTCGCGCACGAAGGGTTCCGTACTTGGTAAATTGCGCTTTACGATTTATGACGTATTAAAAAAAAATACTAACTAGATCTCGTCCAAACCAATTTTTGGTGGAAGTTTACATGAAAATGTACATCATACATTTTTTTTAGTTTTATCATTCTCTTATTTTAGAAGTTACAGGGTGGGGGACACACATTTTACCACTTTGGAAGTGTCTCTCGCGCAAACTATTCAGTTTAGAAAAAAATGATATTAGAAACCTCAATATCATTTTTAAACACCTATCCATAGATACCCCCCACACGTATGGGTTTGATGACAAAATAAATTTTTAGTTTCAGTTTCAAGTATGGGAACCCCCAAAATTTATTGTTTATTTTTGCGTGAAAATCGTTCTCATAATACATCTTTACTAAGCAAGTACTTTACTTACCAAGTTTCAACAGCATAGTTCTTATAGTTTCGGAAAAAAGGGGCTGTGACATACGGACGGACAGACAGACAGACATGACGAATCTATAAGAATGCCGTTTATTGCCATTTGACTACGGAACCCTAAAAAAACACTCTTTTCATTGGTTCGCAAATACGATATATTATCTTTATCCAGGTCCATGAACCGGTTGGGAGTGGCGCGAGGAGGCCAAATGCCGGGGCGAAACTCCGTTACCGCGACAAATCGCGGCTCGGCGGACAGAGCTCCGGCAGGATCTCATGGTGACATGGAGTGGGCGATTGTCGCAACCCAGCGCTGGGCACGCCACAATTGCGGCGGTAAGGCCCCTCTTTGAGGAGTGGCTAGAGTGGCGTCACGGCGTCCTCACCTTCCGCCTGACGCAGGTCCTCACCGGACACGGCTGTTTTGGGAGGTTCCTGTTCAGGATTAGGCGGGAGGAAACGCCCGGGTGTCACCATTGTGTGGACCGCCCAGAGGACACGGTGGAGCATACGGTGGAGATCTGCCCCGCTTGGGCGGAGCACCACCGTGTCCTCGTGGAGGCGATTGGCGGTGGCGACCTCTCGTGTCCGGCCCTGGTCCAGGCCATGGTACGGAGCGAGAGGGCATGGAAAGCTGTCTCCTCCTTCTGCGAAGCAGTAATGCTCGCAAATGAGGAGGCGGAACGCGTGAGGGAGACGCAAAGGAGACGCCCTCACGCCCCTAGCCACCGCAGGAGACGCCCCGGGCGTCGGGAGTCGCAAGCCGATTCCCGGCCACCGTAGGCACGGGCTTGCGGACGGCAAGTTATGGGTAGCTTACCGTCCGATCGGACCAAGCCCGAGTTTACGGCACGTAGTGTTTCACGCGCGCCTCAAAGAGATGTTAGCAAAAGTGACGTGGCCTGATAGGACCGATGCCTGTCTGGGTCGCGGATAAATTTGAAAAAGAGTTACCGCGGCCCTGGCGCAAGCAACTGAAGGAACACGGGTGTGTTTTAGTCAGTAAAAGTCTGACACGCCCTCCCGCTTCACCACTTCAAGAGCGGGAGAAGTCATTGGATGATTTACCACCCAAAAAAAAAAAAAAAGGTGCTTGAACCGGTAAAGTAGCACAGAGTGAAAAGTACGTAAGTAAGTGGTACTGTGGGAACTAAGCAACCGCCATATAGAACGAACGGTACGTGGACGCGACGCGATTGGTCAGTCGACCTTTGTGTCAACTGACTAACCAATCCTCGCTCAGAACGTTACTAAACGTTCCCCGCGTCCCGCTTGGTAACCAAAGAGACCTAAAAACGACTTGTGCGCTTCTAACGAATCTTGCCAAGTTACGTGCCGACAACTTTAACATCTGATATAATAAATGACGTCTATGAGTACCTACCTACCCACAGCACTCTGTTTGATAACATGGTTAAATTGGTTATCCTTCAGATAACTCGTTATCTGCTAATTCGATATAACGTAATGATGAATTGTTTTAATCTGTGCACAGTGCAGTGATACCGATATGATATCAAATCAAAACACTAAAATAGTGATTTCTAAAAGGCTTCTATACAAAACATTGAAAACAATATCTAGGTTAAATATAAAAACAGTAATATATATTAAGGTTGAACTAGTCGACAATGCGACATCTTATCCGACAACAAGTGCGAAAAAAAATAGATGCTGTGATGAGCAGTAAAAAGCTAGTTCGCGTACGAATTATCACTTTTGCAAGTTTGTAGCGAAATGGATGATGATTTAGGACGAAAATGAGCACGCGATTTTTTATAAACAGACCTTTGGGAGTTTAGATATCATGAAAAAACTACTGAATGTATATTTTCAAAATAAAATTATTTGCATTGTTGAATTACTAATCTATCCCTGTATGGAAACCGTTTTGCAATTTTCCTTCTTCTTATGGTATTTATTTCCGCCCAAAGATGCGTTAAAATTAGTGTTGAAATATGGAACTTTCGACGCTCATAACTTTCAAATATATAATTATTTTCCATTTTTCTTTCCATACAGGACTAGATAATGATGAGACAAATTGATATCATTTTTTATTTTGAACGTACATCGTCAACCAGTGGAGTTATCTCTACACTACGTTTAAATGGAAGAATTTTCGACTAGTGTAACTCAACGGTAGCTAAAATATCTAGCTTACTCTAGCAGGCACTATATGTGTTTGTGTTGTTGTGTTTCAGGAATCCTACACCTTCTGTAGACTATGAATCAGTGCTCGACTTCAAATGGCCTCAAGTCAACGACACAGAACATATCAGCTACCTCGACATCGATGGGAAGTTCACGGTGCAGACGGACCCCGAGGCCAAGAGGGTCAAGTTCTGGAACTGGTTGTACGACAACTACGCAGACAAGCGAGACTCGGACGCCACCAATACAACAGTAGTGAACGAGTGATAAAGTACAATTTTGTGATAAGTGTAGCATCGTTTCTAGACACTGTTTCTACCAGTGGAAATATAAAAAACTCCCTCATCATCGAGTGCCAAAATACAAAAACAAACTTAGTGAACTCGTTGACAGCATGTGGACAAAGGCGGTAAAAAGTGACTGAAAAACTGAGGCTTCATTTATATCGTGAACGAGTCTGTGTTTTTATTTAATTGGACTTTAGGTGAACTACTTTTTGCATAGAGGCTTATTCCAATTCCGAGGAGGGAAATGGAAAATTAGCTACTTAATTAACTCTTAACTGCGATGTAAATAATATATGTTTAACTATTTTATATTGTCTGTTTTGTATTTTTAAGATGTCTTTAACTCCTGCTAAGTTACAATGTGTCTATAATAATAAAATATATAAATAAAAACGTTGTGGTTTTATTGTATGCGATATGTTAAAAGCGATGCAATGATGTTTTAATAAACAGATACGTTATCCACTCACAAAACAACCAAAAAATGTGTTCCGCACAGGAGCGGCAGCACACATACACACTTTTTATTCATCTGACATTTCATTACAAGTCGAAAGGGATGGCTTGATAAAACCAACAAGAAAAAAAGAGACAGCTAGTGTTTGTCACTTACGTGTGAATCTAAACAAACATTATTCTGGCCGCCAATGTATATTTACCATCTTTTTCGAACCTCCAAATATCAGAATATTAATACACAATTGAGTTGTTTTGCGTACTCACGTATGGTATGAGATCCCTTCTGTTTTATGTACTTTGGTATCATAATTGGTACACTTTGTAAATACACACGATGGTATATTTGTAATTTTTATTTTGTGTCGTCATAGCGTATCGCTCTTCGCCATGCGCGACTTAGACTAAAGACTATACGTCCCAATTAGGACATATTCGAGTCTTCACATCATAACATATCTGTTTCTAGAATATCATTGGTCTTAAGTTAAATCAGACAACTTGGTTGTTTGTCTTTTGTTTTCTAACAAGAGATTGTATCATCGCAACGAGGATTTCCACATAGCAAGAAAAGTCTGCGGTATACGTAATAAAACCAGGGAAAATTGGGTTTGAAAATGATTCAGTGTTAGTTTGATTTCCCTATACGACATAGAATCCTTCATACAACTTCAAGATACATATATAAGAGCAGTTTGGTCCAAGGAAGATCATTCTGAAAGTGTTCTCAGTCCTGTTACATATAACGCTTTTGCGTCAGCTTTGCAATAAAGTTAAATAACTGTACTGCACCAAAATGTATAAGAAGGCCGGCAACCTCGTAAGCATCAGGAGGCGCTTCGATACTAAGGAGCCACAGAATGACTGTAATTCGAGGTAAGATGCTACTGGTCTGACAAGAACTTATCTACGAGGTATACGGTATCTCATTGTCAAGCTTCTAGATCAATTGCAAAGAGGCAGAGGAAAACTCACTTCTTCTCAATTCCTTTTATTAGCTGCAGCTGGCAGAACTAACTTTGCTTTAGAGAGTATAGGCGAAAAAATTATTCAACGTCTCTTTTACTGATAACTCTTTCTCCTCTCACAGTGAGGAAACCTTTTTCCTAACAATCAATCTGCCTAGCCTTTTTCCCAACTATGTTAGGGTCGGCTTCCAGTCTAACCGGATTCAGCAGAGTACCAGTGTTTTACATAGAGCGACTGCCTATCTGACTTCCACAACCCAGTAACTGGGTAACACGGTACCCCTTGGCTAGACTGGTGTCAGATCTCAAGCTTCTGACTACTCGTAACGACTGTCAAAGATCTTCAAACTACAGCCGGGACCAACGGCTTAACATGCTTTCCGAGGCACAGAGGAAACTCGGTATGTTGAAAACCTTGTTCCTAACAGTGGGCACTTAATGTGAAATAATAATAATCTCCCCTTCTCCTGGAATGTTTTTCGTTATATGTTAAAGAACGAACCTCCAGACGATTCTGTCCATTCTATCATGAGACCCTCTCCTCAAGACCCGCTGTACGCTATATCTCGTCATCCTATCTCCTTATTGGTTTTCCTCTGATTCATTTGTTTTTCAACAACTAGGTACTAGACGAGTAATGCTTTATCCTCATCCTCGTCACTTTCAGTGGTAAAGCTGACTGCAAGGTGTACAACAGCGTTTTGGAGTTAGTGGGTAACACTCCCCTTGTTAAGTTGAACAAGTTGCCGAAAGACTGGCCTGCAGTGTGAAGTTTGTAAGTGTAGTGTTTTAATTTGAAAATTTTATTCATACTTCCATACTAATATCATAGAATAAATAATAGTGTAAATGCGAAAGTAATCCTGTCTGTCTGTTAACTTTTCTCGAAACGTTTTGGATGAAATTTGGTATGGAGATAGTTTGAGACACTGGTAAGTACAAAGTTTTTATCCCGGTAGTGTGTTCCTTTGGGATGATAAAACATATTTTACGCGGTTGAGACCGCGGGCAAAAGCTAATTTTCTTACTTATCTTTACTAATATTATAAAGCTGAAGAGTTTGTTTGTTTAAACGCGCTAATCTCAGTTGGATGGTTGGAATTGAAAAATTATTTCATTGTTGGATAGCCCATTAATCGAGGAAGGTTATAGGCTATATAACATCACGCTACGACCAATAGGAGCAGAGCATAAATGAAAAATGTTGCAAAAACGGGCAATATTATTCCTTTTTGAGAGCTTCCGTTGCGTGCGCTGCGTAAACGGTTTAAGTAACGCAACAATCATGTATGTAGGATAGATAGGGTAGTTGGGTAGGTAGGTAGCCAGTGGACGGTAGCAAAGCCGCGTGGGACAGCTAGTAATATTATAAATGTGAAAGTTTGGATAGATTTTGGTTGAACGGATCTGAATGAAATTTGGCACAGAGATAGATTATAGTTTGGAATAGCACATAGGCTACTTTTCATCCCGGTATAAGAAAACACTTTTCACGCGAGCAAAGCCGCTGCAAGAACCTAGTTGTACATAAACAAAACGCAACCAAATCAAGTATATTTTGTTACCATAACTTTTTTTAATTTTCAGACGCCAAATGTGAATTCATGAATCCTGGTGGCTCCGTAAAGGATAGAATCGCATTATCAATGATCCAGGATGCCAGAGAGAGGGGACTTGTTGATGATGACACTGAATTTGTGGAATCTACCTCTGGGAACACTGGCATCGGGATTGCCTTCAATGCCGCTCTTATGGTTAAAGATAATTTTCAATTGCTTGAAGTTTTCCACGTAGATCCTACTTGAACAATGAGTCTTTGATAATAAGTTATGATGACCAACTAATGTCCAGTTTTTCGGAACGAAAACTTTTGTTATTACAGTAGTCACAGTGGATCTTTGTGTCTCTGAAATTGGCTGCAAGACCCTGCGCAGTTGCTATTTTGTGTCAATGTTGATGTTGAAGATAGCATTGTATAACTGCCTCTTTCACTCGCTTACGTTTGTCGCATCGTCCTATCTCGCTTACTCTATGCAGTATACTCGATCACAAACTGTCTCTTGCGCAATGTTTCGAAGAGACACAAAGATCCGCTGTGGCTACTGTACCTAATGTATGGAGTACTGTTCTCGTCTCTGGGACGGATCTGTCAAATACCAGCTGAAAGCACTTGAAAAGCGGTCCAAGAGGCTAATCGGCGATGAGATACTGGTCGAGTCTAGGCTCCAGAGCCTTGTATATCGGCGCCGAGTTGCCAGCCTGTCGGTTTTTATCGGTTACATTTCGGGGAGTGTGCGTTGGAATTGCATGAACTGATTTCTCCTAGCCCGTTCCATCATCGGACTACAAGACGTACGGCGATGCGTCATCGGTACATGGTGGACATCCCACCCATACGCACTGAACGTTTTGAGAATAATTTCATTATGCGTACAGCTAAGGTGTGGAATTCTCTGCTGGAGTCTGTGTTTCCTGATAGCTACAATCTAGGGGTCTTTAAGTCAAGAGTGAATAGGTTACTTCTAGGCAAGCGTGCTCTATCATCGACCACATCATCGCTTACCATCAGGTGAGATAGTGGTCAAGCTCGAGCCTATATTAGATAAAAAAAACTTAGTTTTGTACTGATTTTCGTTCTACAAACTGAGAGTGAAAGAATCGTAAACTTATAATTTGAACAAGGCATTAAAAAGTCATTCAGAATATTTATGTAGGTTTTACGTCTATATCTATATCTATAAAAGCGAAAGGTGACTGACTGACTGACTGACTGACTGACTGACTGACTGATCAATCAACGCACAGCCAAAACTGCTAAGCCTAGAAGCATGAAATTTGGCAGAAAGGTTCTTCAAGTGACGTAAGTGTGCACTAAGAAAGGATTTTTGGCAATTCTACCCCTAAGGGGGTGAAAAGGGGGTTGAAAGTTTGTATGAAAGATCTAATTCTCTCGACCAAAATTCTTGAAACTTAGCACAAATAGTATTCTATGTAAATGATAAAGATTGGCATTATTGGTTTTTCGACACTACCCCCAAATGATGATTTAGGGGGTGTTGAATTTTGTATGGAAAAATCAGATTTCTTTGATCAATAAACTTGAAACTTGCCACAAATACTTATCTAAATGAATAATAAAGGTTGCTACTATTATTTTTTGAAACTACCCCCGAAAGACGATTTAGGGGTGTTAAAGTTTTTTTGAAGAAACTTATTACTTCAGTTAATAAACTTGCACTTTACATAAATACCAATATAAATAAACAATAGAGGCTTTCATTGTTGTTTTTAGAAACCACCCCCAAAAGATGATTTAGGGGAAATATTTTTTTTTAAGAATCTGATTTCTATTCTCTAATCTGATGGATGAATAAACATGAAACTTAACATCAATTCCATCCTAAATAAACAATAAAGGTTGTCATTATTAATATTTTGCAACTACCCCAAAAAGACGATTTAGGAGGTATTACAGTATGTTTGAAAAATCTGATTTTTAGGGTCAATAAACTTGAAACTTGCCACAAATACTAACCTAAATGAATAATAAAGGTTGCTATTATTATTTTTTGAAACTACCCCCAAAAGATGATTTAGGGGATGTTAATTTTTTTTAAGAATCTGATTTCTTGGGTGAATAAACATGAAACTTAAAAATACCATCCTAAATAAACAATAAAGGTTGTCATTATTAGTTTTTTGCAACTACCCCCAAAAGTCGATTTGGGAGGTATTACAGTATTTTTGAAAAATCTGATTTTTAGGGTCAATAAACTTGAAACTTGCCACAGATACTAACCTTAACGTTGCTATTATTTTTTTAAACTACCCCCAAAAGACGATTTAGGGGATGTTAATTTTTTTGAAGAGTCTAATTTCTTAGGTCAATAAATATGAAACTTGGCTTAAATACCAACCTAAATAAACAATAAAGGTTTTCATTATTAGTTTTTCGAAACTTCCCTTAAAATACGATTTCGGGGTGGTAAAGATTTTTGATTGTTTTTACTGCACATAGCTTCTTTTTATGATGTAGGGGAGCACTTAGGAGGGATTTTTTGAAATTCAACTTCTTTTTAAGGTGTTAAAAGGGAGACATTTATTTGTATGAAAAATCTTATTCCTTTGGCAAAATAATAAAGGTTGGCATCATTAGTTTTTCAGAATTACCTCCAAAAGACGATTTAGGGTTGTTAAAGTTTCTTTGAAGAATCAAATGGCACTAATACGGGGACCTCTACATCGATTTGGAACTACCGAACTGGACCGTTTGTCTCAGGTAAACAAAGTTATGAGTGACGTTTTAGTGTTGCGTAATTTACGCTGTATTAGGTTTTTGTGTTGTGTCACGTAATTTACGCAGCATTCGTTTTCATACTAAAGTAATTTTTGGTCGACCCGAAAATACCCGAAATTAGGCGTCTCAAAAAACCCAACCAGTCTTCTGCTCCATATATCTTCTTCTATACATATAAAATGCTTTGTCCTGAATGACTGACTGACGGATCAACGCACAGCCTAAACCGCTGATCGTAGAGACCTGGAACTTGGAGAGTATGTTTTTGTATGACGTAGGCATCCGATAAGAAAGGATTTGCCAAAATTCTTCCCCTAAAGGGGACAAAGTTTGTATGAAAAATCTAATTCCTTCAGCTAATATTCTTGAAACTTGGCACAAATAGTAATCTAAGTAAATGATAAAACGTTGACATTATTAGTTTTTTGAAACTACCCTCACAAGTCGATTAAGGGGGTGTTGAAGTTTGTATCGAAGAATTTTATTTCATGGGTTACTAAACTTGAAACATTGCACATATACTAACATAAATAAATAATAAAGGTTGGTATTATTAGTTTTTCGAAACAACCCCCAAAAACAGATTTAGGGGGTGTTAAAGTTTTTTTGAATAATCTTATTACTTGGGTTAATAAACTTGAAACTTAAGCAATAAAAGTTGTTATTATTAGTTTTCAAAACTACACTACTACTTTCAAAAGACGATTTGTTTTTTTTTTAAGAATCTTACTTCTTGTGTTAATTAACTTTAAACTTGACATATATACAATCCTAAGTAAACAATACAGGTTGAAATTCTTAGTTTTTTTAAACTAACCCCAAAATACGGTTTTTTAGGGGTGTTAAGGTTTTTTGAAGAATCTTATTTCTTGAGTTAATAAACTAGAAACTTGACATAAATATCAAAGCAAGTAAACAATAAAGGTTGTCAATATAAGTTTTAGAAACTACACTCAAAAGTTGATTTAGGGGGAGTTAAAGTTTTTTGAAAAATCTTATTTATTGGGTTAATAAACTTGATACTTGACAAAAATACCAACCTAAACTAACAATAAAGGTTGATATTATTAGATTTTCGAAACTTCCTCCAAAATACGATTTAACAGGTGATAAAATTTTCATAAAGAATTTTATGTCTTGGGTTAATAAACTTGATAGTTGACATAAATACCAACCTAAGTAAACAATCAAAGGTTGTCATTATATTTTTTCAAAACTACCACCCAAAATAGGATTAAGTGGGTGTTAAAGTTTGTTAAAATCATACTGGACAAGGTTTCGTTTTTGATGTAGGGATCTAGGCGAGCACGAAGAAGGAATTTGCGGAAAATCAACCTTTCACCATCATCATCATTTCAGCCAAAATACGTCCACTGCTAGACATAGGCCTTCCCCAAGCGCCGCCACACTGATCGGTCCTGTGCGTTTCGCATCCACCGGACTCCCGCAGTCTTGACCAGGTCAGACTTCCTAATTTGCGTTTTCCGGTTCGCAGTCGCCACTGAACTGTCAACATTTAAGGGGGTGAAAAGGGGGCAATTTGTTTGTATGAACAATCTCATTCCGTGGAGATAAAGTAAATAATCAAAATTTACATAATACGTTTTTTTAAACTACCTCCCCCCTGATAGGGTTAAGTGATGTTAGTTTTTTTGAGACAGCTCAGTAAGATGAGCAATCTAACTAAAATAAACAAAAAATTAAAAAGAGAAAAAGGGTATATTAAGTTTTAAGGGGCGGATTTTACTATGTAGCGGTAACCTAAAATGTATTATTCTTTAAGTCAAATAACGAATCGTCTCAAACCTATAAACCGTAGAACTTTACGAAACCACATTTTTATTTGGTTTAATAGCAGATAATTTTTGGTTGCCATCACACGAACGAAGTCGCGGGCGGAGTTAATATTATAAATGTGAAAGTAACTCTGTCTGTCACTCTGTCTACCTTTTCACGCTTAAACCGCTGAACCGATAAGCAATTCGAATTACTAATGCTTCGCAGACGAAGTCGCGGGCAACAGCTAGTACATGTATAAAACGATAACGAATCAATCATGGTACGAATCTGATAATAATCTTATCCTTCGCAGATACTTTAAAACTAGATTATCATAATAATATTTTGTTTCTAGGAAATAAATGTATTATTGTAACACAAGATAAGAACTCATCGGAGAAGGTGAACACCATGCGTCTGTTGGGAGCCGAGGTAATTCAAACCAAGAATGGTGACTTAGAGATCTCAATCGCTCGCCAGCTGAAGAATGACCACCCTGACACTATGGTGATGCTGAATCAGGTAAGGACCATTTACCTGGCTGCAAAAAATATGGCCAATACCAACTTTTTCTCGCAACCTCGCAGCAACCCATAACAAATTGTAGGGCTGCGGAAAACCGCTGGATGCGAGGCGTACGGGATTGGTCAACCTAGCGATACTTGGGGCAGACCTGTGTTCTCCCCCGGTGGGTTCCCGCATTGTCGAAGCGGAGGGGCTCAGTAACCGTGGCTTGGTCACCCTCAGTGAAGCAAAGAGGAACCCGAGGAGGGGCAATTCGTCAAGGCTTTTGCCGATAAACCGACGACGTAGCGGCCAACATGTAGGTTGTGGTGATGCCTAGGCGACATCGCAACTGAGGCGGGCCGCGATGTCGTATGTGGCCTTCCATACTCATACGATATCGCGGCTGAAGGTTGGAGGCCGCGGCAGGAGAGGAGTGCCGGTATGACGGTGCCCTGCTCTCCCTATCTTCCGCGGCTTGGACGGGGTCGCCACCGTCGCGATGGGGCCGCAGGGGAGGAGGAGTGTCGGTATAGCGTTGGCCGTTCTCCCTATCCCCTGCGGCCGAAAAATGGTAGGTGGCGGGGTCATTGACCTTGGCCCGTCACAAGGGAACCAAGGGTGCCATACACGGAGTCGTCTGGCACCCATGTGCTGGTTTGGTCCCTGGGGTAGTCACGGCGCACAGTGTGTTCAGGTGCGCCGTTTACTCCCCAGAGGAGGGCGGACAACGGCAGCGTTTAGTGTTAACGCGTGCCTGTCTTTTCGCCATAAGCGGCACAGGAGGACACCGTGGAGTTTAAGTGGGTTGGAGTCCCACATAACTGCGCTGTCTCCCCGTGGTAGCGCAGTATGCATGATCATTTCTCAAAGCTAAAAATTAAAAAGGCCTATATTCAGCAGTGGTCGTCTTTCGGCTAAAATGATGATGATGACCAATTGTACCTACATTTAACCCTTTCATTCCAGTTTGACAATGACGTAAATCCGAGGACACACTTCGAGATAACCGGAGCAGAGATAGTGTCAGCTCTGGGTGACGTGGATGTGGTAGTGTTGGGCGCAGGCACCGGCGGCACCATGACCGGAGTCAGCAAGAAGCTGAAGGAGAAGAACCCCAAGTGCGTACTGGTGGCGGCAGAGCCCGACGGCTCTACCATGCTCAACAAGAACGGGAAGCCGCATTCGTTTTTGGTGAATACAACCTCGAACCATTTGTTATACCTAATATATTCGAATCATAATAACTATATTCCACTACCACCACTACCACTACTTGTCTCTGCATCACCCAAAGGTCGACTTGTAGAAAATGCCTAAGGCATTAAGTCCGCCTCTGTACGTTTGTGTGCATGAAGTATTAAATAAATAAATAATTATATTCATAAAAATCGATGTGGGCATGTATGTTACCTATGGACTCCAGAACAGCTGCAGAGATTTCGATGAAGTTTTTAGGCAATCTGCAGATTAGCCCTGCGGGTGATCTTATAAAGGGTAGCTAATTTAGCTAGTATATTATATTAATTATCCTATACCAGCCATATGCTGCTTTTACCTAATTTAGCCATCATATTTTCAGGTGGAAGGTATCGGAGGAACCTGGGCACCGATTGTCTTGGATAAGTCAGTGGTTGACCACGTCGAGGTGGCCACTGACCAAGAAGCTTTTTTAATGGCCAGGGAGCTATCACGGAAGGGGGGATTGTTATGTGGTAATTATCTATAATAATGACGTATTCCACCGAGGAGCTCGTGACTAAATAATAACAGCCGCATGATCGATCTTCACGGTTAAGCAACGCTTGACGAGGTCGGTCCATGGATGGGTGACCATTTCAACATACCGAGATTCCTCCGTGCCTTGGAAAGCACGCTAAGCAGTTGGTCCCGGCTGTCATTTGAAGATCTTTGACAGTCGTTACGAGTAGTCAGAAGCTTGAGATCTGACACCAGTCTTACCAAGGGGTACCGTGTTACCCAGTTACTGGGTTGTGGAGGTCAGATAGGCAGTCGCTCCATGTAAAACACTGGTACTCAGCTGAATCCGGTGAGACTGGAAGCCGACCCCAACATAATTGGGAAAAGGCTAAGCAGATTGATTGAATGGCAATTATATTGATATAATATATAATTATATTGATATATTATTATATTGATAATTATATTGTATGTATCGTTTATATGTATATTTAAATAATCCATATAACTTTCAATATTGCACCAACCACTGTTTATCTCTGCATCACCCAAAGGTTGACTGGTAGAAAATGCCTAAGGCATTAAGTCCGCCTCTGTATTTGTGGGTGCAAAATAAATCAATAAATGACGTATTCAACTGACTCAATAATTAGGTCAAATGCTATCTTTGATATTTCCTTCCCATAAACGTCGATTCGACGTTGTTATCAACGCGTGATGACCTTGTAGATTACAAGGTTATAAAAGTAAAAAGCAAGTCGATTAGGTTAGTATACTTATTTTAAAACAAATCTGTATGACGGAATCGCCATCATTAGTTGACCATGGATTTTTGATATATATGATTAAGAATCAATAGAACGCAGACTTACGTTCTATTGTTTCGTAATGTTGTAACAATACCTACCAGGTAGGAAGTCATCATCTGCCTAGCCTTTTCCCAATTGTTGCTGGGGTCGGCTCCCAGTCTTACCGGAGTCAGCTGAGTACCAGTCTTTTACATGGAGCGACTGCCTATCTGACCTCCACAACCCAGTAACTGGGTAACACGATACCCCTTGGCTAGACTGGTGTAAGATCTCAAGCTTCTGACTACCCGTAAAGACTGTCAAAGATCTTCAAATGACAGCCGGGACCAACGGCTTAGCGTGCTTTCCGAGGCACGGAGGAAACTCGGTATGTTGAAATGGTCACCCATCCACGGACCGAACTCGGCAAGCGTTGCTTAACCTTGAAGATCGACCGGTGCGGCTGTTATTATTTAGCCACGAGCTGGAGCACGTTGTGTATGTTATGGACAGCAAACTTAACTCTTTGTAAAATACCATAAAGACCCTTGTAGCACAAAATAGTAAGTATACAGAAGGGCCACTCCCACCGTTTAGAAAATTGACAGCTAAACTTGACAGATTCACTAGGGTTGCTACTATATTCTTATTCTTATTCTTTATTGTACAAAAAAACATAAAACATACAAATACAATAGGACAATTTATGTACAAAGGCGAGCTTAACCCATAGTTGGGTTCTCTAACAGCAAACCTCAGTTTCGTAGAAATATGACATTTGAGGATAGTACATCCATGTGCACAACAAAATCTTATTAAAAAAAATCTTAACAATATTAAATACTTACTCACTAAATAAAGAACAGTAAAGGATCCACCGTAACGACTTGAAGAGTGGGAAGGAAAACGAAGGAGAAGAGATGATGACAGACGACAAGGTTTTCCTCTCGGAACAAGATACTCAAAGCGTTCTCGAAGATACAAAGGAGACTTAGGATTATGAAGTACAGAAAAGAGTAATGAAAGAGTGTGGGCATCTCGGCGCTGTCGAATAGGCAGCCATTTCAACCGCTTCCGAAATTCCGACACATGGTCATATTTTCGGAGGCCAAATATGAAACGGATGCACAAATTCTGCAGACGTTCGAGCTTATCAAGAAGTTCCTCAGTCGCGTCAAGAAAGCAGACATCAGCATAGTCAAGAAGAGGAAGAAGGAGAGACTGAGCAAGAGTAACTTTAGTTGGAAAAGGCAGGAACTTCTGGAGACGCTTCAGAGACCGAAACGAGCAAAACACCCTCCTGCTTACTTCTGCAATGTGAACATTCCAAGATAAGTGGCAGTCAAGAAAAACCCCTAAATTTTCAACTTTTTTGGAATATTCTATGGCGACGGCATCGTACAAAACAGGGGGGAGAGACTCGCTACTCAACAGATTGATGAAGTATCTGCCACCAATAATAAGAGCTTGCGATTTTGCTGGGTTGACTAGGAGTCCAAAACTTTTAGCCCATTGACAGATGTTTCCAAGATCATTATTGATGGCATCGATAGTTTCAGTGAGCTCTTCGATTTTAAAGTGGCGATAAAGCTGCAGGTCGTCTGCATAGAGATGAAACTGTGAAGATAAGACCTTCGTGATAGCGTTTATAAAAACCGAGAAAAGAAGAGGAGAAAGGACGCCACCCTGAGGAACACCCGCAGCGAAATCGCACCAGTCAGAGGAAGCATCCTCTGAGCGAACCGACTGCGAGCGGCCCCGTAGATAAGAATTAAACCATGCAATCACAGAAGGAGACACATTTAGAGAGGAAAGGATACCTAAGAGGATGTCAAAATCAACTGAGTTAAAAGCACTGCTAAAGTCCAGTAAAATCAAAACTTTGATTGATTCCGAATAAAAAAAAAGAGTAGGTTGCCCAAGTTATATACAAACATAAATACATAGATTCGTCTAAACATACATCATATCATGCTTATATGCCTTAGAGGGTAGACAGGGCATCAAACATCCATTTAATATTACGCCACATACGATGAATATTGGAGAGTAAATTATGCTTTTCTTGTAATTATACAATTATTATGCCCTGTCGGCGAAGAGTCCTGTTGGCGCAGAGTCTTGTCGGCAAGGAGTCCCGTCGAAGTAAAGTCTTGTCGGTGTTCAGTCTGTCGGCGTAGTGTCTGTCGTCGTTTAGTCGTACACTCTATAGACGTAGTATAATAATAGTGTAATAATGATCCCACTTAAAAAAATTAATTGTAAAAAGCTCCAAGCTCGACAAAAATATAAATGTGAAAAAACAGAAAAAACCAAAGATGATCTTAAACAAGAAGAAAATTATGCTGTGCAGTCGGAGGAAACATATTTGTAAGCTGTATGACTTGAACCTTATTATTATGACAAGTTCCCAATTTCATCTATGGGCTTAAAATAATTTATTATAATCCTAGATAATGAATTTCTAATTTGTCAACTTGAAAGATTAATGACCTTTATAACTTAAAAATAATTGAAAGAAAGAATGAAAAACAAAAAAGTAAATTCGGTCTGTAACAAATAATAAAGGTAACCCATCCAATGCAACCAACCTCGTTACAGTACTTAATGTATGAATGACGTGACAAACGCCCGCACAAAGTAATCATGACAGCCGCGACTGAGCTCGGTCCAATATTGCCCAATATTCCCTGTAAAACCGAAATGTCAAAGTGAGAGTGGTCCCTCTGTCTGCGGCGCGCCGCCACTTACGTACTTTGTGCTTGTAGGTCGTGAGCGAGCCGATGGGGCTGATGATTGCTAATATGCTGAGCAGTCAATTCTATCGACGAATAGCATAGCATAGCATATATCATAATCAGCCTTTTAATGTTTTCACTGCTGGGACTCGGGCCTCCTCTCTGTGAGAGGAAATAGGCCTTAATCCACAACGCATCTGCGCAGACCCTGTGCGGGTTGGTGGATGTCACATGTCTTCAAATTTTTGGTTCCAGGACATTCAAATTTTTGTTTCTGCCTTCACCGTTTTGTGAGCAGTGGTGATGAAATAATTTACACAAAGTAAAACACATGCCTGGGTTCGAACCTACGACCTACAACTTGTAACGGTTCTGATTGGTTGTGACCGCTGTCCGCTGAGAAACTACCAATCAGAAAGCTGTATTTGCTTAAACTGAGCTTAGTTGAACTAATCGCGATTAATTTGATTGGTGAAATAGGCCATGTCGATTACCACTGAGCAACCACTTCTCATCGTCGAATCGGCGAATAATTTTACTTAATAGGTACCATAAAAATATGTTTGCCAGGCGGCAGCAGCGGGTCAGCCATGTGTGCAGCCATCAAGGCCGTGAAGACGTTGAACATCGGCGCCGGCAAGCGCGTGGTGGTGATCCTGCCCGACGGCATCCGTGACTACATGTCCAAGTTCGTCAGCGACCAGTGGATAGAAGCGCACCGCTTCATGGAACCACCAGAACATTCCATGCAGTAAGTTATATTAGTTTTGAAAACCTACATCTTTTTAAGAAGCCTATTGAAAGAAGACCAACAAAAAAAGATTTTCCGTACAATGTTGTCGACAGCTGACCAAAATTTTGTATGGAAAATTTTAGTTTTTTTTTTTTGAGAATTGGCTATGACTTCCTTGGAGAAAATTGTTCATACTCGTATACATGGAGAGAAGTAGTTTTTAAAATAAAATCGCACCTTGCCTTCACACCCTGTTAATTAACCTTAATATCACATCAATACCACAGATAATATAATACTAGCATACAGATACCTCATCCCATACAAAGAAACCGTGACGACGTAATTTATACAAGTACTTCGATCGCTTTCGGTTCCATTCCACGGCTATAAATGGTGTTAGTAGCGACTTGCAAGTAAAAAGGTTTTCTCGGTTCGTGACTATTTTTTCTTTAAATACAGTGATGATTTGTTTTAAAGTATTTTTTGAACGTTTCATTATACCAAAATGTGTTACAAAACAAATTAAGAAAATCAAGTGGCATGCCTCAGAAATTTAAAACCGCGCCATCTATTGTAATCAATTTGATTTGAAAACGATGCAAATCGCGCCATCTAGTGATATGTATGTGAACCAAATTTTCTTTGTTAGCGCTAGGACCCCGTGTCAATACAAATTAGTCTTATACACATCAGTCTTCATTTCGTTGGATTTATTTGACGAGCATCGATCAAATTCTACATTGTGATAATTTCAGATGGTGGAAGCATCCGATCAGCGAATTATGCTTGGACCGCACTTATCCTAAGTTGAATAAAGGCTGCTCATGTCAGCAAGCCCTGGAGGCTATGAAGACAAACAACGTGAACATTGCCGTCATAGTCGATAACATCGGGTAACTATACTTATTTAATTCACTTTTAGGACTTTTCTTCTTCTTCTTCATTTCGCTCTTGACAGAGCGGTCGTGGTCAGGATATACCAGGCCCCTCAGAAAGTATTGCGAAAAAAAGTTTTTATATATGGGAGACTGGCCAGTTATAATGTTTTTCGAAAATATGATTATTTATAAGTAAAAATAAGTAAGTTCCAATTTCAAAATTTCCCTCCACATTTTTTGCGAGTTAATTCAAAGTATTGTGTCTCACTGAAATATGGATCTGCGCCGGGAACATTTTAGAGCTATGATTTTATACGATTTCAAGTGTCGCCTGAAACCGGATGAATCGTACGATAGACTTCAAATGGCATTCATGGATGAAGGCCCTTCCAAGGCAACCGTGTATCGTTGGTATAACGAATTCAAGCGCGGTCGACCAACTTTGGGGGATGACGAAAGAAGCGGTCGCCCTTTGACGGCTGTTACCGAAGAAAACGTGCTAGCAGTGAAAAATTTAATCCAAGACAATAGGCGAATTACATATCAGGAGATTCAACACATATTGAAGATTGGATCGGGAAGCGTTCACGAGATTCTACACAGCCATCTTCGCGTGAGGAGGATAGTATCACGCTGGGTGCCGCACAACCTCACCGATGCTCAGAAGCAGGCCCGGGTGGAATGGTGCCGTGATATGCTTAACAAATTTGAAGCAGGCTCGTCTCGGCGTGTTTACGACATCGTTACAGGTGATGAGTCCTGGATTTATCAATACGACCCAGAAACCAAGCGCCAGTCGACTGTTTGGGTGTTTCAAAATGAGCCAACGCCTACCAAAGTGAAGCGATCTAGAAGCGGGGGTAAGATTTTGATCGCTAGCTTTTTTAATTTGACTGGCCACTTGGTATCAATTCCCTTACGGGATCAAAGAAGCATTAATGCCGAATGGTATACTACCAAATGTTTGCCAGAAGTTTTCTCTGTTATAAGCAACAAGCGACCAAACACAGGGCTCCGCGGGCTACTGCTCCACCACGACAATGCACCTGCGCACACCGCACTCAAAACGAGGGACTTCCTGGACAGCACGCCAGTCAAACTCCTGGGTCACCCTCCTTACAGCCCTGATCTAGCACCGTGTGACTTCTTTTTATTCCCAAAAATAAAAAATCAGCTCAAAGGGATACAATTTTCGTCGCCGGAAGATGCGCTGGCTGCGTTCGAGCAGGCTGTAAACGAGGTGTCTGCGGCGGACTGGAAAAAGTGTTTTGAAAACTGGTTTAGGCGCATGAATCTTTGTATAGAGGCTGGTGGAAAGTACTTTGAAAAGATTTAATAAAAATATATGTACGTATAGAACAATTTTTTTTAGTTTCGCAAAACTTTCTGAGTGTCCCACGTATTTTGTCCAATCGCTGTAATTCACCGCACGATCTTTCTCCATTTGGTCCGGTTACATGAAAGTTTGGCGCACTCATTTACAGGGCCACCAACGGCGGACTTAATTTGATCAGTTCACCTCATCGGTGATCTCCCGCGGGGCCTGTTACCGTCCACTCTGCCCTGTTGGGACTGCCTTTAGGACTATACATGATTAAAATCTATGTTTGTAATACTGTTAAACTTAAAATCAATATCTTAGCTAAAATTATGGAGAGAGGGAGCCCAAATTTTGTGAGGGTGTTCAGACATGTAGCGATCTCTGAAACGACTACACCTATTTAAAAAAATCTATCGCTATTTGAAAGGTACTTTATTCAGATGGTTATAAAATTAGTACGAACATCCCATTTTAGGCATTTCGTGGGAGCTGTTTCCAAGGACAGCCTTCGCAATAGAGCGACGAATCCCACCAAGTTGCCCGGCCAGGACTGTGTGGAATATAACTTTGAAGATGTGGTCACTGACCACCTCGATAAGCTTGTCTACAAGCTGGCCGTCAACGCGGAGAAAGAAAGCCCAACCATCGGTCTACTGTCCCGCATACTAGACATCACTCCCTACGTGATCATTGGGAAGGAAGGTTACGATATTAGCGGTAAGTTGTGTAACACATATGCTGTCTTCGATAAATGCAGGCTACATTTATAGGAACTAAGTACTCGTTGGAGAGGGCTATGCTCGGAGTTTCCTTGCGTGATCGAATCAGAAATGAAGACATCCGCAAGAGAACCAAGGTTACCGATATAGCCCGAAGAATTGCCAAACTTAAGTGGCAGTGGGTAGGGCACATTGCTCGCAGAACAGATGGCCGTTGCGGCTGAAAAGTTCTGAAGCAGCGACCGCGTACTGGAAGACGTAGCGTTGGAATGCCTCCCTCTAGGTGGAGCGACGACCTGGTCAAGGCTGCGGGCGTTCGGTGGATGCGAAACGCACAGGACAGATCAGTGTGGCGACGCTTGGGGGAGGCCTATGTCCAGCAGTGGACGTCTTTCGTCATGGTAAAGAACTGAAAATTGATGAACGTAAAAAAGTGTCTTCCATCATATAACAATTTAATCCAGTAAAGTTATAAGTCTTAAGGCCAGTGCAAAAAGTGCGCGTCTTATAAAAGCTGAAGTTTTTTTTAACATTCGATCGATATTAGGTATCCTGTACGTTCTGTTTGCTCATCATAATAAACCCCTCATTATTTTTTTCAGCGTTCTTCGTTGCCAGTGGAGTAGTGACGGGGGATGACGTGCTCGACTACATTCATGAGCACAGCCAACGTATTAAATAAAAAAAAAAAAAAAAAACGTATTAATTCATGAGCAAAACCAGTATTAAATTATTGAGTTGTTAAAAAATATTTTTAATCTCATCACCAACCTTAAAGGACTCAGGCTTCTCTATGACGGAGGGACCCCCCCTCCGCCCCCCGCCTCCCCCCGCTGATAATAAAAGGTGGCCGTCCTGATTTCGAGAGAAAGCGCGTTCCAAAAAAGCATAGACTGAATATGAAAGGTAGAATTAACAAAATCAGTAGTATAAGAAGGACAGAGTAGGAGAATATTGCTAGAAGAACGCAGATCCCTAGCGTGTGAAGAGCTTAAATATTGAAAGTGAGACAAGGTTAGATGGGGTGGGAGAGTTGAGTAGGGAGAAAAACGTAGTTCTTTAGTGCGCGCAAATATCCTCTATGGCGAATGGGTATCTATTTGAGCTCATACTTGTAGCTCGACACATGTTCATATTTCCTCAAGTTAAACATGAACCGAATGCAGTGATTGGGGGGCCTGTCAAGCTAATGATTTTGGGGAAATTAAAGTCTGCTCAAGGATAATCTTCATCTTTGCGGTCAAAAAGTTCCTCAGACGATACAGGTATTGCAAAATGCCGTTGACTCTTTGACTAACACTAGTAACCTGACTTTGCCAGCCACGTCCTGGCCAGCCATACGCGAAGGGATGGAAAGAATTGGTCAAGGTGTCGGCCCTTGATGGAATTATCCCACCTACATTGCCATTCAGATAAAAGTTCCTCCCAGACGTCAATATGTGGTTTAAATAATCTAGAGATTTTCTCACGGTCACTCCGCGCTAAAAAGTCCGCGTCCATGGTCGTGTGGAATAGTAGAGGTCCGGTCGACATTGTAGTGCAGCACGTCGCTGCACTTCAATACATACATACATAAACTCACGCCTTTTTCCCATGGGGGTAGGCAGAAACTACAGAACGCCACCTGCTACGATCCTTACATACTTCTTTTGCTTCACACACATTCATACATCTAGTTCTGCACTTCAATGTCGACCGGAAAAACGCCAGCAAGTACCGGTAAGGTCTCAGTACTAACCGTCCTGTATGCTGTGCATAAGAATATTAAAGCTAAACGCTGACTTTGAAGTAATTTACGTCGTACCGCCCCTATTGTGGCCCTATCAGCGCAAACAGGCGCCCCATAGCACACACAACACAACCCAAGTAAGTAGCCCCATAAATAGTCTTTAAAGTTAACAAAGAAAGACCCCACGTAGATTTAGATATTCTCTTTAAGGCATAGAAGTTCTTTTTTGCTTTTTTATCGACTATTTTAATATGATCTATAAATGCGAAATTCCTCTTTAACACTAGACTATCGGGTTTTATGAAACGCACTGTTGAGGTTGATATTATTACTACAACAATCTAGAATTACAGAAATAGTAGAGTACGCAAATCATACACATCTGTCCCTTAGGCACAATGGCAATAACCTTGCTCTAAGAGCTCATGGTGGCGCCCCTGATTAGGGATACAGCCAACCTTTTAAAATACGCTATGGCAAAGTGAGCCACGGCTAAAGATCGATTGAAACATGTACCTGTGTTGTAGTGGGTAAAATATGGATCTGTCAGTCTTTTCCCAGCTACATGTTAGGGTCGGCTAAAAGTGGATGATAATGGATTGAAAAAATTGATAAAGTTTTGTTTTTGGTGGCTTAAAGACAGTATCCTCTTTCGCAAGAAAATTGTATAAAGTTATAATATTATAACAAGTTATTGTTATCGAGATTACTTTTATTTATTTTAACAACCTACCTAATCAATATAGTTGCTTTCATTTCATAATGAAGTATGTAACTATGTACCTAGTATTTTTATAGTCATTGAGCCAGTTTCGATCAAGCAGTTATAAATGCATATGAGTAGGTAAACCAGTTATGGAAAATTGCTATTTTTATTTCAATCATTTAATTTAAAAAAATAATAAAACATAATAATATATATTTCCATGGCGGAAAATGAAATCTGAAAAATAATGGATTTAATGATAAGGTATTAGTTGAATGAATATATTTTATCTAAATATGAGTACCTAGGTTATATATAAAGACAGGTTGCACCAAGAGGGCATCAGTCTGAAGTCTTTTAAATTCGCGTGTTAGTGACTACTGCATCAGTAATCAAAATATATAAGATGCCAAGCAACCTTGTTAGCATAAGAACATGTTCTGAAAAAGAACCTCAGAATGTTCGTCATTTGGAGTAAGTTTAAGTAATTCTTCAATTCTATCAAGTGGATTTTTAATAAATATTTCAATAAGATATTACAAAAAGCAGCGCATCGGCAAATTTATTTTTTCAAAATTCAATTCGACATTTTCTTACTTCAACAGAGGAAAACCCGAGAGCAAGGTCTATAACAGTATTTTGGAATTAGTGGGCAACACGCCTCTTGTTAAACTGAACAAGCTGCCCAAGGACCATGGCGTACAGTGTGAAATCTGTAAGTTTCATCAAATATTAATAATAAATAAGTCAACATGTGGGATGTGGACTCAGCGATCATTTTACCGATAGTCGTGTCAGCCCACAGGTCAGCCAATGGCTTAATAGCCACAAGCCTCGACCTACACCTTAGGAGGCTCTTGTTAAGCGGTTGGGTCCAGAAAACAGTAATTCTGAACATGGCTCGTATTGTTGAGCGGTTCCTCTCTCTGGAGCCCTGACCACCGGTAGCTTGGACCCTGTTCCCGATACCGCGGTGGACCTCTATCACGGAGCACAAAACCAATGGAGAGAGCGTGCGGGGGCTACCGCGGGCGCCAAGCGTATGCAATAGCAAGCTTATGCGGCGAAATTTTAGTCAGTCGCAGCATTTGTAGGTTGAACGTACGAACGTCACGCGCTTCCGTATTTAAAACAAATAAACTGAAAAGTAATGCCTAATTGTGCAATTAAATGGTGTGGAAAGTGTTCTACTACTTCAAGTTACACAAAAGATGGGATAACATTCCATAGGTAAGTGGTTTTCTACTCCATTTAATCAATTTCATTACGTAAAATCAAATATTTTTATTTCTGGATGGTTCCGCTGCTGTCTCTTTCTGGTACACTGATTTGCGCATTAGTCGTTGTCTCTTTTTTTCTCGATAGTGCTGTTCCCAGCATCAAGGCGATTATATCGATATGTTAGGCTCCAAGACTGAAAACGCTCGACGAGTGAAAAAAATACTCAGAATGCGTTGTTTATTATTAAGCATTACACAATAATAATAATTATTCTTTATTGACATAATTAATACAATTTGGATTATAGGATTCCATACAATACTTTCCAAGTTGTTTTTATATTGTCGTGCCCGTATTTACCATATCATAAATCTAACCTTTAAACGAGCAAATCTTGTACATATGTATATATATAATCTGAATCTCAGAAACGGCTCCAACGATTTTCATGAAATTTAGTAGGCAGTGAGTTGCGGGGGCGATAATTCGATCTAGCTAGGTTTTGTTTTTAGAAATCGTCGTTTTCCTTATTTTCACCCGAGCCTAGCTCGGTCGCCAGGATACTAGTACTTCTTCTTCTTTATACGTACCGAAGATCCTAAGGAATTAATTATTTTGTTTGTTGTGTTTACCCGTGTAAATCCATAAAATACGATTACATTCCTGGTGCAGCAGAAAATGACACACGAGAATAACAGACTATGAAAATGATAAAAAACTGTTAAACTTATTGATTCTCCGCGATATACCGGATTTTTGGGAATTTGTATCTGCATTGAAAGTGCCAAACATTTGATTCAGGAGTTGGTTCTTAATAAGTGATGCCAAATGAAGTATTTGCCACTGAACAAATTAAGTCAAGACCACCTTGAGCACTTTTTTGGCAATGTCAGAAGCCACGGTGGATCGAACAACAACCCAACCGCTCGAGTATTTGAGAACATATATAAAAGATCACTAACATATGCCCAAATCAAGAACACGGGCACCGGTAATTGTGGAGCAGTCAATCAGATTTTGATTTTACAATGTACATCCGCATTCGATCGTATTATTACTACACAGCGCAAGGATCAAGATACTGCATCAGACATCAGTAACGATTTTGATTTTGAATTGCAAGAAGAGATTGGTTTCACAGAATTTAGCACGAAAGTGGTTGAATACATAGCAGGTTACATCGTCCACGCTTTGGTAAAAAGAATAAAGTGTCAAATTTGTATTGGAGCGTTGCTTGGAGGTTCAAAAGAAAACAGTCTACTATATCAGAAAGATGTGAGAGACAAACTTCTGTACGCTTCAACAACAGTAATAAGCATATGTCACCGCAGTGAAATTTACATCAAAAGATCCTTGACAGTATGCGGCGGAAAAACTTTTACATCGAAATACGATTCCGATTACTTCACAATGGTTGTTTTTAAATCATTTGTGGGATACGATTTATTTCCAGATATAAACTTTCACCAATTTGATGTAGAGTCTACTAATCACTTAATTGACTTAGCTTCAAGTGTAGCAAAAAATATATTGATACTCGACTGACATTTATTACGAAAAATAATACAAGCCCAAAAGATTACATAAGAAAAACATATTCATAGCTAATCCATTTTAAAAACCAGTAAATACCTAATTATTTTTTAATTATGCCTTAAATTTAATAAACCCCTGTTTTATTTCAAAATAGAACCCGTAATCTCTGTATCCCAAAGAAATCCTTAAACTATTAATAAGTTAAACAACTATCGATATCGATATTTTTTTCATTACTTGTTTGGAATCCCTAAAGAATCAGTTGTCATTTGGTTGTCAATCTGTCAGCCAATCACAGCGGAGGAAGCTTACCTCTGCCCCCGCCGTTATTTGGTGACTTTGATTTAGAACAAAAACGTGCCGATGCTCTCTCCACTGGTTTTGTGCTCCGTGACCTCTATTTAATTTAATGTCATTTTTTTTTATTTTTTTTATAAAATATTTCAATATGTAAATAATAAGAAAATAAATTTAATAAAGGACATAATAATAAAAGGTATATCCCCACCGCAGCGCAGTATCTCTACGTTGACGTCGCGGTGGGGTTGCGTGCTCCAATGAAAGGAGGGCGTGTCAGACTTTTACTGACTAAAACCCACCCGTGTTCCTTCAGTTGCTTGTGACAGGGCCGCGGTGACTCTCTTTCAAATTTATCCGCGACCCAGACAGGTATCGGCCCTATCAGCCCCCGTCACTTTCGCTGACATCTCTTTGAGGCACGCGTGGAACACTACGCGCCGTACACTCGGGCTTGTTCCTTGTCGGACGGTGAGCTACCCATAACTTGCCGTCCGCAAGCCCGCGCCTACGGTGGCCGGGAATCGGCTCGCGGCTCCCGACGCCCGGGGCATCTCCTGCTGTGGCTAGGGGCGTCTCCTTTGCGTCTTCCTCACGCGTTCCGCCTCCTCCTTTGCGCAGCAGGAGGAGACAGCTGCCCATGCCCTCTCACTCCGTACCATGACCTGGAACAGGGCCGGACGTCTACGGCCGCCACCGTCGATCGCCTCCATGAGGACACGGCGGTGCTCCGCCCAAGCGGGGCAGATCTGCACCGTATGCTCCACCGTGTCCTCCGGGCGGTCCACACAATTGTGACACCCGGGCGTTTCCTCCCACCTTATCCTGAACAGGAATGGCTTCGGCCCCTAGCACGCTTTTAAAAGGTCCGGGACAATAATAATATATTTGTTTAAAATCATAAGTCATAAATGACTATAATACCAGCCTATTACTGTCCCACTGCAGGGCAAATGCCTCTTTTCAAACACAGAAGGCGCTAGCATTAATCATCAAATGTTTATAGCATAAATCGCATAATGATCATCACCACATCAGATTGAGGACAATTAATTAAAGCAGTGGATACTGATGACACCGTTTTTATTTTTAGACGCAAAATGTGAATTCTTCAATCCAAGCGGCTCCATAAAAGATAGAGTCGCTTTAGCTATGATCCAGGAGGCAAGGCAGTTGGGACTTGTACATAGCGATACTCAATATGTGGAGCCAACATCGGGCAATACTGGCATCGGGATTGCCTTCAATGCCGCACTTTCGGGTAAGTATTTATAATTTTAGTCATCATCATCGGCCTGTTAACGTTCCCACTGCTGGGACACAGGCCTCCTCTCTGTGAGAGAGCGAATGGGCCATAAACCACCACGCGGGCCCAGTGCGGGTTGGTGGAAGACACATGTCTTCGAATACCGATGAGCCTCTGGGCCCTTTTTCTATCGACTCAACTGCATCCAGCTGGTATTTGGCGGAACTGTCCCAGAAATAAGAGCAGTATTCCGTGCATGATTGAACTTGCGCTTGATACAAGTTGAACAATTGTTGGGGTGTACCCTCTCACCTTCGCAAGGATCCCCAACTTTTTGGCAGCCAGTTGAGCTTTTGCCTTAATGAATCGAACAAAATTAAGGGTCAATGTCAACGTAACGCCAAGAAGCTCATGTCGGTCCGTTATCGGGACGGTCACACCTCGGAAAGAAGGAGCCGAGTGGGATTGGTTCCTTTTGGCGGTAAAAAGACAAACCTGGGCCTTAGCAACATTGAACCTGATCAGATTGGTATCGCCCCGTTCGGAGACTGCCTTCAAGGACAGATTCAAGCGGCAAACCATGGTCTCCCGGAGAGACAGGATCTGAGGCCCAGTAGCGCGCGCATCGGACACGTATCTCTCAGTAACAGTGCCGTCGTCCGCATGTCAAAGATTTTACCAGATCGTTTATGTGCAGCAAGAAGAATGTTGCTGTGAGTACCGACTCCTGAGCGACCCCGGCATTCATATCCAATTCACTATCGGTTGGACTGGTCCCTCAGGAAGTCTACAATCCAATCGCATAGACCGCCGGACAGACTGAATGAAGGGAGCTTACACCAATAAGGCTTTCATACCAGACACTGTCAAAAGCCTGCGAGATGTCCAGAGAGATACGTAGGGAATGCAATAAAGTATTGAGTATTGAGATGGCAAGCTCTACCCCGTGCCTATCGATGACCTCATTCCAGATGTGAATGGCATACGCTAGAAGATCCCCAGTTGATCGATTTTGGCGGAAGCCATATTGGCAATCACTGTGAGGATGTCATTAGCCTCTAGGTATGGCAGGAGCTTAGAGTTGAGTACCCGTTCCATACTTGCAGAGGATGGACGTTATCGAAATGGGTCTTTAGTTGTTCGGGTCAGCCCAATTGCCCTTTTTGGGCACAGGTTGAACGTTAGCTTGCTTCCAACTATGTGGCACTTTTCCAGTCTTATACGAAAGGCAAAACAGGCGTGTCAGGAACGGAGACAGTTCAGGCGTACAGGTTTATCAGAACAATTGCTGGAATCCCGTCGGGGCCACTAGCTTTGTTCACGTCGAGGTTGCGCAGTTTCAGCAGTGGTGGTAGTGAGGTACGGCAGAAGTTCAACTTAACCGATAATAAGGCCAAGGATAAGATGCGTAGAAAGAACGCATCCCATCGCAATCTGTTGATTTGTACCGCCAAACTCGCCGAGCGCCTCTTTGGCTGAAGTCGGGTGGGGAGTGGACGGATACCGACTTCACCAGACAATGGTCGGAACTACCCAAAGGTGAATATACCGACTCCGAGTAGCGGTCTGGATCTGTTGTCAGCAAAAGGTCCAACGTGCGAATCAACATCGCACCCGCGTTTCACCCTGGACCAGCCGTCTCACTAAGGTACCCTCGGTTTCGGAGACGCCGATAACATATGTCGTCTAGGGTGTACATGCATAAACCAGCGCGTGGCTTAAAATTGTGCTCCTGTATTATGTAAGGTACGATACGTCTGACGGACATCTGATCTGCGTCGTCGAGAGGGAAAAGAGAGCCGGCTTATCAGTCACAAGGTCCAGATGATGGACTGCTATGATTTTGGAGTGCAGACCTCTGATATTTGTGAGGTGCATTTTGTGTGGGGGTGCAACCGCCGTTGAACTCCACAATTCTTTTTCCTTGCCATATATGTAAAAGATTGAAGGGTGAGGTGAGGAGAAGAAAGTAAGACGAGTTCCAACGCTGCTAACCTACAGACACGCACTGAAAGGACGTTATCACTGGGGCACTAGTCTGGTGACTGCGGGAACGCCCGACCACCCCCCCCCCCCCCCGCCCCAAAATATCCATCGGGCCCTCCCATCTGGTCGCTAACCAGCACGATGGTGCATTCCGGGATTTTCGACAGCTGGCGGGTAGTCTTTCGTACGTGGCTGGCACACTACTTGGGTCCCCAACTACCTGCGGTCGGCCAGTGGCGCACCGTGCCTCGGATCCCGCTACCCTCCGCGAGCAGTCTCCCGATACATCCATAACAGTGCGCTTCAGGCTGTTCTGCCTGCAGTGGAACAGCTATCTCAACCCAAATCCACTAGTTGGCTACACCGAGAATCGTACCGGAACACGGCTAGGCCGCTTGGCGGTACGTCTTTGCCCGGTGGCCTTCAAACCTTCAGCCGAGGCCTACCGCCAGTTAGTGTCACCTGATTTGCACCAACCGGGGACCATGTGTAGGGAATCAAATGAGATACACTCCTTTGGACGTGGCATGACGCAGCCCCCAAAAACCAATGGTTACACGTTATTTGACTAGGAATCATAAAACTGTGCCTTAGCATATACAGACACTAAACTTAATTTTGATTTGACTTTAGGAAACAAATGCATCATTGTAACAGAAGATAAAAACTCATCTGAGAAGGTGAACACGATAACTTTGCTCGGAGCTCAAGTCATTCAAACTAAAACCAAAGAATTGGAATTTTTAATTGCTCGTCAACTGAAAGATGAAAATCCGGCCAAAGTAGTGATGTTAAATCAGGTAAGCGATAAAGCTACGTAAAACTCTTTGCCACTACGCAATACAATAACCAGTAGCTAATAGTCCTGTTGGAAAATATTGATCTGTTTTTACCCGACCGGCACTATATTCAGTAAATAAGCAATAACTGCTGTTACGACATACCATTTAGTTATTTTTTGCGTTCAATTTCAGTTCGACAATCCCGTAAACCCGCGGACTCACTACGAGAATACTGCAGAGGAGATATTGTCTGCACTGGGTGATGTCGACGTGGTGGTCATGGGGACAGGCACCGGCGGCAGCATGACCGGCATCGGCAAGAAGCTGAAGGAGAAGAACCCCAAATGCATCGTAGTAGTGAATGAGCCCGACGGTTCTATAATGCACAACACGACGGGGTCATCCCATCCCTTTTTAGTAAGTATCTATAATTCCGTAATATGCATAAACTCTACGAAGTTATTTCTTGGTTAAGACGACGACAGTCATCAAAAACCTTGAGGGAACAAAACGCGCACTCGTTTCAGACCCGCGCGACCCCAAATTCAGTAGGTTATGTACTTTCCTTATGACATCCATGACTTAAAAAAAAGTTTTAGATCAAAATGTTGGTAATTGAAAATGATCAAATTGTCTTTGAGATGGTGAAAATTTAATTAAAATACGCTTGGTGGTATTGGCGTTTTCCGTAAAGGCTTTAACACCGTGGACCACATACATACGCTGCGGCAGGTTATACAGAAGACCGAAGAGTACAACCTGCCTCTCTGGTTAGCGTTTGTGGACTACGAGAAAGCCTATTCGATTGAGACTTGGGCTGTGCTGCAGTCTCTCCAACGGTGCCAAATCGACTATCGGTACATCGAGGTGTTGAAGTGTTTGTATAAAAACGCCACCATGTCAGTTCGACTTCAGGATCAGACCTCGGAACCTGTCCTTCTGCAGCGAGGTGTGAGACAGGGAGATGTCATATCTCCGAAACTGTTCACCGCTGCACTGGAGGATGTCTTCAAGGTTCTGGTCTGGAGAGGGCTAGGCATCAACTTCAATGGCGAGTACATCACTCACCTTCGGTTTGCCGACGATATAGTGGTCATGACAGAGAGTATAGAGGACCTCAGTACAATATTATAATGCTCGATGACCTCAGTAGAGCTTCCGAAAGAGTGGGTCTTAGGATGAACATGGACAAAACCAAGGTGATGTTGAAAGCCCATGTTACACCCACTCCTATCAAGGTCGGAGTCTCTACACTCGAAGTTGTGGATGACTATGTCTACCTGAGACAAACGATCCAGTTGGGTAGGGCCAACTCCGAGAAAAAGGTCAACCGTCGAATCCGACTCGGCTGGGCAGCGTTTGGGCAGTTGCGCGGTATCTTCTCGTCCAACTTACCAGAGTGTCTCAAGATGAAAGTCAATGGCCAATGTGTGTTGCCAGTGATGACTTATGGCTCTGAGCCGTGGTCGCTCACAATGGGCCTTATCAGAAAGCTTACAGTCACCCAAAGGGCAATGGTGAGGGCTATGCTCGGAGTTTCCTTGCGTGATCGAATCAGAAATGTAGAGATCCGCAAGAGGACCAGGGTTACCGACATAGCCCAAATAATTGCCAAACTTAAGTAGCAGCACATTAGGACAGAGCACATTGCTCGGAGAACGTATGGCCGATGGGGCAGAAAGGTTCTGCGACCGTGAAACCGAAAGACGTTGCGTTGGAAGGCCTCTCCCACCAGGTGGACCGATGACCTGGTGAAGGTTGCGGGGATCCGCTGGATGCGGGTAAATGTGGCAACGCTTGGGGGTGGCCTCTGTCCATTAGTGGACGTCTTTCGGCTGATATGATGATGATGGCGGTTTTGGTGCGTTTGTCGTTTTTTTGTTTGTTTTAGACATAATATTACAAATTAATTACAGTATGTTTATAAGCATAAAACTCAAAAGGTTCATAGATCAAATTATTAAGAAAACGGTCTAATGTAACATATATTTTTTTCAAATTACGCCTAGCCGCTTAGAAGTGTTTTTCATTTTTAAATAAACTAAAGAGGAATATCTGCGCCTTATAGTTATCTTTATGCTGTTTTGCACGAGCATCGTATTCTTGTTCCTTATCTAAAATAGAAAGTTAATAGCTGTGAAAATGTCATCATTTCGTATCTTTGAATGTCATACAGTTTTCATGAAATTACAAAGGTTTTTATAAAAACACCCGAGCTTTAATTTAGAATCAAAAGATATAATAAGGGCTAGAGTTCACCTCGATATGGTCTGGAGCATTTATCGAATTTATTAATTTAGAAGACTAAATAATTTGTTTGTTTTCTAGGTAGAAGGAATCGGAGGGTCGTATATACCAATTGTATGCGATAAATCTGTGGTTGACCACTTCGAAGTAGTCACTGATCAGGAAGCCTTCTTAATGTCCAGGGAACTGGCCAAAAAGGAGGGCTTGCTATGCGGTAATTATAAATTGTCTGAATTACGCACTTATTTGATTTATTATTCTTGTCTAATCTTATCAGAGCAGAGCAGGCCGCCGGTATCTTTGATATTAGGTGCTTCCTGTTAATTTTATTGTTATCAAATCTTGTTTATCAATGAGGATGTGGAAGCAAGAAGACTATAGTTTGTTTGGATGATTCCAAATCACCCATGGTGAACGTAGGTTGAATATGAATGAGTTTTATAATCTGTTGCTTGGATCAATCAACGGCACAGGTATAGAAAGCACCGTAAACAAGCTTAATACTACGCTACCAGAGGGTTCATCTTGAATAAGGGCCGTCCATTAATCATGTGATGTTTTTTTTGCAATTTTAAACCCCCCTCCCTCCTCCTTGGTGATACGTGGTGAGGTTTAAGACAACTCCACCGGCCCCACCCAAAATCACATGTATTTTTTAGTACCTACAAAGAATCTTAAAATATTTAGATTAAGATCTTTAAATACAGGTAAGTATAATCTAATTTTATTCTGAAAAATTAAGGACCTTGACAATAATGTCTAGACCGAAAGGTTGCAGGTGTTTTTTTGACTGGCATAACAATAATGCCAGTCAAAAATAACATTACACGCCGCTTTTCGGATTAGAAATCGCGGGTTTGACGAAAAAATAAATACACGTGGTAACTTACTACAACCCCTTGTGATATTTCGTGATTTTTGCTAAACCCCCTCCCCCCCTTTCAAGCCTCACGTAATTAATGTGACGGTCCCTTAGTTAAATGTGTAACACATGAAAGAAACAATAATACGGCTACCGCTCCTCTTGCTCGTACTCCATAACATTTTTACCGTCGATATCATGTGAACCAGGTGGCAGCAGTGGCTCAGCCATGGCCGCAGCCATCAAGGCCGTGAAGACGTTGAACATCGGCGCCGGCAAGCGCGTGGTCGTGATCCTGCCCGACGGCATCCGTAACTACATGTCCAAGTTCGTCAGCGACCAGTGGATGGAAGCGCACCGCTTCATGGAACCACCAGCACATACCATGAAGTGAGTTACTTAATTTTTATTTCGATCTCTTTGGAAAATACGTATTTATGTAACTTCCATGGTAAAATACTATCGCCGTTTCTCTACATCGTACTTGCGAAGAACTGTGTGCATAAACAACATTTTTAATGATTTTTAGATGGTGGGAAAAACCAATTTCTGAAGTATATTTGGGCCACACTTACCCCAAGTTGAATAAAGGCAGCACGTGCGAGCAGGCCCTGCAAGCTATGAAGAGCAACAACGTGAACATTGCGGTCATAGTTGATGATGTCGGGTAACTGTCCTTTTTTCGTTATTCTAGACCTTCTACATTCTGTTCTGTTGTATAGTTGATAAACTAACAGATTTCTAATCTCAGTCTAATCTGAATCTCACAATCAATCAATCTGCCTAGCCTTTTCCCAACTTCATTGGGGTCGGCTTCCAGTCCTACTGGATTCTAAGTACCAGTGTTTTACATGGAGCCACTGCCTATCTGACCTCCACAACCCAGTAACTGGGTAACACGATACATCTTGGCTAGACTGGTGTCAGATGTAAGGGTTCTGACTACCCGTAACGACTGTCAAAGATCTTCAAATGACAGCCGGGACAAACGGCTTAACGTGCTTTCCGAGGCACGGTGGAAACTCGGTATGTTGGAATGGTCACTCATCCACGGACTGACCTCGTCAAGCGTTGCTTAACCTTGATAATCAACCAGTGCGGCTGTTTTTATTTTGCCACGGGCTCCTCCTGCCTCTAATCTGAATCTCACTTAAATTGAAAAACGATCAAAATATTCCAACAACGATCACATCATCTGTTGATCAAAGGTTGCTATTGCAGACAGTCTGACTTCACTACTTTAAATATACCTATTATTTATTTTAGACACTTCGTGGGTGCTGTTTCTAAAGACAACCTCCGCAACCGAGCGACCAATCCCACCAAGGTGCCCGGACAAGACTCTGAGATCTTTGACTTCCAGGACGTGGTATTTGACAACCTTGACAAACACGTTTTCACTTTGGCTGAAAACGCTGATGCAGGCAATCCTACGGTCGGTCTTCTGTCCCGGATATTGGACATCACTCCCTTCGTGATCATTGGAAAGGAAGGGTACGGCATAAAACGAGGCGAAAACGGTAAGTCAACGCGAAATAGTTCCAGTCTTCGTTGATATTTTTGTGTAGTGGAAGACTACAGACTATATCTTGTAGCTCTTACTATATATATATGTCTCCTCTACTTACACTTCGTCGATACGATATGAAAATCTATTTGTGAAACTTCAATTCATCGGCGCATTATTTTAGCTGTCTGTTGGTCGGTCTACATATCATAGATAAGTACTGAGGTACATAAACAACCTTATCTTCCAATACTCCCAACCGTGTAAATAGTTATCCACTGATAACAGGAAAAATAACAAACTACTTAACTGCGAGTTTCTATTCAAAGACGAATCGCTAAAATAAATTGTGATGATACTTTTCGAAAATACCATCGCAGCTTTCATGAAGAGCTATTTCCAGTTTCTTGGATGGGATAACTACTGACACAGTATCCCAGGACAGGTAACCTTGAACAGGAGCATAGTTAACCCTAGTTAGAAAGTAGTGTAAGAAACATAAGTTATTTTTTACCCGACTGCCGAAGGAGGGTAATGTGTTTATCAGTCTATGTATGTATGTATGTTTGTTCCTATATGGCGTTCTAGAGACCAAACGCGTTGGCCGATTTTGATGATTCTTACGTCAATCGATCTTAACCTGTCTACATTAAAATTGCAAAATAGAAAACTGGCGGCTTTTGGGCGCCATAATGTGGGGGCCCGAATTTCGTGTGGGGTATCAAAATAAAGGGTTTTTAGAGGTTATTACAAAAATTACTTATATGTTTAAATATACCTAATTATAAAAACCGGCCAAGTGCGAGTCGGACTCGCGCACGAAGGGTTCCTTACCATTATCGCAAAAAAACGGCAAAAAAATCACGTTTATTGTATGGGAGCCCCACTTAAATATTTATTTTATTCTGTTTTTAGTATTTGTTCTTATAGCGGCAACAGAAATACATCATCTGTGAAAATTTCAATTGTCTAGCTATCACGGTTCATGAGATACAGCCTGGTGACAGACAGACAGACAGACAGACAGACGGACCGCGGAGTCTCAGTAATAGGGTCCCGTTTTTACCCTTTGGGTACGGAACCCTAAAAAAGTAACTAATAAGTGGTAAATAATAAAAAAAAAGTAACATAAAACCCGACTCCTTATAAAGCCAACTAAAAAGACGTAAACAAGAAGAAAATCACGCTGTGCAGTCGGAGGATACATCTGATTTTGGTCAGCCAGCTCGCGCATATGTATCCTCCGACTGCACAGCATGATTTTCTTCTTGTTTAAGTCTTTTTAGTTGCCTTTTAAAGCAGTCGGGTTTTATGTTATTTTAAATATTTTGCACCTTTACATTATAACCAACTAGCATTTGCCAGCGGCATCACCGCAGAAAACCTTAAAAAATTATACACCTAACCTGCCTCATGAATCACTATGTCTATTGATGAACACCGCATGAAAATACGTTCAGTAGTTTTTCATTTTATCGCGAACAGACAGACAGACGCGGCGAGTGACTTGATTTTATAATGTATACTAGCTGTTGCCCGCGACTTCGGCTGCGTAGCATTAGTACTTAGCCTATACACACATTTTCTATATCACACAATAATATTGTAGGCCGCCTTTCTTGAGAAATTCATAATTCACAATACAAACATTCACCCCACTTTCCATGCCCTTAAGGACGATTGTCAAAGTAAAAACTATCCTATGTCCTTCCCAAGGTCTCAAACTATCTCCATACTTAATTTCATCTAAATTGGCTCAGCGGTTTAAGCGTGCAAAGGTAACAGATAGACAGACGGACAGATAGATAGACAGACAGAGTTACTTTCGCATTTATAATATTAAGTATGGATGTAATGTGATATTGAGAGTGAATTTTTTTTTTTTTTTAATTAATTTTAAGACCCATTCCCTCTCAAAGGAAGGAAGCATGTGTCCCAGCACAGGCTGATGGCTGAAAAGACTAACGATGATATTTCTTTTTCCAGACTACTTCATTCCCAGTGGAGTGGTAACTGGGGATGACGTCCTCGACTACATACATGAGAACACCGAACCTTAGAACTTGGTATAACACGACCGTGGCTGATCCAGTTTCCGACTGTTTACGATTATACGAATAATTATATTATATTCCATTTTAATCCTTATTGAATAAAAGCATTAACTAGAAATACTCGTTCTTTTCATTCAATCCGGCATGAGTACCTTCATACCCATATCACAAACAAATCTTCGTGACTTCAGACAGACATATTAAGGCTGCCCTAGTCGACGGCACGAACTATTTCGTGCGCGGGGTTGAAATGCATGTTATCTCATCCGACAACACGTGCGAAAGATATAGATGCTGTGATGAGCAGTAAGAAGCTAGTTCGCGTACGAATACACACTTTTGCAAGTTTGAAGCGAAATGGATGATGATTTAGGACGAAAACGGACGCGCGAAATTTTATAAACAGACCTTTGGGAGTCTAGTTACCATGAAAAAACTACTAAATGTATATTTTCAAAATAAAATTATTTGCATAGTTAAATTACTAATATATCACTGTATGGAGGCCGTTTTGCAATTTTCCTTCTTCATATGGTATTTATTTCCGCCCAAAAATGGAAGTTTCGACGCTCATAACTTCCAAATTTTTTTTCTACTTTTTTCCATACAGGGCTAGATAATAATGAGACAAATTGATATTAATTTTTATTTTGAACATACATTGTCAAACAGTGGAGTAATCGCTAGACTATGTTTGTATGGCAGATTGATCGACTAGTGTAACCTTAAGACATGGGTACGTATCTTGGTTTGACACAAATAAAAACCAATATACTACTTACTATTAATACTTCCTGTCCAAGTACACCTTTAACCCTGAACCTATTTAGATGAAGGCTTCTAGAGTTTATAGATGAGGTGCGTTATTGGAAACGTGATTCGTTTATTAAACTAATACCTACATACAAGACTCACGTTAATTTTAGCTGTAGATACCTACAGTCTTCTATGAATTTATCACATCGTTTTTTTTACTTCTGGCGAGAAGTAGATGAAGATGTGTGGAAGTTGTTAACACCTACGTGTCAATTAAATAATAATTAAAGTACTTTTAAACCTGCCTAGTTAAGAGGAAACGGGGGCAGAGAGCGCCGACTAAATTTCCTAAGTAAAAAGTCATAATTCGAGGTTTGGCTCTCGTCTATTTTCTCCTCCAATATTGAACCAATTTAAAAGATATTCCACAAACTGAAAATGAATGATATATTCTATGTCCTTATGTTTTCCTTTTTAATGATACATTATCTTTAGAAGCACTAGAACCGTCAAAAAATGCACAAAATTGCGCTGTCAACAGAGGCTTAGTGTACCAATTTGACAAATATAAATGAAATAAAAAACTTTTTGCAAAAAAATACTACCGACTTCCAAATGAAAAACTACAAAGTGAAAAATAACTTTATTTTTGGAAGTCGGTGTCCATATCGCAAAAAAAATGGGAAAAAAGAAAGACACCGACTTCCAAAAATAAAGTTATTTTTCACTTTGTAGTTTTTCATTTGGAAGTCGGTAGTATTTTTTTGCAAAAAGTTTTTTATTTTTCCCTTTTTAGTTTTACCTACCTAATAGCAAGTTGTTTATTAAGATCCCTATAACTCCAGAATAGATTAACCAAATAACATGAAACTTGAAAATAACCGGTGAAATGAGAGATCTGCGGACCCCTTTAGAGCGTACTGGCGTGATATTATGTTATGAAATGGTATAAACAACAAACAGACATGCGATTGCAGCAATCCCGAATGATTTGCCGTTATTTATTGAAGAGTTCTGTTGTATATCGCCGAAGTTCTTCGTCAGATCTTCATCAAGTTAAAATGGGACCAATTTCGAAACATACTCTTTCAAACAAAAAAATAATTTTCAAAATCGGTCCACAATTGACGGAGATATCGGTGAACATACATAAAAAAAAAAAAACACAAGTAGTCGAACATAGAACCTCCTCCTTTTTGGTAAGTCGGTTAAAAAGGAAAACATAGGGACATAGTATTTAACTAACTTTACCAGTTTATAGAATATCTTTGAAATTGGTCCGATTCCTTTTTGATGATACATTATCTTTAGAAGCACTAGAACCGTCAAAAAATGCTCAAAATTGCGCTATCAACAGAGGCTTAACTAGTGTACAAATTTGAAAAATATAAACGAAAAAAGGAAAACATAGGGACATAGTATCTTACTTTACCAGTTTATGGAATATCTTTTAAATTGATCCAATATCGGAGGAGGAAATAGACGAGAGCCAAACCTCGAATTATGACTTTTTACTTAGGAAATTCAGTCGGCGTTCTCTGCCCATATTTCCTCTTAAACATAATTAATATATATTTGTATCTTATATTTACCATCACGCGGTTGAGTACCTACTCTATCACGTGACTAAGTGACTACATAAGAGTTATATAAAACACGCTAACAGACAAGCTCACGCATTCCTATAGATATTTTTTGCGTTAATGTCCACGAACATGTCCATTATTTCTATAAAGAAAAGTAAACGGAGCTTGTTTATTAAATCAAAGTTAATAACTGTAGTAGCGATACGAAGCTACACATTGATCTCCGCGATAAGAAATACATTATCGACATTTTGATTTGTGATAAAAAATACATTATCGAACATAAATAATGCTATAAAATGAAACGTGCATGTTTTCATATATATAAGTGCCAACACATCCTTGCACCGTGCAAGTCTCTTAGTGCTCGTTCTGTTTCGAAGATCAACCAACACGGATTGCCACAATGAACGTCAGTCACAACGAACGGTGGGTTACTATAATATTTACTTACTATTTTCTTTAAACATTTTGAACGTTGATAATATATATAATTAGATTGTAACTGAAATAATTTATCAACTAAAATTAAAGCTAAATGATTTTATATTTAGCTGCAGTGAGAAAACTGGAAAGTTGAGTCGTAACTTTTTTTCTATTTACCAAAAAGTGAAATATTTTTTTTAGATTTGGCAACAATAATTTATACACTTTTACTGCAAAATGGTGATGTTAATTTTATGATAATATCGATTGCTGTAGGCTAGGAAAACTCTTTTTCAACCTTCATGACTGAAAATGGTATCAGCAGAATGTGTTAATGACTTTTGATTAAAATATTGTTTTGCAGAGGAAAAAAAATATACGACAACATACTCCAGTGTATTGGACACACACCCCTGGTCAGGCTAAATCGAATACCTCAAGCTTATGGGCTGGAATGTGAAATATGTAAGTACTTAATTATTACTTTGTTTTTAATTTTATTTAAGTGATAAATATTTTTAATTGTAGTCTGAAACACAGGCAAAACTGCAAATATTTATAAATTTTGGTCGGATAAAAATCAATCTGCCTAGCCTTTTTCCCAACTATGTTGGAGTCGGCTTCCAGTCTAACCGAATTCAGCTGAGTACCAGTGTTTTACATGGAGCGACTGCTTATCTGACCTCCACAACCCAGTAACTGCAATGGGTAACACGATACCCTTTGGTAAGACTGGCGTCAGATCTCAAGCTTCTGACTACTCGTAACGACTGTCAAAGATCTTCAAATGACAGCCGGGACCAACGGCTTAACGTGCTTTCCGAGGCACGGAGGAAACTCGGTATGTTGAATTGGTCACCCATCCACGGACCGACCTTGTCAAGCGTTGCTTAACCTTGAAGATCGACCTGTGCGGCTGTTATTATCTACATTGGAACCTTTAATTATAAAAAGTTAGTGTAATTTGTCTAAAATTAAAAAAAAATAGGCATTTTTTTTCCAATAAGTCACGTTAGGTGGTAGGTTACCCTTCATAGAGCTGAAAAGAGAAGAACGCATCTCGTACATGCTCACTCAGGTACTGACTGGGCACGGTTGCTTCGGTGAATACCTGGATAGGATTGACCATGGCAAATTGCCCCCATTATGTAGGCGACCTCGACTTGTCTGCATAGCACACGCTCGAGGAGTGCCCTGCGTGGGCCTTTGAGCAGCAGGTTCTGGTCGCCAGGATCGGACGAGACCTGTCTTTGCCAGCCGTTGTGAGGACCATGCTGGCAGAGACAGAATACTAGAAGGAAATGCCTCCTTCTGTGAGACCGTGATGGTCCAGAAAGTGGCCGCCGAGCGGGATCATGAGAGGGCCAATCCCTCTCGGAGTAGAAGGTATCGGGGAAGTAACCGACTCGATGCCTCAAACGCCGAAGCCCTGCCTGCCTATGATGCTGGTGGGGTTTCAGTGATTTAGGCATCGAGGCTTGATCGCTCACCTGCATCATAGGTATTCGGGACTCCGGGTTCACGGGCGTTCAGACTGGGGGCTCTGTCCGCCCACCAAGTGTTCTCCAGGAAAGTTCAGTCAGAGGCAGTTTTTCAGTCTCCCAGGGATATGTGTTCTAAGAGGCATTGCACAGAGGGGGTTCGGGGTAGTCTTTTGAAAGGTCACGGGGCTCCTCAACGTGTTGATGGTGATCACCGGGATGGCTTTAGTGAGGTAAATATCTCTCTGGTCTTTTCCCCAAAAGTCCAGGTGCCTTTTGAAGGTTTCACACAGCCAAAAAAAAAGATATTTATAGTATGGTACGCTTAACCTTATATATGTTATGTTGTACAAAACTTGTTTAAACAAACATCGATTCTATTATTTTCCTGATATAATCGCTTTGCTTGTGATAGCAGAACTTAATAACCTCCCGTGCATTGACTTGATAAGTATCTATACCTATGTGTATATATATCTTCACATCAGTCATATTATATACTTACCTAGATACACCTGAATGTACTCGTAATATGCAAGTTATCTATGTCGTCATATTTTGATAATAACACGATGCGTGTTTAGCGAATTACTGAAAATTTACGTAATTGTATGAATGGAAAACATCGTGAGGAAACCCACAGCATAATTGCGTAAGAGAATTCGGCAAAGCAAATGGTTTGATGGTTTGACCCCATGAAAGAATATGACAATTTCTCTTTAAATTATTAGGTGTTGCCAAAAAAATGTAGGACTCTTTCGAAAAGAGTATCTTTACCAATGAAAGCGTTTAATTTGTTTTGACTGTACCAAATTTTTTAAAGAGTATTTGGCATACTCTTACATGGGGTGAAACCCTTTGCTTTGCCGAATTTCCTTACGAAAATAGACTTATCTAAAGTTATAAAGAGAGAGTCCGAATTTTGTGATTTTGTTCTCACGTGAAGTGTCATCTCTGGAACCACAACATTAAGAAAAAATCTTTCGCCATTTTAGTAGTTGATATAAGTTTGAAATCGATAATGTCTTGAATAATAAAATAGGTGATCAATGCTCGTGTAGCCTCCTTCTCCTGCTCCTTCTTTGTATGAGAAGAAGCCTTTGCCCTGCAGTGGGACAGTTACAGACTGGTATTATTATTATTATGACATTCGTAATAACATACAAACATACGCATGTTGTTATAATGAGAATTCAAGGTAACATAATTGCGTTGTAACATAAATACTTACACGAGGTGCGTTTGTCCACCGCCGACGTCACCGGCGTCCTTATTGTGTAATTAATTCGGCAAGGCAAAGGGCAAAGGGTATGAAAAATCGACCAATCACATGCGAGATAAACGACGCGATGTGGTTTTCCGTCTATGTGGTTAGTCGTTTTTTTTTTTTTTGTTTTTTTTTATTTTTTTCTTCCCTAGATCACGGAGCAGCGGTGACGTGACAGCTTTCGTTTGTCCACCGCAACGATCTCGGTGGTACAGCACCGGTAGATTTTATAGAGAAAAACTTACAATTGAATATATTAAAAAAAACTTTTTACCAAAAAAAATCCTATCGACTTCCAAAACAAAAGACTACAAAGCGTAAAATAAGTTTCTGAGAATGAGAAATGATGAATGAGAGACGTATAATTTGAGATAGTCCTGAGCAGGCACTACCTAAAGTAATATTGTTATTAATATCGCCAAGTTTTGAAGGATGAAAGTCTTTGCAAGGTGTCGTTCAGAGAGTCGGTAAAACTGGTGGTATTTTTAAAATCAGAGGGTTGATATAGCGCTATTATAGCAAATTCAGACTCAATTTTAATTAATAATGTCGCAATTTATGTTCAGCCGTTGCTGAAATGTACTAAAGCTATCAAAGTTCTTGAAAATACTGCGAATATTTTGTGTTAATATGGTTAACGGATTTTTGTAGCCGGATAGATATTATTTTCAGCTTCACAAACCTTAAGACTCGGACACAGATCATCAATCTGCCTAGCCTTTTCCCAATTGTTGTTTGAGTCGGCTTCCAGTCTTACCGGATTCAGCTGAGTACCAATGCTTTATTACATAGAGCGAATGCCTATCTGACCTCCACAACCCAGTAACTGGGTAACACGATACCCCTTGGCAAGACTGGTGTCAGATCTCAAGCTTCTGACTACCCGTAACGACTGTCAAAGATCTTCAAATGACAGCCGGGACCAAAGGCTTAACGTGCTTTTCGAGGCACGGAGGAAACTCGCAACATTGAAATGGTTACCTATCCACGGACCGACCTCGGCAAGCATTGCTTAACCTTGAAGATCGACCCGTGCGGCTGTTATTATTTAGCCACGAGCTCGGACTCGGACACTGATAAATTATCTATATCATCAATTAAATTATGAATCACTAGCGGACGCCTCGCGGTTTCACCCGCGAAGTACCCGTCCCCGTTGAAATACAGGGATAAAAAGTAGCCTATGTTACTCGGGGATAATGTAGCTTCCCAACGGTGAAAGAATTTTTGAAATCGGTGCAGTTGTTTTTTAAGTTTATTCGTTGCATACAAAAACACAAACATCCAAAAATACAAATCTTTCCACTTTATTAGTATAGATATAGATATTTATGACCACAAAGTATTAAAATAAAAAATACAAGCAGTAAAAAAGAAAGAAAAACAATAAAACTAAATATGTCCGTTAAATAACCCATTTACGGCGCTCGCCATAATCAATGGAATTTATCTACCTAATACCTTTAAATGAGAAATTTTTAAGTATGTATATGTCGCAAACAGGTAGACTTCCTTCCATTTACCCTCGATCTTGTGGGCTTATCGTGGGTAATGCGTGCGCAAGGCGGGTAACTAATGCCGTTTTAGAGTTAGTCCTTGATCCAACAACGAAGCAGTGGATTCGGCCACCAATCGTTTCGCTTTCTCTCAACAAAACCACACTTTTTCAAGTTTATACACGCCACTTTAGAATACCTCCAAACTCTTTTCCTCAAAACTCTTTTTAACCACCAAACGCTTGTCCGCGCGTTTTCTTTCTAAATCCAGCACAACAATGGCGGGAGAATCCACACAGAGCGCCAAGTATAGACGCTCGCCGCTTTATTATTGGCTCAAGCACACATCCGGCAAAACTACCGCTTTTAACATCCAATCGAATTCAAGTATTTTGACATAAGGAAAATGAAGTGTTGTCAATCGGATAAAATCTAATTGAAAGAACAATGGCAAGTGCCCATACATTTTTTTAGCTGAGATTAAATTCCTACGTCTTTAAATGAAAAATATCTGGTTTAACTCAGGGTGATGTTCTGAATTAGTTTGTGCAATATTTTTTGTTCGAGAATGTCGAGAATAATAGATATTCAGTCATAAACTTTTGTAGGTTATGTCTGGGTAACTTTTATTATTGTGTTTAATAGGTAATATTATTCAATTTCGTGGAAGTAAAAGGGGAATATCGCATTAGCATTTCTCTTACCTAGTTATTTCAGCATGAACTGTATAATATATTCTTTGAAACTCTTTTTTTCTATTTATTTAAACTAAGCGACTTTGACGTTTATCAAAAGGTCGTCGTCCTCGTCAACAACCAAGCTATATTTTTTAAACTTGGATACTAGTCTTTTTGCCAATCATTAACTAAATGTTATTCATTTATTTCTACTACACTAGAATATTCTTACCTACCTGCGAGAAACATCTATACTTAGACATAAACTGTATTGTTAATTCATTTACTGCAATAAATACATTAATTATATTATGAATTAATATAGTTACTACTTGTCACTTAGCAGATAAAATATAAAATGGCAACACTAAGCTAAAGAAATTAACTGTAAAATCAAATAACTTTTTATTTATTATGTTTTTTTTTTAATCCGTTTTGAACCAGCCCAATAATATATTTAAAAAATGTAGACAATTAATAGAACGTCTTTCGTATATAACTCACTTTCAGACGCTCAAATTTAAGTCAGCTAAAATCTCGCCATTGTTCTTTGAATCAGAAGCTAAATGTTGCCAATTAAACAAAACTGAATTAATAAGTTTACAAGCGATATTTCTTCGTTCCCAACTATTAATCATTTACCTTCCTCCGATATACATATTATTCTGAATCTCGGAAACGGCTCCAACGATTTTTATGAAATGTAGTATGCAGGACCTTTCTGGGGCGATAAATGGATCTAGCTAGGTTTCATTTTTGAAAAGTTTTTTTCTCTATTTAATCCCGAGTAGAGCTCGGTCGCCCAGATATATATCATACCAAATCATCAGCTTATTAATGTTCTCACTGCTGGGACACAGGCCTCCTCTCTGTGAGAGGGAATGGGCCGTAATCCACCACGCGGGCCCATTGCAGGTTGGTGGATGTCACATGTCTTCGGATTTATGGTTCTAGGACATGCCGGTTTCCTCACGATGTTTTCCTTCACCGTTTTGAGAGCAGTGGTGAAGAAATAATTTAAACAAAGGAAAGCGCCTGCCTTGGCTGGAACCCACGACCTACAACTTGTAAGTCGTGGCCGATACCACTGGGCCACCACTACTCTATGGGTCGCCCAGATCCTCCGAATCCGAATCCGGATTTTTATTTATTTCCGCGGTGCTGTCAGCGGAACCTGTGTTGTGCTTGTCGTTCTTTTTGAAATGCAAGCAAGTATCGCATTTTGGATCATCTGCCTTCTTTTGACACAGTGACCACAGGTGTAGGATGTCTGCCGACATGACTTGGCAGCATGTCCATACTGCTGGCACTTATAACACCGTGTGACCAGAGTAAAATCACTAACAGGGCTTGATGACCAATTCACAAACACTCGGTCTTTGGACATCAGGGCTTTGCGTATGACTGCAGACACTTCTACCGCATCGTCACAGGTCTCAGCGTCCTTCTTACCTGACTTGTGGCTCCACTTAATTGAGGTTGAAAACGTCTCAAGGCTGCTGTCCTGAAGTTTCTCGGCCAGATTTTGATGGTATAGGCACGGGGCCTCATTGCTAAGAAAGAAAATTTGGTTAAAATAAATCTCACTAGATGGCGCGACATTTGCATTTTCTGGAATTGAACATATAAATTGTATGTTCTTGTTTAATCAACTCTCCTAAGCACAAAATTATGGCACATTGGGCTCTTAATTCACATTACAAAGATTATTTGAACCGATCATTTAAAATTGATGCCAATAGATGGCGCTTTTTTAAATTTCTGAGGCATTCCAATCAATTGTTAAAATTTGCATAACAAGATTAATCAGATGAAAAACTCTAGTTACTTCGGCACGGTTTCTTTGTATGTGATGAGGCATATGTATGCTAGTATTATGTTATCTGTGGTATAGGCAAGTACAAAAACCTCTGTTTCTGGCATGGATGTCGGCACTCCTATAATAAACACCCTAATCTTCCTTTTACAAGGCTCATCGACTATAATTAGTCCCGACTTCGTTAGCTACACCGATTGTCTCAGCTTATCGATGTCGTATTTCGTCACAGTGCTGATAATAACTCCCCCGTTCCTCGTCTTGCGCAGGCCTCTTACGTGGACCTTCATCTGTTCAGGATGGATAATTTTTTGGACAAGAGATTTTGTCTCATCACTGGTCTTCAATTTGTCATTAGGATAGATGACCACAGAACTAAAGTTTATTGGCTGTATAAAGTTGTTGGCCCCTTTTTTTACCATGTCCGCAAAAGAAGTTCCCTGAGCAGGTTTAATAAATTCTCCGATACACTGCTTAAGGTTCTGTAGTTCTATCGGTCAAGTTGCTTCTCAAGGCTTTGTACAGCGAGGTCGTATTGGACAGCTATCGCCTTGATGGGAGTGTACGGCCATTTGTGATGTGCCTTGACATACTTTATGGCATAAGGCATTGATACGTTTATGTTCTGTATTCATTTACCGTCGGCTACAGTAGTGCACACCTCCTTCAGGTTCTGCTCGATGGCCACCATCCTGTTCTGAATGTATGGCATCGAGATCATTTCAAGGGCATCTTTTGTTTTTTTTTGTGAGGCAGGAGCGGCTACGACAACGGTTGGGTACGGGTGTAGTGGGCGGGGAAGGAACACACCTGCTACTCCGGTTGAACGGACTGCCTGCCGTTGTGATTGAATGTTGTTAGGGTTCCGTAGTCAACAAGGAACCCTTATAGGCTCGCTATGTCCGTTTGTCCGTCCGCAGCTTAACTCAGAGACTCTTAGTACTAGAAAGCTATAAATTCTCATGGATAAACATATTTTTTCTTAAATTATCGATCAAGGGTCATTTTCACAATTTACACACTTTATACATACCTAATGAATAGCACAGTTTGCGTTATTCGTAAAACTAGGTCGCGATTTCACAAGCGATTATTTGTTTATTTTAATAATTGTTCGATACCTCTGTTGATGATACCGAAGATATCCCGGACGTCCGCCTGTACGAGATTAGGATGGCTCTGAAACAGCTTAAAAACAACAAGGCGCCGGGTGACGACGGAATCACGGCTGAACTCCTGAAGGCGGGTGGGAAACCGGTCCTTAAGGCCCTTCAGAAGCTGTGTGATTCCGTCATACTCGAGGTCAAAACGCCACAGGCATGGTGCAGGGGTGTGGTGGTACTCTTCTTTAAAAAGGATGAAATTTCCCGGCTGAAGAACTATAGGCCCATCTCACTTCTACAAGCTGTTTTCAAGAGTCATCGCGAATCGTCTCGCACGCAGGTTTGACGATTTCCAACCTCCCAAACAAGCCGGATTCCGTAAAGGCTTCAGCACAGTAGACCACATATATAAGCTGCGGTAGGTTAAACAGAAGACCGAAGAGTACAACCTGCCTCTCTGCTTAGCGTTTGTGGACTACGAAAAAGCCTTTGATTCGATCGAGACTTGGGCTGAACTGCAGTCTCTCCAACGGTGCCAGATCGACTACCGGTACATTGAGGTGTTGAAGTGTTTGTACAGAAACGCCACCTTGTCAGTCCGTCTTCAGGATCAGACCCCGAAACCAATATTTCTCCAGCGTGGCGTGAGACAGGGCGACATCATTTCTCCGAAACTGTTCACTGCTGCGCTGGAGGATGTATTCAAGGTTCTGGACTGGTGGGGCCTAGGCATCAATGTTAATGGCGAGTACATCACTCACCTTCGGTTTGCCGACAACATAGTGGTCATGGGCCTCCCCCAATTGTATTGAGGCTCTCCATGGTCTCAGCATGGAGAGCCTCAATATAATGCTCGATGACCTCAGTAGACCTTCCTAAAGAGTGGGTCTAAAAATGAACATGGACAAAACCAAGGTGATGTTGAATGCCCATGTTACACCCACTCCTATCAAGGTAGGAGACTCTACACTCGAAGTAGTGGACGACTATGTATACCTGGGACAAACGATCCAGTTGGGTAGAGCCAACTTCGAGAAAGAGATCAACCGTCGAATCCGACTCGGCTGGGCAGCGTTCGGGAAGTTGCGCGGTGTCTTCTCATCCAACTTACCAAAGTGTCTCAAGACAAAAGTCTATGACCAGTGTGTGTTGCCGGTGATGACATATGGCTCTGAGACGTGGTCGCTTACAATGGGCCTCATCAGAAAGCTTACAGTCACTCAAAGGGCAATGGAGAGGGCTGTGCTGGGCGTTTCCTTGCGTGATCTAATCAGAAATGTAGAGATCCGTAAGAGAACCAAGGTTACCGACATAGCCCGAAGAATTGCCAAACTTAAGTGGCAGTGGGCAGGGCATATTGCTCGCAGAACGGATGGCCGATGGGGCAGAAAGGTTCTGGAGTGGTGACCGCGAACCGGAAGACGTTGCGTTGGAAGGCCCCCCACCAGGAGGACCGATGACCTGGTGAAGGTTGCGGGGATCCGCTGGTTGCGAGACGCACGGGACCGGTTAATGTGGCGACACTTGGGGGAGGCCTATGTCCAGCAGTGGACGTCTTTCGGCTTAAATGATGATGATGATGATCGGAAACACGAAAGGTCAAAAAAAAAACTAGCACTCGACTCACTTGGTAGGTACAGATTTTCAAAAAGGAAACTGAACATAACCTGGCGCGGAAATATCGTAGAACATTGTGATAACCCAAAGTACCTTGGTGTTGCATTGGATAGAGCCTTAACTTTTAATGTGCACAAAAAGTCGGTTCCCTATCAATCTATTGGGAGCAGCACCCGATGTTCTTGGTTCAACTGACATATCCCTTTGCCTCTCAGCTGGCGAATTCACGTGTCCAGTGTGGCATTGATCTGCTCATATAAAGCAAGTTGACATCACCCTAAACGAGACATGTCTAATCTGCTAGGCGACGTCTACGTAGCGAGACGCTACGCGGTACCTGCGTAGGTTCCTTTGCTTCGCGGCGTTTTCGTAGCTCTAAACTTCTAAGCAGCGCCTGCGTAGCTAGCGCCTGCGTAGCTAGCGCCTGCGTAGGTCGCATCTGTGTTTCCCGATAGCTACAATCTAGGGGTCTTTAAGTCAAGAGTGAATAGGTTATTTCTAGGCAAGCGTGTTTCACCGTCGACCACATCATCGCTTACCATCAGGTGAGATTGTGGTCAAGCGCGAGCCTATAGGTTATAAAAAAAAAAAAAAAAAAAAACTGCTACGAGACGTCTGCTACGCGATGCCTGCGTAGGTTCCTTTGCTACGCGGCGTCTCTGTAGCTCTAATCCGCTACGCGACGTCTACGTAGCGTCATCTGCTACGGGGTGCCTGCGTAGGTTCCTTTGCTACGCGGCGTCTCTGTAGCTCTAATCCGCTACGCGACGTCTACGTAGCGTCATCAGCTACGCGGTGCCTGCGTAGGTTCCTTTGCTCTGTAGCTCTTGTGTCTCTGTGTCTCTTAAAGGAACCTACGCAGGTACCGCGTAGCAGACGACGCTAAGTAGACGTCCAGCAGCGGATTAGAGCTACAGAGACGCCGCGTAGCACAGGAACCTACGCAGGCACCGCGTAGCAGACGTCGCTACGTAGACGTGCGGCGTCTCCTTTGCAGTTTCAACGTTTACATCGCAATGCAAGAATTAAGGTTATTTATGATTTCAACATTGCCTTTGTTTGTCCTAGATGCAAAATGCGAATTTATGAACCCCGGAGGGTCTATAAAGGACCGTATTTCATACACAATGGTGCAAGAAGCGGAACATGCTGGCATCGCTAAAGCTGGCACCAGGTTCGTTGAGCCGACGTCCGGAAACACTGGCATCGGAGTATCCCTCACAGCTGCAGTTTGTGGTAACTATAAAAATTTTGTTTCAGTTTTGGCTTTCTATTTAATTCCATTTTCCGAAATATTCCGACTTTGTAGTAAGTATCTAACCACAAGTTTATTCGGGTGATTTTAAATAACATTTTTTATCAATGTGGTTCAAAAGAAGATGTAGTGACTAAAATTGAAAAGAGTATGTTAAGGTTTGGCCATGTTGAGAGGATGAATGAAAGGCGACCAACGAAAGGTATTTACAAGGCAGACATGAATGGAAACGCCGGGAGGGGACGCCCTAGAAAGACATACATAGACCTTATAGGTGATGTTCTTCAGAAAGGCCAAGTGCGCAGTACTCATAACCGGCGTGTGTGTACGACTGGATGTATGAATGTGACTGAAGCAAAAGAAGTATGTAAGGATCGTAGCAAGTGGCGTTCTGTAGTTTCTGCTTACTTCTATGGGAAAAAGGCGTGAGTTTATGTATGTATGTATTTTTTACCACTCTGTAAGATACTCCAAATGAACCAACCAAAAACCAAACCAATCCAAAAAAAAAACAAACTAAAACCAACCATTTGGTTTTAGGTTAACCAAAAAACAAAACCAAACTATTATGCCACAAAATCAATCTCGAAAAAAATAGCACTGGTTCTGTAAAAACTGGCAGTCAGATAAGTAGCTAGGTGGAATATGTTAAAAATTCTGTGTTTCCAGGATATGGGTGCACCATCGTTACCCCTGATAAGAACTCCGATGAGAAGATGAGTACCATGAGTCTCCTCGGCTCGGAGATCATCCAGACTCCGGCCATGGCCCACCACGAGGACCCTGACAGCTTCGTGTCGGTCACCAAACGACTACTGGAAGCTAACCCGCAGGCGATATCTATGAATCAGGTAAATTTCATATCACTTCAAGTAACTATGCAAAACCTGCTGACATTTGAAATTGCTAAAGTTTGGGCCACACAATATTTGAAATAATTTAACAACAAATAGTTGCTTAAAGCTATGGAAACGCTAAGAAGAAAAACATTTAATATATAAGTAGGTGCAATCCGTTGATAGATAAATATATGATAATAGTTGTTAGTTGATTACTGTAAACAGAGCCATTTCATTAAAAAATAAAAAACATTTTTTTTTCCAAAAAAATACTACCGACTTCCAAAACTACAAAGTGAAAAATAAGTTAATTTTTGGAAGTCGGTGTCTATACCAATTTTTGGCGTTATGGACACCGACTTCCAAAAAATAAGTTATTTTTCACTTGGTAGTTTTTTTATTTGGAAGTCGGTAGTATTTTTTTGTATAAAAGTTTTTATTTCTCTGTTTTTAGGGTCCGTACCCAAAGGGTAAAAACGGGTCCCTATTACTGAGACTCCGCGGTCCGTCTGTCTGTCTGTCTGTCACCAGGCTGTATCTCATGAACCGTGATAGCTAGACAGTTGAAATTTTCACAGGTGATGTATATCTGTTGCTGCTACAACAACAAATACTAAAAACAAAATAAAATAAATATTTAAGGGGGGCTCCCATACAACGAACGTGTTTTTTTCCGTTTTTTACGAAAATGGTACGGAACCTTTCGTGCGCGAGTCCGACTCGCACTTGGCTGGTTTTTAGTTGTACCCCCCTAATAGGCAAGTTGTGAGGTACCTATAACGCCAGAATAGATTACCCGAATATCATGAAACTTGAACATAACCGGTAAAATGAGATATCTGCTTACCCCTTTAAAACGTACTGGTGTGATGTTATGTTATGAAATGGTATAAACCGACATGCGACTGCAGCAATCCCGAGAGATTTGCCGTCATTTATTGAAGAGTTCTGTTGTATATCTTTGAAGTTCTTCATCAGATATTCTCCAAATTAAAATGGGACCAATTTTGAAACATATTTTAACACAGAGGCATGTGTCTAATTCAATCTTGTATATTTTAGTACTCAAACGAAGTGAATCCCCTGACTCACTATGAGCACACGGCGGTGGAGATCCTGGACGCGCTGGGCACCGTGGACATGTTCGTGATGGGCTCCGGCACGGGCGGCACGGTCACCGGCGTAGGCCGCAAGCTCAAGGAGAAGTGCCCCAACTGCATCATCGTCACCGTGGATCCGCAGGGCTCCATCATTTTTGGTGAAGGCGAACCGGTCCTTTACTTTGTAAGTTTTATTCTTTCTAAAAAGGTACTCAGGTACTACTAATTTCTGACCCGACAGCCCAGCTTTTTGAAATTTACCTGGTTAATTATCTTAGGGCTCTTTCAATTTAGACGTTTGGTGTTTAACTGCTGCGGCGCCGCAGCGGTGTGGGTGTCGTACTGCACTGGCGCACAACCAGTTGTTTTTTTTTTCATACAATTTATGCACACACCTCGTTCTGCAGTATTGCAAGCGTGGTACCGGCGCCGCAGCTGTCCAAAACCGAGCAACAAATGCTTCCCAGCGAGCCCAGCATTCACGTTCGAGCAAAACTATGAACGTTCGAGATGAACATTCCCTTGCGAGCTACGAGCATTCGAATACGATCTCGTTAAATATTTTTCATTCGATAATACGATTGACCAAGAAGGTCACAAACACATAAGATAAAGGAACTGTTCCTTGCTTTACAAGAGGCCAGTAATATGCCTACATACATAGATTCATTGATTTCATTATCTGAGTACTCGCTTTCGAGCGTTTTATTTGCGTGAACATTCTCACATTCGAATGTCCGTTTCGAATCGCCGTTTTCGCGAAAATCGTTGCGACGTCTACAACGGCCGAAGTTCGCGCTTGCATGTAAGCTTTGTAAAGCTCGGCTCAACGTCCACACCCCTCGAATATTCGACGAATGCTCATTACACGTGAATGCTCTCAGTGAGGACGTTCCTTAAGTGACACACAATGCTTGCCAACCGAGCTATCATGGCCTCAGTTTTACCATGATTTTAATTTACAATTTTGATCCGATTATATTTTACAGGTGGAAGGAATTGGCGGTGACTTTGTGCCGGAAGTATTAGATAAATCAGTCATCGACAAAGTCGTAAAACCTAATGATTACCAGTCCTTCAATATGTCGAGAGAGATAATCAGAAAAGAAGGATTACTATGCGGTGAGAAAAGTTTTGAGATCTTCTCATCGAATTATTGCAAACACCGTAATTTGCATAAATCCTGTGATATCGTGAACTCTTTCTTCTCTGAGTATATAGTTTGAAATTTACCCGTGTTTTTATAGACGGGTATATATTAACTATCTATATAATTTGGATGGGATTTATTGTATTTCAAATGATATTTTTCCATTGTAAAATTTTGTCAATATAAACTTGAACAGTTACTAAAAAAAGTTATCATTTCGGAAAGATGTTTACTTTCATACTTATTTTTTTTTTAAGTAGGATTTAATTGAACAATTAATGGAAATGTTCTATTACTGATACTGTACCACCAACAAAGAAATCCACGGTGGTCCAAAACTGCCTACAGTGTCTGCGATAATTCGGTTTGAAATATACAGGTTGAAATTTTGTCATGCCACCTGAAGGAAAAGTACTCTTAATACTGTAGATAGAACATTTTGCTCAAAGAAAACATTTCTTTATTTTTGAAAAGAAAGAAAACTGCATTCTTGATGAAATCTTAAATTATTTACAAAAAATGGTAAACTAATTAGTTTCACGAAATGGGCTCCATTTTCTTGGATACACAAAGAACAATGGCGAGATTTTAGCTGACTTAAATTTGAGCGTCTGAAAGTGAGTTATATACGAAAGACGTTCTATTAATTGTCTACATTTTTTTAATATATTATTGGGCTGGTTCAAAACGGATAAAAAAAATCATAATAAATAAAAAGTTATTTGATTTTTTAGTTAATTTCTTTAGCTTAGTGTTGCCATTATATACTTTATCTGCTAAGTGACAAGTAGTAACTATATTAATTAATAATATAATTAATGTATTTATTGCAGTAAATGAGTTAACAATACAGTTTATGTCTAAGTATAGATGTTTCTCGCAGGTAGGTAAGAATATTGTAGTGCAGTAGAAATAAATGAATTACTTTTAATTAATGATTGGCAAAAAGACTAGTATCCAAGTTTAAAAAATATAGCTTGGTTGTTGACGAGGACGACGACCTTTTGATAAACGTCAAAGTCGCTTAGTTTAAATAAATATACTCTTTCCAAAGAGTATATTATACATTTTATGCTGAAATAACTAGGTAAGGGAAAAGCCAATGCGATATTCCCCTTTTACTTCCACGAAATTGAATAATATTACCTATTAAACACATTATTAAAAGTTACCCAGACATAACCTACAAAAGTTTATGACTGAATATCTATTATTCTCGACATTCTCGAACAAAAATTCTTGCACAAACTAATTCAGAACATCACCCTGAGTTAAACCAGATATTTTTCATTTAAAGACGTAGGAATTTAATCTCAGCTAAAAAAATGTATGGGCACCTGCCATTGTTCTTTATTTATAAGTCCAGGGGGGTAACCACAAGCTCTTAGAGTAAGGTTATTTTGAGATCAAGTAAGGGACAGATGACAGATGTATACAAGTCAGATACATCTGTATCTAACTTGTATACATCTGTCACTTACTCGATCTCAAAATAACCTTACTCTAAGAGCTTGTGGTTACCCCCCAGATTTCATGGTTATCCTTTCATTCAATTGTTTGTTAGAGAGATTTCATCCTTATAATTGACTCTAACGATCGATGCAATAAAAGTACAGGGTGTAATTTTTACAGATTTTAGTCGGTTCGTTTCCGGGTGTGGCATGCGAATTTTCTAAATCCTTTGAATGCAGTTTTCTTTCTTTTCAAAAATAAAGGAATGTTTTCTTTGAGTAAAATTTACTATCTACAGTGTTAAGAGTAGGTACTTTCCCTTCAGGTGGCATTACTAAATCCCACCCTGTATATGGTGTCTTACAATTGCACAACTTCACAGCCTAAGACTTCATTCCATCATATTTTCAGGCGGTAGCAGCGGGGCGATTACATACTCAGCTATTGAAGCCGCGAAGGAGTACAAACTCGGTCCCGGTAAGAAAGTGGTGGTGATCCTTCCTGACGGCATCCGCAACTACATGACAAAGTTCGTTAGCGACCAGTGGATGGAGGCGCATCTCTTCAAGGAGCCTCCTGAACGCAACTTTCTGTATGTACTCCTATGTTACTCACTCCTATTTAAAAAAAAATGCCTTCTAGCCCAGTAAATAGAAATCGACACTGAAAAATGCTAAAATCACAAATCATGATGTAGTTCTGATTTTTTCGTATGTTGTATGGACCAGTTACCAGTTGTCGCGAATCTAGCGAATGACCCTAGAGCTAGATTGACCCGTCACTATACTGAAGACATGCCGGACGTCAGCCTGTACGAGATTAGGAAGGCTCTGAAACAGCTTAAGAACAACAAGGCACCGGGTGATGACGGAATTACGGCCGAACTCCTGAAGACGGGTGGAAAACCAGTATTTAAGGCCATTCAGAAGCTGTTTCATTCCGTCATACTTGAGGAGGAAACGCCACAGGCGTGGTGCAGGGGTGTGGTGGTAGTCTTCTTCAAGAAGGGTTACAATGCCCCAATGAAGAACTATAGACCCATCTCACTTCTACAAGCTGTTTTCAAGAGTCATCGCGAATCGTCTCGCGCGCAGGTTTGACGATTTCCAACCTCCCAAACAAGCCGGATTCCGTAAAGGCTTCAGCACAGTAGACCACATATATACGCTGCGGCAGGTTATACAAAAGACTGAAGAGTATAACCTGCCTCTCTGTTTAGCGTTTGTGGACTACGAGAAAGCCATCGATTCGTTCGAGACTTGGGTTGTACTGCAGTCTCTCCAACGGTGCCAAATTGACTACCGGTACATCGAAGTGTTGAAGTGTTTGTACAAAAACGCCACCATGTCAGTTCGACTTCAGGATCAGACCTCAGAACCTGTCCTTCTGCAGCGAGGTGTGAGACAGGGAGAGGTCATATCTCCGAAACTGTTCACCGCTGCACTGGAAGATTTCTTCGAGGTTCTGGACTGAAGAGGGCTTTATAGGCATCAACGTCAATGGCGAACACATCACTCACCTTCGGTTTGCCGATGATATCGTGGTCATGGCTGAGACCATGGAAGACCTCAGTACAATGCTCGATGACTTCAGTAGAGCTTCCGAAAGAGTGGATCTTAGGATGAACGTGAACAAAACCAAGGTGATGTTGAATCCACTCCTATCAAGGTCGGAGACCTACACTCTAAGTTGTGGACAACTATGTCTACCTGGGACAAAGGATCTAGTTGGGTAGGGCCAACTTCGAGAAAGAGGTCAACCTATGAGGTCAACCGTCGAATCCGACTCGGTGGGCAGCGTTCGGGAAGTTACGCGGTATTTTCTCGTCCAACTTACCACATTGTCTCAAGACGAAAGTCTATGACCAGTGCGTGTTGCCCGAGATGACATATGGCTCTGAGAGGTGGTCGCTTACAATGGGCTCCATCAGAAAGCTTACAGTCACCCAAATGGCAACAGAGAGGTCTATGCTCGGAGTTTCCTCATAATCAGAAATGTAGAGATCCGCAAGAGAACCAGGGTAACCGACATAGCCTGAAAAATTGCCAAACTTAAGTGGCAGTGGGCAGGGCACATTGCTCGCAGAACGGAGGGCCGATGGGGCAGAAAGGTTCTGGAGTGGCGACCGCGAACCGGAAGACAGTTGGAAGGCCTCCCACCAGGTGGACAAATGACCCGGTGAAGGTTGCGGGGATCCGCTGGATGCGAGAAGATCGTGACCGATCAATGTGACGACACTTGGGGAAGGCCTATGTCCAACAGTGGCCGTCTTTCGGCTGATATGATGATAGACAATGTTGGGACCTTTTTAACTTTTTGCTCTAAAACTATGCGTTTTTCGATTTTAATGACGATTTCTGCTGGGCCATTCGTATAAAAATTAGTTTAGATTTTAAATTTAAGTAAAATAATAACCTGAAATTGTTTCAGCTGGTGGCAAAGATGTATTTCAAATTTAAAAATCAACCGCTCGGTGCCGTGTGTTCTAGCGAGTCGCTCTTGCCTGGACGCCCTCGCCGCCATGGGATCTGACAACACAGTAGCCTTCGTCGTCAATGATGATGGGTATGTAGACCCCGCATTGCACCCCGTATATTTGCTTGAATTACATAAACAATCAAAAATCCGAGGCGAGTTGCTAAAATTTTCGGACAAATCGATATCAATATTCGAAATTCCATCGCTTGTTCAATCTAAACATATAAAAGAAGAAAGTGACTGACTGACTGACTCTCTCACTGACCATCAACGCACAGCCCAAACGGCTGAAGCTTCAATCATGAAACTTGGCATATAGGTTCCTTTGGTAGTGTAGGTGAGCACTAAGAAAGGATTTTTGGAAATGACACCCCTAAGGGCGTGAAATAGGGGATGAAAGTATGGACGTTTGTTTGTTTGTGTTGTGTTGTTGTTATTGTTTGGGTTTGGATTGATTTGAGGGAGAATTGCTTTTCCCAGGGACAGTTCTATGTAGCGTGTTCACGTGTTAGCTCATCAAATAGTCTGGTAAAACTTTCATATTACATTATTTTTATCATAATTATTTTTTACTTTTCTCTACATACTGTTAAATTATGGTAAGGAGAAGGATGTAGTGTACGCGTGCGAAGCCGCGGGCAAAAGCTAGTTGAATATAAAATGCACTGTTGGTTTTTGAATACCTAACCTACATACTAAGTTGATTTATGAACGCATATTGCAAACGGCAAAAAAAAAACTTAAAGTTTTCTTAAACTCTTCCAAACGGCCTTGCTAGGAACAAGGCCCCATACAAGGCCAACATAACAAATCAGTCGTTTCACTTAAAACCAACGTTGTGACAATCAAAATATCTGCATATACTTAAACTAAATAAAAAGGTATTTGATTAAAACGAAACATTAGATTCTTACCATAATATATTCTCTAAATAACAAATTACTTACAATTTAAGAAGTAATTGAATTACAAATAATACGTATTTGTATTTCAATTATAATTATTTTAATTAAAAGTATAGTTTGAGTTTAGTGGTAGGGCCCCCAAAATTTCACGGCCACGTCTGGGTGGGGGCTGCCCGCCGCCATATCCCAAGAGTACGAAATACGAGTGTCTTGTCGTGTCTAAAAGCAGTAGGAGCCAGTTTTCGTGTTGAAAAAAAATTATGTTTTTTTTTTTTTACAGATTCCTCAAAGGCGTCGTTAGTAAAGATAGTTTAAGATCTGAAGCAACAAACCCAAAAAAGAAGGGTGATCTCGATTTAAGCGATACAGTCTTAAAATATATGATGAAAAAGCATTACAAGATTGCTGAAAACAAAGGGAACCCCACAGTCGGGCTAGCAGCGAGGATATTAGACATAGCGCCATTTGTGGTGGTCGTCGAAGAATATGTAAATGGAAACAATAACGGTCCAGGTAAATATTAACGTTTGTTTTTGTAAAGGCCAGAAAATAATAACGACTGTATCATACACATAACATACACACCACATACACATACCTACACCCACACTCACACCACACCCACATAATATGTGTATACTCTTCTTCAAGGGTCAAAAGTGCAGTCATACTCTTCCAAACCTCAAATGGCTAGTTTTTGTAGAAGAAGTCAAATTATCCACAACTGATTTAATATTTTGTATAGAAATTAAAGTATAGATTATTCCTACTAACCGCGAAGTGTTGAAATTCTGCTACCTAGAAAAAAAATGCCTTTTCAGTTTTGGTAGAGTATGACTGCACTTTTGACCCTTGAACTAGGCCAATCAACGGGACTTTTGAACGTCAAACAAATTAAAATTTACAAATAATATAAATTGATTCTACCGTGCATTCGGAAAGTAGATTGTTATGGAGAAGAATGCACAAGAAACTCCATACTTACTCTTTTTTTAAAAAATAGTTGTTTTACAATATTTATATAAGTACATTAATAAATTAATATATGTGAGGACGATGCACGCAGAATAGCTCTACACACTATACTACATACAGGCATAAAGTATTAAAAAGCATTAACAGGAAAATTAATTAATTTGATAAGTAGGAACATGGTTCTCACATACTTACAAATATTGCAAACATAGGTAAAATACCTAATTCAACAACAACGGAACAGTGTGTGTGTCAATTTATAAAAAAAAACTATGGTACCAAGAATGGTACAAAGGTACCTAAGAAGAAGAGTCAGCCTAGTAATATGTGTACTGTAGATGAATAAGGAACTGATTACAAATAAATATGATGGTACTCACCTAGTTACTTTGCATACATTACAATAAAAGGAAACCGGCTTACAACTAAGTAATGTTAGGTAACATAAATGCCTACATAGCTGCGTCGATGAGGAAAACAACACTGAATAAATATACCGGGTATTATTAATGTACTCAATTATAATAATATATGTATCAACACACGCACTTCGTTCGCATTCAGACCTGGGGGTGACCATAAGCTCTTAGAATAAGGTTATTTTGAGTGTGTGTAAGCGACAGATGAATATGACTTGCGTAGGTGCATCTGACACATCAAATCAGGTTCATTTAATAAAAAAAGATAATTCCAGCCTCCCGGACCTTTCATCAAACTGAATTTGAAATTTGAATTTTTTGCACGTTGGGGCCCCTGTAGCTCAGGGGCCCCGTGTCGTTCATACGGCTGATACTGCAGTAGCTACGCCCCTGATGTAGGTATATGAATTCATAATTGTAGATAGGTTGGTAACTTAAATCCATCATCACCAACTGAAGAATCTAATTTAGGTAGCTCTTTGTATTTTAAGTTGTTTTCATAAACAGTTTTAATTTAACCGATTCAAAATCGCTTGGTAAATACTGTAGATAAAGACGTAGAGACAGCGCTACAGACAACTGACGCCATCTATATGACCGCCTTAGATACTTTTCACAGTACAAACTACTGTAGTATTATATTATCTGTGGTACAATCAATTACTGTTTCGGGCGACAGGATAGAAAGGCTCTCACCTAAAACTTCTAAATCGTGTACGAAACTTTAGTTAGATAGTCTTTAACTTTTTTGTTCGATTTTTTATTTTTTCACACGTCGTGCTATTTCCGTTAGGTCTTAGCAATAACAAAACTTTCCCGTTAATAACAGTACCTACTAGTCCGTTCCTCTATATTGTATAATATTAGACTATTGTTAAAGCGCTTCGACAGCCTGCCCGTGTTTCCAAAATTTATAAAGTCTCCGATGTAACCGATGTCCAAACGTATCGCACCTCGTTCAAATTTTGAAAAATTACTACACGTTTGAAAGTAGGCAGCGTAAAGTAGGCGACCGAAAAATTTAGTAGCTTTTTGTACTTTACTTATTAAACTATGACTTTACAAAAAAGCCTGAGATCAAAATGTAGATAATTAAATTGTCTTTGAGATGGTGTTATTTCATTAAAATACGCCCAGCGGTCTGTCGTGTTTTTGTCCGTTTTAGACATAACTTTACAAATTAATTACACCATGTTGTACGAATAAAACTCAAAAAAAATTCAGATCAATTTATTAAGAAAATAGTCTAATGCAACATATATTTTTTCCAAAAAATTACGACTAGCCGTTTAGAAGTGATTCTCATTTTAAAATCAGCTACTCACGGGTATCTGCGCCTTAATGAACTATAATCCTTATATTTTTTTTCCAGGAATCATACCAAAAGGCATAATTACCTCTGAAATCGTTCTGGACTATATCATCGAACATCAGAGCCATATTTAAGCAAACAAGAATATATTATTAAGATACAATTACTCATGTAAGCTACCTAGTATTATGAAATATATTTATTAATTAAAATACAGTTTGTTTGTTTCATTTAAGTATACCATCTACCAGATACCCATATCCTATCCCTTCTCTATACCGTCGCGAAAGGTTTGAGTACCTCATCCCGAGGGGCAAACCTTGTCGCACGGCCACTTCGCTTCTACTTCGTACTCCACGTCACACTGCCAGCCGTTATGATGGCTCCTTCTCTGTAACTGCAGTGCACCTCTGGAATTCTCTCCCACACTCCCTACGCGATAGCCCTTCTCTCGATGTCTTCAAGAGGAAAATTAAAGAGCATTTCCTTTTAACGCAATGTTAGTAGATGTATATATATTTATTTAAGTATGTTTATTTTTATGATTATAATTATGTTATTTTAAAATTGTACACTGGATCCTACCCTCTTTTGTCATCATTTTCTGTCACTCTCTAGGGTTTGCTTAAGAGAACTCAACATTGAGTTAAGCTCGCCTTTGTACATGTACTGTATTATCACATTGTATTGAATATTGTTTTTGGTGTACAATAAAGAATTAAGAATCTATTCCTATAGCTGTCACGTGGAACCTAAGAAAGAAACACGCGACACATAATAATATCTACCTAGTAAGACCTCCACTGCAGCCAAGCTTTGTCTGTCAGTCACCTCAGGAAGCAGTACCACCAATGTTGGCGCACACCACTGATCCAGTTAATTTTTTTCTTGGTTGCTGTGCTTAGCAATTTCATTTGTTCTTATAAATACCTATTGATTGAATGAGCCACAAATAAAAAAAATATTAAATAATAAACAACTGTTTTACAAAAAAAAACTTTTATTCTAAAAAATACTACCGACTTCCAAATAAAAAACTACAAAGTGAAAAAAAGTTATTTTTTTTTATTTTCGCTTTTTATTTGTACCTACCTAAAATAGGCAAGTTGTTTAGTATGCGACGTAGGTTACGAAAACTACGATTAAAAAAAAAAACAAGTATTTAAAATTGGTACATGGGAGTTCTACTCGTGCATTTTTAATGAACTATTAGGTAGAAATAGCCAATAAAAAGCCGATGTCACTTTTTTTGGGTCTATACAACACTGTGCTATAACGCCAGAATAGATTACCCTGAAACTTGAACATAAACGGTGAAGTAGAGCGTACTGGCGTGATGTTAAGTAATGAAATGGTATAATGACTGTTTATTGTTTATACTATAATAATAAACAGACATGCGATTGCAGCAATCCCAAATGTTTTGCCGTTATTTATTTATGAGTTCTGTTGTATATCTCCGAAGTTCTTCATCAGATCTTCACCAAATTAAAATGGGACCAATTTCGAAACATACTCTTTCAAAAAAAAAGTATTTTCAAAATCGGTCCACAATTGACGGCGATATAGGTGAACATGAACAAAAACAAAACATAATGTCGAACATAGACTTCCTTCTTTTTAACCCCCGCCAGAAAAAGAAGGGGTGTTATAAGTTTCACGTGTGTTGCTGTGTATCTGTGTATCTGTGTGTCTGTCTGTGGCATCATAGCGCCTAAACGGATGAACCGAATCCGATTTAGTTTTTTTTGTTTGAAAGGTATTTTTGTCTAGAGTGTTCTTAGCTATGTTTGAAAAAAATCGGTTGAGCCGTTCAAAAGTTATGGGCATTTTACTGTTTGAATCGGGGTGTTTTCGCAAGATAAATGCGTCGGGGGTTTTTTAAATTGTGAAATTTTACTTGTTGGAAAGTTGGTTAAAATACCTATCCATAGCTGGGGCTCGAACTCAAACGTTTATCGAACGAACTCGAACATTTATCATTAGGCTATGCTGACGAGCATTAGCGGCAGATTTTTTTAGTCTCGTGCATAATTAGGCCCCGAATTATATTTTTCACTCTAGGCACACTTGAAATAGCTCTTGAAGGTATATCGTTGATTCGACATAGCGAGTTGACCTCCTGGTTCGCTGCGACCCCGCATGGGGGCGCGGCGGGTGGGTTTAGGGCTGGTAGGTAACTACCTACCTATTTTTTTTCTATGGTCATTCTAACGCAGAAAATCTTAACACCACTGATATAACGCAATAAGATAAATAAAAATTCACCGTAGAACATTTTAGGACCATTGAGATAATATGTACTACGTACTAGAGAAGCTATCCTAAGCAAAATACATGCTCCATTTTGTCAATTTTGACAAGAGTTTAAACAAAAAATTCGCTGCAGCGCTGAAACAATAATTAGATTAATTAGTCGTCTAACAAAACAATATAAACATGCAGCGCTAGAACGCTTCTAAGGTGTAGTTTTATCGCGACCAAAAAGACGGAAGCGCCGTGATTTTCATGGCGCTTACGCGTTTCGTACAACGTTCTGCAACACCTTGTCATTCATATAGACTAATTTGCTGACTGACTACAGAAGCGACATAGCTTTATACCTAACAAGCTTCATTAGAATTTTCACTTTTCAAAATTTATTACATACATACTTAAACTCACGCCTTTTTCCCATGGGGGTAGGCAGAAACTACAGAACGCCACCTGCTACGATCCTACATACTTCTTTTGCTTCACACACATGTATACATCTAGTCATACACACACGCCAATTCAAAATTTATTAATAGTTGAAATAACCGACTGTTAAAGTATAAGTCAAATGCGCTTACAATAAGTTAAAAAATATCAAATCGGAATAGGGAATTTTACAATTTGCTTGAAACACGAATCTTCTGTACTTTTTTATTATATTAACTAGCTGTGCCCGCGACTTCGTTCGCGTGGTTGTCGAGAGCAAAACAACGTCGTTTAGATAAGAGTATATCACCTTTTTGATGATTTAGATAAGAGTCCTGACTTTGGTATAGTTGATTACGTTAATGCTTCTCTATATACTATGTTAGCGGTGGAATTACCCGGAGCATATACAAAAAGGTTGTTTGGGTTGCTAACACGTGATAGAGAAACATAGAGTTGGCCGTGTGAAAAACAATCAAAAGTAAGGTCTACACCCGCAACGGATAACGTCTGGCCTTGGGCTTTATTAATAGTCATAGCGTAACAGAGGCTTACAGGAAATTGCACACGTTTGAAAGTAAACGGAAAATTATTGGGGATAATGGGTATCCTGGGAATGAAAACAACATCACCGGAGCCGCAACCTGTTAAGATTTCGGCTTCGATGACATTTCGTTGGAGATTTGTTACTCTCAACCGAGTTCCATTGCATAGTTTTGGTGGGCTTAAATTTCTGAGTAGAATGATTGGTACTCCGACTTTTAAATAAATTTTGTGTGCTGGAAGACCTGGTGTATTTAGAGAGTCTAAAAACTCTACTGGATAGTGGGTGGCATCTCCTTCTTCTAAAACCGTGTTAATAGATAAATATTCCCTACTTTCTCCAGAAACATGTACCAATATTTGAGAATTTATTGCTGCTGCTTGGTCGTTGCGAGGTGCCAAAATAGCTCGTTGGCATAGCCAAGCAGCGTCATGGTTCGAGATCTCTGATGGATCTCCGTATACAGAGGAAATGAGTTCCTGCTGTGAGGCAACAGAAGAACACAGGCTTTCGACTAAAGTTACTTTACCTCCTTCTTGAGTCGGGTATGTGCCGTTACCAATTTGAAGTAGTAAATTTGAGAAAACCTGCGCGTTTGCGTCACCTCCCAAATATGCTCGCATATTAAAGCTCAAATTAGTTAATATGACACTACGCCATAAAATAGAGCTCTTTAAACAGGCACCTATTTCATCGGCCCTCGTTCCTCTGGGTATTATAGGGAGTGTCTGCCTGAAGTCTCCACAGAATAGCACCGTTAAGCCTCCCATCGGTCGGTCATTTTGTCTTATATCTCGCAACGTTCTATCTACAGCTTCCACAGCTTTACGATTTGCCATCGTACACTCGTCCCAAACGATAAGGGCGCAATCGCGTAAAACCCTTGCTTTATCACTATTGCGAGACACGTTGCAAACAGGGTTTTCTGTGCGGTCCAAGTCGATTGGTATTTTAAATGTTGTATGTGCAGTTTTTCCTCCTGGTAATAAAGTGGCAGCTATTCCTGAGGAAGCGACGGCAAGGGCAATTTTGTTTTGGCTCCTTATTTGAGCCAAGATAACTTTAGTGAGGAAAGTTTTACCTGTTCCACCAGGTGCATCTAAAAACAGCATTTCTCCTAATGAATGTTCTACACTACAGCATACTCTATCAAAGATTTGACGTTGTTCTGACGTCAAATTTGAACAGCCATTTCGCAATATTTCTGCTAACTCTTCGGGGTTGTAATTTATTTCAGATGTATACTCCCTATTAATTCGTTCCCCACCAACTGTCGGTGTCGGCAAGCCGTATTGACTGAGGGGGTTCCCTCCTATACTTGTAACTATATCTTGTATAGCCAGCAAAGCCCTATTATGGCAGCTTTCACGTACTTGGTCAGAAGTTTCACTATTTATATTTTGCTGTCTCAAAAAATCTTCGGCAAACGCGTCTTTATATTTTTGCCACAACTGCCCAGCGTCCGATAGGCCACAAAATGTCAACAAAATGGCAAATAAATGGCGCAAACGATGTGGACTATCACTGACGCATGCTTCGGCTAAAGCATCATCCCAATGCTGATCGCCATCTAATAAATGCCGTGCGCGGCAAGCAGCTTGAAATGTGGGATATTCTATATCGTCCACTTTGCGGAGCTCAGCAAAAGAAGTAGGTCCTCGCACTGTGTGAAGAAGAAGGCGTAAATAATAACACTCTGCATTATTTGGGTGCACCGTGTATACTCTTCCAATCACGTGTTCTTTAAAAATGCCGGACTCGCCTTCTACAGCAGTTCCACGTCTCCTGCGATTAAAAACACCTTGCTGCTTGTTATAAGTATAATAATGTGGCACTTCATTGTACAACAGAGACTTAGCGAAATTGTCTCTTTCGCAAAGGCGAAAGAATGCGAGCAAGGTGGTTTGTCTTGGGTTGTTCATTCTTTCTGCCACATTTTCTGGCTGAAAGTAAACTCGCTGCCCGCCTTCCAGGTGCACGTCAAGATGGATGACTGGCGGATACCTTTCATGAATAGGGAAACTCAAAATGCGCCAAACTGCCTCCGAAGAGCTTATGTATCGGCCAGATTGATACCTTGTCACTTCATCAAATTGGTTGTTATTTCTTAGTGCTATCATGGCTTGATCACTACCTTTATTAACATATTTACATATATATTTTATAGATTCGACGCTATTACAAATTTCAACATTAATGTGTGCTTGAAAAGCGTTTGACAAAACTGGAGAATACGGTACCACCCAACTATTATTTAGAATTATTTCTTGTCCACGGAATCTGACAGTAGCTGTGAAACCACCTTGTGACGGTGATCTTCGCCGGTATTGCGGATACCCATTTTCCCCAGCCATAGTTAGTTCTTTCAGTGCTCTGGGGTATTTTTTTGAGCATTGACCATCTTTCATGCACGGTGATTCCCTGTTTAAGAGGCCACATGGCCCGTGAACCATATGTGTTTTTACTATGTCATGCAAAATCGGATCTGCATTATAGTCCGGAAATTCTGCACTTATGACACTGTCTATAGCATCGGGACGAATTTTTTCTTCCAGCCACAGAAGAATGTGCGCGTGGGGTAAACCACGCTTTTGCCACTCGACGCTATACATAAAACAAAGAGTTGAACCGAAAACTTTCTCCTTTGTAAGTAGATTAATCAAGACTTTGAGTTTTAAATGAAAAATCCTAGCAATAATGTCATGTCTGTCGTATGACGCCTGTCCTGTGAGAAGTGCCTGGCAAATCTCCGTCCACTTTGGATTTGTTGTAAATGTTATAAAAAGGTCCGGCCGGCCGTATTTACGGACGTAACAAAAAGCATCTTGCGTTCGTTCGTGCATATACCGCGGACCGCCTGTGAAACTGGATGGCAAAATAACCAATCGACCCAAGTTTTCGACGTTATTATCTGATTGCATGGCGTCCCGCAAGTGCACGTATTCTTCAGCGCGTAACCGTCGCTGGTTAGTGCGAATATACACTAAACGTTCAGTTTCTATTTTTGCGTACATGTCCACAATAAATTGGCTGAACAAACCACGAAATCGTTGCAAATATACGAAACTGTTTTGCCTTATTTGTAAAAGGTAGGAATAGTATTGTTGAGCAGATATTTTTTTTTGATAATTAGTGACTCTCGTAGTAGGGTTCACTTGGTACAGCCCAAAATTGTACCCATCTTCACCATGACAATAGATTAGTGGATATTGCAGGGCGTCGTAAGCTCGGTGGGTTTCCAAAATGCGTTGAAGGCGATCGTCGCGTGTACGCAACACGATATCACGTCTCTCACACTCCTGGTCGACTAAAACAACTGCAACTTCATCTGCGACGGGTGCATTGTGTCTTCCACGGTGTTCACCCACAGGACGTCTATCGGCACTTATAACAATTTTGAAATCATTGCTGCCTTGTGGAATTGACTCCAATGCAGCTTTGAATTCACGAACGTACTGGTTAACGCGATGCAGCAATTCTTGAAGTTGACCCAAAAGCTCAGCATTGAGCTGGGGAAAATTGTGATTTCTAACATTGAGCTGTTGCGTGTAATCGGATACAAAATAAATTTGGAGAAATTTGGGTTCATTTTCTGGCAGCAAAGATCCAATAAGGTGATAAACTTGACCTTGTACTTTGAAGGTTGGCATGAACGGTCCTTCCGTTATTTGTTTTGCCCCAAAGGAAGTCATTTGGAAAGCACTGTTATATAAACGAATATTATCCAAAAAACGGTTCGACTGGGGATGATCGCCATTCAGGAGACTTATAAGTAAGTGTGGTGGATCTTGGAAATTTGGAAGAACAATTTTTCCATTTGAGCAGCACATTCCATCTGTCTCTTTCCTCCATTTCAAAGCATGACAAAAATTACAAATTTCTCTCATGTCACCCACGAAAGTAAAGCCAGCATAATTAATTCTAGACGAATATGTGAACCCTGATTTTTCCCTATTGTCCCAAGGTAATAAAATATTTGCATCGTCATTTTCCATGGACTCATCAGCTCCGCTATTTGTTTCTCTATTCATATGGTATCGAGCTCGTTCTATTTCTAGGCGAGATTGACGTTGTTCTGCTGTTTCTGCTCGTCTTAGTTCATCTATTCTTTCCCTTTCAGATGCAAGATAACTTTCATTGTTTCTTTGTACACCTACATAGTTATGTCTAGCTATTTCTAATCGTTCTTCTCTTTGGGAGAGAGATTCAGACTCGCGCGAGAGAGCGTGTCGCTCTCGGTCAGATGACAGACGTGCTTGGCGTTCCTCGATACTCTCTTGAGAACGCAAAGTCGCGGTCCGAGTTCTTTGCGAACTTAAGCGCGACTCCCTTTCTGTGAAAGTCTCTGACTCGCGTGAGAGAGACTGGCGCTCCCGATCAGCAGACAGCCGAACTTCGCGTTCCTGGATATTCTCTTGAGAACGCAAAGTCGCGGTCCGAGTTCTTTGCGAACTTAAGCGCGACTCCCTTTCTGTGAATGTCTCTGACTCACGTGAGAGAGAGTGGCGCTCCCGATCAGCAGACAGCCGAACTTCGCGTTCCTGGATATTCTCTTGAGAACGCAAAGTCGCGGTCCGAGTTCTTTGCGAACTTAAGCGCGACTCCCTTTCTGTGAATGTCTCTGACTCACGTGAGAGAGAGTGGCGCTCCCGATCAGCAGACAGCCGGTCTTCGCGTTCCTGGATACTCTCTTGAGACCGCAAAGTCGCGGTCCGTGTTCTTTGTGAACTTAAACGTGACTCCCTTTCGGTGAACGTTTCCGATTCACGTGAAAGAGCGATGTGCTCTCGGTTAGCAGATAACCGTGCTTCACGATCTTCTTCCGATTCCTGAGACCTACAAAGTCTCATCCTTTTCGCATTTCGGCTACGCAGCGAAAGGTTAGTTTTTTTTCTTTGAGGCATTTTCAAGGAAAATTAAAGCAATAAACAAAACTAACAACACTTATGACTGAATAGCCTACAAACTTAAAAGAACGGTGCGTCGAACAGTCTAGTGTGACAACGTATCGTCTGTTCGTGGTCGTGACTCAACGAATTGGCAACACTAACTTACTGTATAACGATTGGCACTATTGGATTCAAACTACGAAGTAAATCAAATACAATCTTAACTTCGTACTTCAAACCAATGACCAAAGTTGACCAAACGAAACCAATAAGATAAGCAAATACTTTTTTTTCGACCAATTTAGAAAATCGATAAACCAAGCAACCAAAGAACTTTTACGACACACGCAAGAACTTTTAAGACACCTAACGAAACCCAATTTGCCTAGTAAACACGGTGGACGTCATCCTCGCGCGGAAAATCTTAACACCGCGATTCAGAAAATGACGTCATTTGCACAACGCCATCTATCGGATTTAGATTTCAACTATCAACATTAGTTCTATTTTTAGTCTTAAGATGTCGTTGCAAGTACTATACTTAATTGCGTAACGTAATATTTTACTTCTTGAACTCACTAAATTAATCATATCTTTTGATAGAGTGAACCGATTTCGATGAAACAAAAACTAAGTTAAACCTCAAGTTGCGTATAATTTTTGTATATAAACATTGTCAGCATTGAATTCGTAGATTTTACGTGATGTGCGCACAAACAAACAGACAAACAGACAAACAGACAAACAGACAAAAATTTCAAAAATGATGGAAATGGGTTCTGTTACTTATCTTTTCACACGCTGGCTATTTTTTGTTTCAATTTCTTCAATGTACAAAAATGACTTTTCTACAGATTTATTATATGTATAGATAAACCTTAAATAAACAAAATGTAAATTAAGTCTTGCATTATTTAATAATTGTTTTTCATCTTTCATTTTTTATCTTTTTTCATTGAAAAACTACAGTCAGTTCTTTTTCTAAATATTTATTTATTTATTTAAACTTCATGTACCATTGATACATAGGCGGACTTAATGCAGCAAGGCATTCTCTACCAGTCAACCTTTGGGTTAAAAAGAACACAGCAGTAGTAGGAGTGCAAAAAAAATAAAAAAAATCACAATAATTAAAATTAGAATGAATGGATGGAATGTTTTAATTATTATTTTATTTTAATTATTATGTTTGATTATTATTTTCCTCTTTAAAAAGAAACGTCAGCTAATTCTACCTACACTTGTTACACAAATTGTCACATCTTTATTTTTAGTCTATATGAAAAATGCCACAACATGACGTCCACCAAATATTTTGTTCAAATTATATTAAAAAATAATTATCTAGTTACTCACCGATGAAAAGTTATTCCTTTGCACTTCGCCGTATTAGTTGAATTATTAGTGCAATATGTTAAACACACCACGGCATATTTAATGCGTCTGAACGTTTTTTCGTTTAAAAACAAAAAATGACTTAAGCTGTCAAGATCTAGCAAGCAAATGAGTGACATGCGGCTAGAAAACCGCAATTGAACGGCACGCAGTAGTGATGTGTGATGACTTCTCTAGTGCGTAGTACATTATTACCTCAATGTTTAGGACTTGTATTTCCAAGATAATAAATTGACATGACGTGACAACTAAATGACATGCTTCATCTTTTTTATTATATGGCAAGGAGGTTTCAAAGAAGCCTTTACAACATTTCTCCCTTCCTAAGTGAATTACATCTCCTCAATGAGTCTGCGAGGTGGCATGCCTAAACGCTTGCTGCGACGGGGTTGCAGCTGCCTGGTACTGGTGTCTGGTATAGCATGATTAGCAGATGTTGGAGGTGTTTGGAAAGTAGGCTCAACTGGCAGCTCAGCAATCGGTGGTTCAACTATCAATGGTGTTTGAAATGAAGATCCCACTGGTAAATCATCTGGTTCGCGATCATCGTCTCTATGTGGGGAATCTCCTGGCAGCTCAGGTGTGGGTGAGAGAACTAAAACGCGAGGCCGTATATGATCCGCATGACGACGCTTTTCCTCCCCACTGGGTGTAGTGACGACATAGGAATATCGGTGAGTGCGTGCTGAAATAGTAGCAGGCTGCCAAATCTTGTCTAAGCGAGTTTTGATGAAAACTCTCTCTCCCGGACGATGGTTGGGTGAAGTAGACGCAATATTGCCTTGTACTTGTTTAAATTGTAGCTCTCTTCTATTGTTGGGCCGGATGTTTGAGAGAAGACAGTTCAATTGCCGACCAAACATCATTTGTGACGGGGACTTCCCTGTGGTACTATGAGGGGTATTCCGGTAGGAAAACAGAAATTCATTTAGTCGATTTTTAGCAATTCCTTCACTGGATAGCATTCTGGTCTTGAATGTCCTCACAAGGCGTTCCGCCAAGCCATTTGTCCTCGGGTGGTATGGTGCTGACGTGACATTTACTATTCCATGGTTTCTACAGTACTCTTTGAACTCATGGGATGTGAATTGTGGGCCGTTGTCAGAAACAATCATTTCAGGAAGACCAAATGTAGAAAAAACTTCATCCAGGACATAGCATAGGTTTCTTGTTGTGATATGTTTCATAGGCTTAACTTCGATCCATTTTGACAGAGCATCGCAAAGCACTAACTAATATGTTCCTTCAAAGGGCCCCGCAAAATCAATATGTAACCTTTCCCATACTCTTTCCGGAATAGACCATGAGTAAACTGGAAGTTCTGGGTTGCACGGTCTGTTTTCTTGACATTTACGACATCTCTTGACGAATGAATCGATATCTTCATCTAGAGCTGGCCGCCATACGTAGAAACGTGAGAGGGCCCTCATCGCTGATATGCCAGGGTGACCCCGATGAAGATAGGTCAGTGTTGAATGACGTAAGGTTTCCGGTATTATTATCCTGCCCTGCCACATAACTATTTTATTTTCGATCGATAATTCATTTCGCTTGCGGAAAAATGGATTCAGGAGATTGTCATACTGAATGTTTCGCCATCCCGTTTTCAAATATTGTCGGACTTGAGAGAGGACAGGGTCTTTTGATGTTTCCCCTTTAATTATCTCTTCCGTCAACGCAAGGTCTGTGATTTTGATGGTCTGGCCACGCGCAGTTATTTTATGGACAGCGCATTCGGCGGGCGACGGTTTTCTCGGGCGTTAGGAAGTCTCGACAAGCAGTCTGCGATTATGTTGTTTTCCCCCTTCCGGTGGTAGATTTCATAATCATAACTTCCTATTATCAACGCCCATCTTATTAGGCGGTTGTTTACTAATTTAGGTAAATTTCGCTGTGGTCCCAAGATGTGTATTAAAGGTTTGTGGTCTGTTACTAGTTTAAATTTGGTTCCTCGTAGGTATTGATCAAATTTTGTGATACCAAATAGAATAGCTAATGCTTCCCGGTCGATTACCGAATAATTGCTTTCTGCAGAGCGCAGTTTTCTGGACGCAAATGCAATGGGCTGTTCAACGTTTTTGTCTTTGTGGAATAACACTGCGCCGACACCTTTTTCAGAGGCATCGCAAGCCAAGTAGAGTTGACGCCTTTCATCAAATGCTATCAGGGGTTTCGATGCTGCGATACACTCTTTAGTCTTCTCGAAAATTTGGTTCTCATGTTCTGACCATTGCCATTGTTGTTTATTGCCCGTTAATGTATGAAGATCTGCACAGATGCTATGCAAGTGTGGAATGAAACGCTCGTAGAAATTTACTAGTCCGAGAAACGAACGTAGTTCCTTCATGGACGTAGGCTGAACAGCATTTGTTATTGCTTCAATTTTAGTTTTCGTTGGGCGTATTCCGTTTGGATCAATAGTATGGCCAAGGTACTCTATTTCCTTCTGAAGAAATGAACACTTTTTTAGGTTGACCTTGAGTCCTGCTTTCTCCAATCGGTCGAATACCGTGGAAAGGAGTTGTAAGTGCTCTTGTAAGTTCTTGCCCGCTACTGCTATGTCATCGAAGTATACTGCTACGTTAGATAGGTCACCCAGAAGTTTGTCCAGGTAATGTTGGAAAATTGAAGGCGCTGTTGCAATTCCAAAAGGCATTCTGTTATATTGAATATAGCCTTTGTGAGTGGCCAACGTCAAGTATTTTTTTGACTCTGCAGGTGCTATTTCGAACTGTAAGTATGCATCCTTGAGATCTATTTTAGAAAACATCTTGCCGTTTGATAGATGTTGTCGCAACTGGTCGAAGATGGGAACTGGGTGTAAATGTTTGATGAGTACCGAGTTTATGGTACTACGATAGTGACCACATATTCGTATTTGTCCAGTTGGTTTGACTATATTTACTGTAGGTGTAGCCCATTCGATAGGTGTTATGTTAGGGTCAATTGGGTGAATTATGCCCTCTGAGATTAGGCGTTCTAATTCTTGTCTAGGTTTTTTCTCATGTTAAACTTGATGGGTCTAGCTGGCATGTGTACTGGTTCTGCCCCCGCTTTAATATGTATGTTGACTAGATAGTCCTTTACTTTCCCCAGTTTGCCGTCGAAGAGAGAAGTATGAGAGTCTAAAACCTGTTTCATTGTAGTTGGTCCCGTTCTGATTGAGTAGACTGACTTTGGGAAGGTCATGTCAAACATCTCACTCCAACGTAATCCAAAAAGCATTGGGTCGGCATCTCTCATCACCACAACGGGCAGTAGGATTTTTCTGTCTCCAACTTCTACTGTCACGTCTGTAATGCCTTTAGGTTAAAGTTTATTGTTGCCGTAGGCTGTCAGTTTTGGAGCTTCTGTTAGGGTCGGTGTTCCAATCTGTTTCCAAAATGTTGTGCTAATAATGGAATAAGTTGAGCCTGGGTCCCAGTCCATGGTACACCTACGTCCGTTGATGTAGACATCTATTTTCTTACAATCTTTGCTGCCTTTAACAGCACATATAATTTCGTCTTCGCTGTCATCGCTAGTTGAGAGTGATGACTGTGATGCCATTTGGTTGTTCCTTATTTTCTGTAATTTGACATTGTTTCTCCTGTCGTTGGTATTCTTCTTTGGTCCTGTGATGAAAGCTCGACCGCTCTTAATGCAGCATGATTCAAAATGTCCCTCAATGCCACACGCGTCACATGTATGGTTTTTGGCCACGCACATGTCTAACTTGTGTTTATCGTGTTTTCTACAACGTAGGCATTGATCTGAAAGTATTTTACGAGGAGAGCTGCTTTGTCGGTGTTTTGTGTCTCGACTTACATGTTTCCTGATTCTGTGTATACTTGTTCCGGGTGTATCGTATTCAGCTTGCTCTCGTGATTGAGCTACCGAGAAAATTTGTATAAAACTAACCTCTTTTGTTATACCATCATATGTTTCTTGAAGGTCGGGCCATTTCTGTTTTAAATCAGTTTCTAATTCAGTGTGGTTCAGGCCAGTTGCAAATCGGTCTCGTAGTTGGCGTTCCACGAGTTGGTCTTCATATCCACAGTCCCTGCTTAACTGTTTCAGCCTGTTAGCGTAGTGTTCCATTGACTCCGTGTTCTCTCTAATACAACTCCAAAATTCAGTTAATGCTCGGTATCTTGTTTTTTTAATTCGATATATGTCCAATAGTTTTCTTTTAATATCAGAAAAAGTGCTAGCATCAAAGTTTGGTATAAGTGCTACTTTGACGTCTCGATATATTTCGGGAGTAAGGCAACTAAGCAGTAGGTCTTTTTTTATGTTGATGTCTATTGACAGTATTTGGCATTTGGCGTCGAAATAATCGATGAAATCTTCGATTCGACAACTGCCTGGGTCGAATTTTCCTACGTCAAAGTTTTTGAGTATCGATATCTTGTTTGTGGTGTTGGATGTTTCCGACTGGGTAGGTGTTCCATCCCTTGTTGCTGACGGTGTTCCATCATGTAGTTTTGTTATAAGTAACTGCAGTATTTGCGTGATTTGTTGTTGTTGTTCTTGCTGCACGCGTAAAAAATCGTTAAATTGCTCTTGGTTCATCCTCGTCGCCAATTGATATAACGCAATAAGATAAATAAAAATTCACCGTAGAACATTTTAGGACTTGTATTTCCAAGATAATAAATTGACATGACGTGACAACTAAATGACATGCTTCATCTTTTTTATTAAATGGCAAGGAGGTTTCAAAGAAGCCTTTACAACAACCACCATTCAGAAAATGACACGGAAACACACCGCCATCTATCGAATATGGACTTTAACAGTCCGAATATCTGAATTGCGTATGTTGCGATATTTTACTTCTTGAACACTTTAAATTCATCAAACTTTTTATTGAGTAAACCGATTGCGATGAAATAAAAACTAAATAAGTAATACTTCAAGTTACGCACAATTTTTATGTATAAAAGTTATCTACATTGGTTTCGTACATTTTACGTGATGCGCGTGCACAAATAAACAGACAAAAATGCTGGAAAATCAACTTCAGGGCGGCCCAGAAGTTTGGCGAGCACTGGTTTTGTATAAATTGGTTGAAATATAATTGTTGAAAATGAAAAGGCTGCCAAATCCCTTTGAGGTATAAAAAAACAATGTACAGTGGAATTGTTCCTCTTTTTAACCGACTTACCAAAAAGGAGGAGGTTCTATGTTCGACTTCCAGTATGTTTTTTTTTTCTTTTTTTTATATGTTCACCGCCACACGGTCCACAATTGACGGAGATATTGCGTCAATTGTGGACCGATTTTGAAAACTATTTTTTTGTTTGACGGGGTATATTCTGAAATTGGTCCCATTTTAATTTGCTGAAGATCTGATGAAGAACTTCGGATATATAGAAAGATAGATAGATAAACCATTTATTCAGTGCACACAAAAGACACAGCACAACACACAAAATCACATACATGTGGGTATTTGGAAAAAAAAAGGTGCCAAAATACAAAAAAAGAAGAAGAAAAAACAACATAATACAAATAAAAGTGACACAAGTAACATACCTACTTCAATTAAAACACATAGTGCGTTGTGCGTCTCAAGGTTGCACCAAATGGGAGTCCAGCTCAGCATGTCATCATCATCATCATTTCAGCCGAAAGACGTCCACTGCTGGACATAGGCCTCCCCCAGGCGTCGCCACATTGACCGATCCCGTGCGTCTCGCATCCAGCGCCTTCCCGCAACCTTAACCAGGTCATCGGTCCACCTAGTGGGAGGCCTTCCAACGTATCGTCTTCCGGTTCGCGGTCGCCACTCCAGAACTTTTCGGCCCCATCGGCCATCCGTTCTGCGAGCAATGTGCCCTGCCCACTGCCACTTAAGTTTGGCAATTCTTCGGGCTATGTCGGTAACTTTGGTTCTCCTGCGAATATCATCATTTCTGACGTGATCACGCAAGGAAATTCCGAGCATAGCCCTCTCCATTGCCCTTTGGGTGACTTTAAGCTTTCTGATAAGGCCCATTGTGAGCGACCACGTCTCGGTCCCATAGGTGATCACTGGCAACACACACTGGTCATAGACTTTTGTCTTGAGACACTGCGGTAAATTGGACGAGAAGATACCACGCAACTTCCCGAACGCCGCCCAGCCGAGTCGGATTCGACGGTTGACCTCTTTCTCGAAGTTGGACCTACCCAACTGGACCGTTTGTCCCAAGTAAACATAATCGTCTACAACTTCGAGTGTAGAGTCTCCGATCTTGATAGGAGTGGGTGTTACATGGGCGTTCACCATGACCTTGGTTTTGTCCATGTTCATTTTAAGACCCACTCTTTCGGAAGCTCTACTAAGGTCATCGAGCATTTTACTGAGGCTCTCCATGGTCTCAGCCATGACCACTATGTCGTCGGCAAACCGAAGGTGAGTGATGTTCTCGCCATTAACGTTGATTACAAGCCCCTTCCAGTCCAGAACCTTGAAGACATAACGCAAAAAATGGTACCCACCAAAGACACCGTCTTCCAAAATTATGTTATTTTTCACTTTGTAGTTTTGTTAATTGGAAGTCGGTAGTATTTTTTTGTAAAAAGATTTTTTTATATAGTTGTACAAAAAGTCCGTGATGGCATATGACTATCTTTTGATGACAGCTTACTATACCCATTGTCACTTCAAAAAAAATTGCCACGTTCAATACGGTAATCGGAAAGCTATTTAGACGGAAACAGTATTAATCCTTATCAACTTAAATACGTTAGTTACCTTAAACATTTCAGGCACATTATGATAATCCTTTACACCATACAATTTAAATGAATAACTTAGAATTTATCGCAAAATAAAGACTAACGCGCGCGAAAATAATCCGCTGTCGTTCACTGTTGCTATAGCGATAACGCGCGCGTTAGTTACCTTAAACATTTCATGCACATTAAGATAATCCTTTACACCATAGAATTTAAATTAATATCTTAGAATTTATCGCAAAATACAAACTAACGCGCGCGAAAATAAACCGCTGTCACCGTCACGCGCGAATTAATTAAGCGACAACAGAAGAGTTTATAAAAACAACTTTATTTGTATCCAGTTACAGCAAAACAGTAATTAATGAATTCTACAGAATATTGATCTTTTAAACTAATCTTATTGCTAACCAATCATCTCTGCTAATGACGCATGTCCTAGATAGCATATACTGACATATAGTTGTTATTTTAAAATAATATAATTATTGGCTGATGAAGATAATATTGGGAGATTTGGGTTCCTTAACTCATACCCTAAGAGAGAAATTATCCGAAGGCGTCGCAGATGACTCCGGAGAATTTCGCAAAACTAAAAATATTCAATTTGTATGAGATGACGACAATAATTATTATGATAATGATATACTCTAAAATGGTTCATACGTTTTTTTTCTATTGTCACTATTTGGGTTGTATCTTCACTTTTACTAAATTTGGCACTTTGTAACATTTCTTTCACGTCACTAAAATCCACGTTTCTTAGGTCGACTTTCTCCGTCCTTGTCTGTATGTCCTTTTGACGCTCTGGAATCTCGATCAATGGCAGCTTGAAACTGGAAATTGTAGTGTTTGTGGCGGCACCAACAATTACACCTCCTATTTCCGTCTCGCATTGTTGACCCAGTGTCACGATATAGGTCCCAAAGATGTTGTATTTGCGGATTTCTTCGTTGCGTTGTGTTCGTAGTTTTCAGTAATGGTCAGGTTCTCTTCTGTGTAGATCAACCATTGACTATCAGTTATCTTCTGCACCTTAGGTTTTTCTATATTGATCTTGATCTACGATTCTTCATTCATTAACATAATTTGTAATATCTCGTCGGTCTCGACTGGGTTCTGAGCTAAATTACTTTCATCGCAAAGAAATCTGTCATTTTTAATTTCAGTACGTGAGCTTACCATGGGCATTTATTTCAATCGACCATTAGGTAAGGGTATTTGGGAATAATTGTAAAACTATCTGGAGAATGGAAAATAGAAATAGGAATAACATTATAATAATAATATGTTTCGTTGTCTATTAGAGGGACTTCTAACCCAAATACTAACCTATTGTTATTTAAATATGATTTATCAATGATATTACGTTCTAGCTTTATTAAATTACTTAAACTAACTAGATATATTGCCCTAGCATGTTTACTAATAGTTCTGTGCTATTTATAATAATAGACTAGTGTAAAACATTTAATTTGCTAAAGGCGATTGCGGACACAATTTCTTGTATGTTCTCATGACAAGTTCGAAAGTTGCTTAAAATTTGGTACATAGTATCTATTATTCAGAGTAATTTGTTAAATTTGATTAATTTGAATTCATTTTCAACTAGTTTTTCTATGCCATTAGTGTGTGAGAGGCATCTTTACCGTCTTATTAATAAACGTGGACTAAGGTATGATTAACTTTATTCCAAGCATTTGGTACTAACAAATTTCCGTAAACACGGAATAAGAAGGGATTATACTAAACTGACTAAAGTCTCGGACTAAAAGTTACACCATGTTGCTAGCTAGTTTAAGCCCGGATAAAGTTGAAATAAGAGTGTGAATGGCGACTGCAATTAATATAATTAATTGACATTATGCTGGTTGTGATTTGATAATGAGAATTTTTAGTTTAAAAAAATATCAGGAAATAGCATGAAGGAGATGTGTTAATATTATAGGTATTTTATAAACATTAGTACGAGGCATATACTCGTCATCAGATCTATCAAAGCATTACGAATATTAAATATTAGCTGTTGCCCGCGACCTCGTCTGCGTATAGTTTCCGGGATAAAAACTATCATAAATGTCCTTCCCAGGGTCTCAAACTAACTCCATTGTAGTGTAGTACATATTATCTCAATGACTAACTCCATCCAAATTCGGTTCAGCAGTTTAATGTAATAAAATAATATTTTATCATATGCGATTCAAATTGAAATTGAGCGCACGGTTGACGCAGTGGTTGACCGATTGACTGCTGCGCTGCGTGTCGCGGGTTCGATTCCCGCACGGAACAAATATTTGTATGACCTATAGATAGTTGTTTCGGCTCTGGGTGTTGTGTATGTGAGTTTATATGTTTGTAAACGCACCCACGATACAGGAAAAAAATCCTAGTGTAGGGCAACGTTTTTAAAAAAAAAAGGAAGAAAAAGAGAATAATTTATTCCTTTAAAAAAATTTTTTAAACAAGCTTTTTTCGTATTCTTCTCAATAAACCCTTTCATTTGATACCCATATCATGGCAGTGCACACAAAATAACTAGTCCGCCATCTTGGGCTGTCCACCATATTGCATTTAGAATAACGTCACTTACCTAACCATGCATTGTCATCCAAACTAAACGTGAATGCAAAATTTCATCTTAATCGGTGGAGGATAACTGTTTTAAAATTCAGTTGCAAGATTTGACCCGATCACATTTACATACATACATACATACTTTGCAAGTTAAATAAAAGCTTGTAAAAAGAGATAAATTTAAAATTGCCTCCTTCACTTTCAAAACTGTATGACAGTCTCCTGTATGACCTCTGTCCGCTATATTTTCTCTTCTACTTTATGTCATCAACTTTCTTGATTTCATTCACTGGTTTATTTATTTTTACTTTTAAATTCACCTGGGTTACGCGTAAATCTAAGAGTAAGGAATGAATAGTTAGTCCGAGGTTATTCCATTTTTATTAATAACATTGCTAAAGCTAAGATAATCCTTAGTTACTCCGGGATTAACTATTCCAAGAGTAACTTCGGAGTAAGCTGGTAATACGCCATTTTTTATTAATTATACGGTTAATGTTTGAATTAATGATTTCCGAGTGATTTACTAATTTATCGAAAGCTTTTTGCATTGAAGAAACTTTACGTTCGACTGCATGCTCTCTATTCTGGCGTAAAAAGATTTCCTTATCATATTTAATTGCATCGTCTTCATCAAAATGACCAGATATAGCTTTTACAAATGAGCCCAGAGGGTTGAACAAAGCTCGTTTGTTTCTATGATTAAGGGGAAGAATTTGATATAATTTATCCTTTAGTAAGTCTAATTAAATACTCTATTTTGTTTTCTATATCTTTTCATTACTTAATTTGCTTTCTATAATTTTCGCTTTCATATGGCTAAAATCGGTAATATTATTACCTATTTGTTAGCTTAAGGATTCTAAATCTAAAATCTTAAATATAGTCCAATCAAAAATTCAAAATCAATAATTTTTATTTCACATATGCCTACATGGGCACTTAAAAAACGTCGACAAAAGGTGCACGGTTCGGGTTGGTCGTTTCCAATGGAGAAGAACTGGCAACTGGCAATATTTCCATGTTACAGCAGTACTTAGATGGGGGGACAACGCAGGCCCGACAATAAGTCGCAAGAAACTAAAAAAATAAATAATTATATAATAAATAAACAAAAATAAAAGTAAAACGAGATAAAATGTTAATAAATGTTAACAAGCATCTAGAAATCTAAAAGGTCTACAATGTTCACACATTTACAAAACAATCGGTAAAAGAATCTATACAGAGTATAACCAGACTAAATTTAACATGTGGCATAGATACAGTTACAGCAGTACTTAGATGGGGGGACAACGCAGGCCCGACAATAAGTCGCAAGAAACTAAAAAAATAAATAATTATATAATAAATAAACAAAAATAAAAGTAAAACGAGATAAAATGTTAATAAATGTTAACAAGCATCTAGAAATCTAAAAGGTCTACAATGTTCACACATTTACAAAACAATCGGTAAAAGAATCTATACAGAGTATAACAAGACTAAATTTAACATGTGGCATAGATGTTGTTATCAGTGCTGTAACTATTCTTAGGAAAAGGCTATAAAGATGATAAACCATTGTAAAAAGTCTTATTAAATGAAGAAAAAATTAGATTGAGAATAGTTAGAGACATCCACATATTTGTGCCGTTTATGAGTTACCAGGGAAGCCGCATGCGCAGGAGCTAAAGCCATTTTTTTTTATCTTCAACGTAGTCCTTGATTTTATAGTATGCTTTATATTTATTATATATATTTCAATAATTATTCTTCTTCACTGCTACTCCCATCATCAACGACGCTATCCCTGGATTCCGGTGGTGAAGCTCTGGAGGTCCAGCGTGAATCTTGACATCACTAGTACCAGAAGTAGAAAGCATAATCTGTGGAGGATGTTTTACATTTTTATCGCCACTCTAGTTGGCCGTTTATTTAATTCTACAGGCACTATATTACGTTCAGTTTCACCATTGATTTTGGCTTTTTCGTGGCGAGGTTTTTACATAGCTTTCCTAGTCCTAGTATTTTTCACATAAATATTATCTTCTGTCTTTAGGACTGGTGTTTCTTTACCTCCTTTCTTATCTCTTACCTTAATTGAGTTTCTTGTGCGTTCTAATGCAGGTACCTTTTTCAGTGAAAGACTTATCAGGAAAATATATATAGATGTATTAAAGTCGTAAAGAGAGTTATTTAAATTTACACAACCACTTGACAAAACACCACACTGACACACAACTTATGTCACTACAGCTAGACAGCTATCAGTAATACTATAGTGCTCTGTCCAAAGAGGCTTTAACACTTTCCCTTAGCTGTATGGCATTGTATACCCAGGGCATCTCGAATTTCAACAAGTCTTGGCCTAGGAACTGCCTTCGTCATAATATCTGCCAATTGAGTAGCAGTGCCGGTCTTTTGTACATCCACAAGTCCGTCTTGTACAGTTTCTCTTACGAAGAAATGTCTCAATCGGATGTGTTTGGTCCGCTTATGGAACTCTGGATTGTTTGCAAGACGTATGGCAGCTTCATTGTCTACTTTTAATGTGGGTACTCCGTCCATATTAGTTAGTGAGCTGAATACTCTCTGGAGCCACACAAGTTCACGAGCGCCTTCGCTTGCTGCTACTATTTCAGCTTCAGTAGTTGAAATCGCGACTGAAGATTGTCGTTGGCTTAACCATGACACTATTCCTCCAGCAAAGAGACATGCAACTCCCGTTGTAGAGCGACCTGTTTGCTGGTCTCCTCCATGATCCGCATCACTATAGCCTTGTATTAGGTTGGAATCATGTTCTACTTTATATGTTATACCAAAAGAACAAGTCCCTTTTATGTAGCGCATAATGCGCTTAACACGTAGCCAATCTTCATGTGTCGGGTTTTCCAGATTTCTTGAAACTAGACCGACTGCATACGCTATATCAGGTCGCGTCCCTGTCATCAAGTACGCTAACGTACCTACTGCCTCTCTGTACTGAAAGGTCTTCTCTTCCTTTACATTGTTAACTTTCCCTGCTTGAGAAGTCGTTTCTATTGGCGTTGAAACTGGATTACATTCTGACATCCTAAAACGTTCCAGTATCTTTTTGGTGTACGACTCTTGTTTAATTGTAATCGAGCCATCTTTCAACTGTGCTATCTCAAGACCAAGGTAATGAGACGCTGGCTTGCTTGTGATTTTCAGAGTATCCCCTAATTCTTTAAGAAATTGGTTTGCCAAATTTTTATCTGTAGTGGCTACAAGCCCATCGTCCACATACAGTGTTATCAGGATTTTCTTCTCACCAATTTTCTTCGTGAATAGGCAACAATCAGCTGCATTTTGCTGAAAACCTTTATCTAATAAAATCTCCTCAAAGCATGAGTTCCAGCATCTGGGAGCCTGCTTGAGTCCGTATAAACTCCTTTTAAGTCGACATACATTTGAAGTTCCGTCATGGAATCCATCTGGCTGCTGCATGTAAATTTCTTCCTGCAGCTTACCGTTAAGGAATGCCGTTGATACATCAAACTGCGTCAAGTATAATTTTTCTTTGGCTGCGACACTTAATAAGGCTCTAATGGTGGCCATTCTAGCAACTGGACTATAAGTCTGTTTGTAATCTATTCCTTTCCGTTGCTTGAAACCTTTCACTACTACCCTAGCCTTATATTTGTCGATACTGCTGTCTGGGTTTCGCTTGATGCGAAAGATCCACTTGCAAGGGAGTGCCTTTTTATCTTTAGGTAGCTTACAGAGTGTCCAAACATCATTTTTCTTCAGAGAATTCATTTCACTCGTCATTGCCTTGACCCACTCTGCGCTGTCATCCCTTTCAATGGCTTCTTTATATGTTTCGGGAAAACATTCTGTGCCTATGAAGCACACATAGTCTTCGAACTTCTTAGGACGTGAGAGGCAAGTTCGATCGCGTAAGTTGTATCGAGATCTCGCATTCAACAACGGTGGTTCGACTATCTCTAACTCCTCGTCAGCGTCAACGAACTCTTCGTAAGCACTCTCATCCTCTCTAGTTTCGTTGCTATCTCCCAAAACTTCAACATGAACATGATCATCATTTTCTCTATTATAAGCTTTTTGTTGCGGCAAATCATCTTCTGGAAAGATTTCGTTGCTATCTCCCAGAACTTCAACATGTAAATGATCATCATTTTCTCTATAATCTTTATATTGCGGAAAATCATCTGCCGGCAAGATCACTCTCTCTGTCTCCTGTCCTATCAAATCAGAATCTCCCTCTATCTCACCGCTTACTGGTACATGATCATCTTCCTGAGGACCAGGTCCTAAGGCCATTGGGATTCTCAATTCCATGGTTGGACAAAAAGTGACATCTCTAGATCTTTCGGTCTGTTTTCCATTCCAGATACGATATCCGTCATCGTTATCGTATCCAATAAGTCTGCCTTTTAGAGCCTTCTTATTCAGCTTTTTCCTTTTTTGTTTAGGAATGTGAAAGAAACATTCACTCCCTATCACACGCAGGTGTGAAATCTTAGGCTTCTTCTTATGCCACAGCTCATACGGTACTTTCCCTTCTTCTCTTGTGGGTCCCGTGCGATTGAGGACGTATGCAGCTGTATTGATAAGCTCTGCCCACAGGGCCTGTGGAAATTCGTCTCCTGCATGCATGTATGAACGAGCTGTTTCCACAAGAGTCCTGTTCTCTCTTTCTGCGCACCCATTTTGTTCGGGCGTGTATGGCATCGTGAGCCGCTGGATTATTCCCTGCCTGTTCAGTACTGCTCGAACTGCTTTATTATTAAACTCCCCGCCATTGTCGCTCAATAGCGTTTTGACTGTATGTCCAGCATTTTTAGCTTCTTTAAGAAATTGAATGATCTTTTCTTTTACATCGCTTTTGTTTCGAATGAAATAAACATGACGAAACGCGGAAAAGTCATCCTTTAAAAGAACAAAGTAGCGACATTTCGAGTAACTTTCAGGGAATGGTCCACATACATCGGCGTGAACCAGCTCACCAGGCATACTAGCTCTTTCTCTTTTGCCAAATTTAAGACGCTGTGCCTTTCCATAAATGCAGCCTTCGCACTGTATATCATTTTTATCATTTAGATTAATCCCCAGTTCCCTCTTGACAAGATCTTTGATGTATTTCTTGTTCTGGTGACCAAATCTTTCATGATATAACTGGAGTAAGCTCGATGGGTTAACAGCATTAATCTCTACAGGTTTGCTTGGTAGAACTGTCTTCATTTGTAGCTTATACAGTCCTCCACTCTGGTTCCTGTTTCCAACTAATAAAATCTGACCATTTAATTCCAGCCTGCACTCTTTCATGGTGGAAATAAATGTACTATTTTGCAGTTTATCTTGTGCAGCCAATATAGATATCAAATTCTTGGTAAGCTTCGGTACATACCAGACATCAGTCAGAGTTAAATTCATAGTTTTGCCGTTAACTTTGGTTTGAACTACCACGGACCCTTTCCCTTTTGCAGGAACTACAGTCCCATCTGCCGTTGTAACGGTGTGGTTCGATCCAAAATCCTCAAAATATGTGAATATGTCTCCTCTATTGGTGACGTGAGTCGTAGCACCATTATCTACATACCAATTTTCTGTGTCGCTTTCTTCAGAGCAAGTGTAAATCATCAGCGTTATATTCTGCACTTGCTGCTGCTTGGACGAGGACTGTGTAGGTTTCTTCGGTCTGCCATCATTAATCCACTGCTTGCAATTTTTAATGCGGTGGCCTATTTTTGAGCAGTACCTGCATCTTATGTTCTCGTCTCTTGACTGCGATTTATGCTGCACCTTTGAGGTAGAGACGAGCACTTCCTGAGTCTCTTCAATATGACCACCTAGCGCCCTCTCGTACCCGCACAGTTGTGATGTCAGTGATTCAATTGTTCTCTCTTGTTTGTTGAGCAGCATCCAACTTGATTTGAAACTGAAAAATTTTTCATTGAGGGAATCTAAAATTTTACAGATCAAGAACATTTCTGGCAACTTCATGTTAGGATCGGTCTTCAAGATTTCAGCATTCAAATTGTTCCAAATGTTTTTAAGTTTCGACATCATAGTTGATGCGTCATCTGCAGAATTATTTTTGAAGCTAAAGAATTGCATGCATAATGTGTATGCTCTGTCTTCTGATTGACCATCAAACAAGCGGTGAAGTTCCTGCCATACTTCGTTTGCTGTTTCAAATCGCATGACTTTCATTAGATTCTCTTCGGTCATGTTACTTGTTATGATAAGTAGAGCGTTGCTGTCTGCCTTCCTATATTTTAATAATTCAGCATTATAGGCCATCAGTGCACCATCGCCGGTTCCTAAAATTGGCTTTCTAAGTTTTCCTTCTGCCGCGTCCATGGCACCTTCTGTGCCCCGCAGCATGATGGAGACCTTGTACTTCCATGTAGGCCAATTCTGGCTACCTATCAGCTGACCGATCTGAATCTTGGTGGTGGTAAAATTTTCCATTTTGACAGCACCGAAAAAACTTTTGTTTTATTTTTTTCAGTTTTTTATCTTGGGTATCCTGGTTATGTTGGGTCCATAACCTAATGCAGGTACCTTTTTCAGTGAAAGACTTATCAGGAAAATATATATAGATGTATTAAAGTCGTAAAGAGAGTTATTTAAATTTACACAACCACTTGACAAAACACCACACTGACACACAACTTATGTCACTACAGCTAGACAGCTATCAGTAATACTATAGTGCTCTGTCCAAAGAGGCTTTAACACGTTCTTCTCCATAACAAGCTACTTTTCCGAATGCACGGTAGAAACAATTTTTAATACTTGTAAATTTTAACGTTCAAAAGTGCCGCATAATGGCCTAGTTGACATAAACACATTTTACTTTGACTTTAACTTTATCTGTTCTTAATTTATCCGTTACAAATTTGGACAGTACTTTGAGACGTTTCCTATGATCTAATAATAATTTCTGAGTAAATTATTTCTCCCTATCGACATTAAATACTGTTACAAAGTAATGCCAACGCCATCTAGTGCCGAGAAGAAGATGAAGAGAGAAAAAGTGCGAAGTGAAAGAAGTGTTTTGTAATAAAGTGTGATTAATTGAAGTCTGCTGTTTAAATAATTTATCCCTGAACCCCAGCTCGTAACAAATTGGTGTCAGAAGTGCGGGATAAATTATGCTGTTTCTACCGAAGGAAGACACGGAGGGGATGTGCACCAAGAGACAGCGCTACCAAGACGAAGGCCAGAGGCACTTTGGAGATGCTCCCTCACCGTCATCAAGTGGACAACGAGACTCCACGACTGCAGCGGAACCAGCTCAATCGCCGGAAACCCAGGACCTCGCCGCCCTTATGGCATTCATGCAAGAGCAGGCCTGCGGTCATGAGGAACAGCCCCCAGCTTGGAAGAGCAGCTGCAGCGCGACAAGGAGGAGCAGGCTCGCCATCAGAAGGAGCAGGCTCGTCGTCAGGAGAAGCAGACTCGCTGTGATGTGGAACAGGCTTGCCGTTAGGAGGAACAGGCTCGCCGCTTGGAAGAGCAGTTGCAGCGCGACAAAGAGGAACAGGCTCAGCGTCAGGAGGAGCAGGCTCGCCGATTGGATGAGCAGCTGCAGAGCGACAAGGGGAAACAGACTCGCCGTAAGGAGGAGCAGTTCGTGGGAATCAAGGACCGCCTCACCGCCATCGGTAAGGAGATGAAGGAGGTAAAGGACCAGGTCCAGCAACATGAGACCCGCATTATCGAGATGGAAAAGTCAATACGTACGTGGGCTCAAGTCTGGAGATGGGACCGTGGTAGCTGCGGTGGTGGCGCCTTCGCCACGTGGTTTTAAACTGCCACCATTTGATGGCTCTTTGTCATGGAAGATTCAGTTTGAGGCCGTGCTGAAATCGAATGGATGGACTAAAGAAAAGGCCTTGACTGCTCTAACCTTGGGACTTCGCGACCGGGTCTTGTCTGTGTTAGAGGCGCTGGGACAAGACGTCACTTTAGAGAAGCTTATGGAAGCATTAGAAGCTAGATATGGCGACGCGCCCTAGAACATGTTTTTCGGGCCCAACTTTCCAAGTATTGCTTTGCTTAACCTTGAGATATACCCGAGTGGCTGTTATTAATGGAGAGGTCCTCCATGAGATAAAATGATTACATTAACTTGACCTAATAGTGCCTATGTCCACTAGATGGGACAGAGAGCCCTCTGCATACCATCCCATTTGCCCTTACATTTGCTAGCTCATCGAGATTTCCAAATTATTCAAAAGAATAATTGCCGTAACACTCGGGACCAACTCAATCGGGACCAACAAGCAAATGGTGCCCAACGGCCTAACCGTTGGGCACCATTTGCGTGTTGGTCCCGATTTCGCTGATTGCCAGTATGGCTTCTGTCTGAAGCGCTCTACAGTGGATGCGATCCACTGTCCGCTTGCTGTGGGGTGGAATTTAGGGAATAAATGCATGCAATGGAGCTCAGTAGACGTGATTTTCGCGCTATTATGACTATCTATCTTTAGGTATATAATAAAAATATATGTAATAATGTTTTGAACTTTTGGTGAATCTGCTTGTCCACGAGCAACAGTATTTAATTCGTTTGCTGAATTTAGCCAGTGTGTTAAACACAGACACCATTTTTGGAATTTTTGTCTATCTTTTTAGTTGTTCGCGCATGACGAAACCAATTTAGATAACTTTTATATTTATTTTATACCACAAAATAGAAAGCGCCGCCGCTTACGTACTTTGTGTTTATACAGTGTGACAAATACCTTAATCTTTTCAATAGTTTCTGTATGAAACATTTACAAACGTTCATCCATCCTCACAAACTTTACCATATATCTACCTCTACCTACATAAAGTATTAAGAATGTCGTTTTCACGATAAACCGAAAACAATATTAACTGTAAGAACGTCGACAAAATACGTTTCTTCCATTTTATCACTGCCCTTATTTTTAGGGTTCCGTAGCCAAATGGCAAAAAACGGTCTGTCTGTCTGTCTGTCTGTCTGTCTGTCTGTCTGTCCGTCCGTATGTCACAGCCACTTTATTGCGAAACTATAAGAACTATGCTGTTGAAACTTGGTAAGTAGATGTATTCTGTGAACCGCATTAAGATTTTCACACAAAAATAAAAATAAAACAAAAAAAATTGGGGGTTCCCATACTTTAAACTAAAACTAAAAATATTTTTTTTCTTCAGACCCATACGTGTGGGGTATCTATGGATAGGTCTTCAAAAATGATATTGAGGTTTCTAATATCATTTTTTTCTAAACTGAATAGTTTGCGCGAGAGACTCTGCCAAAGTGGTAAAATGTGTGTCCCCCCCCTGTAACTTCTAAAATAAGAGAATGATAAAACTAAAAAATATATATGATGTACATTACTATGTAAACTACCAGCGAAAATTGGTTTGAACTAGATCTAGTAAGTAGTTTTTTTTTAATACGTCATAAATCGTAAACCGCAATTTACCAAGACGTCCGACTCGCACTTGGCCGGTTTTTTTTGCACTTATAGTCTTTGTACAAATGTTATCTTTTGTGATATTCCCGTCCTATTTTAAATTCAGCAAACCAATTAAATACTGTTGCTCGTGGACAAGCAGACTCACAAAAAGTTCAAAGCATTATTACTTAAATTTTATTATACACCTTATAGATAGATAGTCATAATAGCGCGAAAATCACGTCTACCTACTGAGCTTCATTGCTTGCATTTATTTCCTAAATTCCACCCACTTCGGGACACTATCTGTTCCGACAGCAAGCGGACGTGTAGGATCGTATCCACTGTAGAACGCTTCAGACAGAAGCCAAGAGCATCTGGACGGAATGTATGTAGCTCTAGTATCTCGAGAACGCGCGAGTGCCTACACGCGCGTAATTCGCGCTTTCTGGACAGGCTCTAAGAGCCTGCTCTCGCGCGTTACCTCGCACGCGCGTAAAACGCTTGCAATGAGCGGGACTCTCGACTAGCTCGTTTTACGCGCGTGCGCCGCGCGTGTCGAGATACGCCGGTGCCATTGCAGCGTCCAGTCAGCGTTGCCAGAACGTAACTTTTGTTACATTTTACGTAACTTTTGACCGTCTCACGTAACCTCCATGTAACACGACTCAAAATGTAAGTTTTACGTAACTTTCAGGACTTACAAAAAATATTTGCCCGCAAACAAAAAATAATCGTGAAACGGGACGTATCTAAGAAAGTTTTTGCTCGATGTGTTGTCGCACCTGTGCCCTGACTTTATTCACTTACGTGTATTTCTAAATCTTCCATCCCGCTTACTCCAGCGAGCAAGTGAGCGTCGTGTTTTGTTTGCTAAAGTTTTATTAACTCCGTTAAATACGAAAGTTAATATCGGTGGATGTAATTTTATTAAATTTATTTCGTCAATGGTGTAGTGTTTGGTTTGTTTTCGACTTGTTTGTGCTAACAATACTTGGTTAGTAAATGTTATATTTATTGTAGTTTTAATTTAACAGTTCATTATTTAGGTAATCAGTAAATCGAAAACAAAGTCGTATTTGCAACTAAAATAAGTTTATTTTTGTATCGATCGTCAACTATTATCAAGTCAAATAGTATACTATATGTGTGCCATGCACTGCATATAACTTCAAGAAGTTCATTTAGCTATTTATTAATCATTGTTAAGTAACTTTGGTTTCGTTTAGAAGAACTAGAGTCGGCTACCGGCCGGCGTAACCTAGACTTGATTATGTTTATCGATCGTTTCGCTAATACGAACAAGTAGGTACCTAGCTACATAGTTGTTTCTCGTTGTAATTTGAATGTTGTAAACTAAACGCTACGGATTTACCCGTGGAAGACATGGGAGAGGGCCCGCCCGCGCGAAAATTCAAATAATGGGCGCCGTTTTCCACATAAAATAAGGTAATGGAACTTTTCTCATGAAAATGTAACTTTTTGAGATATCCCATGTAACATTTGACTATCTGCCACTGGCAACACTGCGTCCAGTACTACGCGCGTGTCCGTGGCGAGTGGACGTATTCGGTTAATAAAAAACTTAAACCTAAAACGCGCGTGATTTCGCCGCATCTAGACGCAATACAAATCAAAACGCGCGCGTGAAATCGCGCTTTCTGGACAGGCTCTAAGGTGGAAATCGTACATAATGATTAAGACGCGCTAAAATTATTGCGTAAGTGAATTCAGCAAGGCAAATGGTTTGACCGCCATCACATAGACGGAAATCCACACCGCCACACTCTTTGATCTCGCATGTAATCACATGACACGATTGATGGCGGTGAAACACTTTGCCTTGTCGAATTCATTTACGCAATTAGGCTGGAACTAAAACTACAGTGCCCGGCACGTAAAGGTGCAAACTTACTCGCTTATATCGCATTTGATTGGATACTCCATTTTAATAGTTACTATACTCTATGAGATACTCGTTGTGTTATGACGTAGGCTTGAACAGCTTCGTATAATACTCACAACGGATCTTTGTGTCTCTGAAGTTGGCTCTGTCAACTATTGCGCACGAAACAGATTAACTACATAGAGTAAGCGAGATAGGATGATGCGACAAACGTATGCGAGTGAAAGAGACAGTTATACAATGCTATTTTCACTTTCAATATTGACACAAAAGTAGCTACTGCACAGCCTCTTGCAGCCAATTCAGAGACACAAAGATCCGTTGTGAGTATTATATGATTGGCGTTTTTTTTATTTGTGATGGGTTTGCTCTTGACTCTAGTCTAGGTCAGAAGTGACAGAGACAGAGTCTACGATGGAGTGGGCTTACCCAGAAGAAGCCTGTTCACTCTAACTTTGAAGAGATTCGGGTTGAATGCGTTCGGAAACACAGATGCAGGTAGTGAGTTCCATTCATTCGCTGTGCGCATTATGAAGGATGTTCGGAAGCGCTTGGTGCGAATTGGTGGAATGGCAACAAGGTAGGGATGGTAACTTGCAGTTTGCAGTGCGTCTAGATGTCCGATGGTAGAAGGGGGCTGGTGGGATGAGGTCGTGGAGCTCTTGAGCACACTCACCGAAGTACAGTCTGTAGAAGACCGCCAAGCAGGCAACCTTGCGGCGATGAGCCAAGCTATTAAGCTTGGCATCCACCAGTTCAACGTCGCCGATGAGCCTCTTGGCTCTGCGTTCCACCGAGTCAAGCGCGATACTTTGCTGAGCCATCCCAAAGGTGGCTGCAATACTCCATGCAGGATCGGACTTGCGCTTTGTATAGGGTTAAAAGCTGTCCAGGCGTAAAGTATCGCTTTACTCTATTTAGGATGTCCAGTTTTTTGGCCGCAATTTGGGCTTTGTACTCAATGGACGCGCCGAAGTTGAGACTGGATGTCAACTCCATGTACTCGCGTCACTGTACCGGTGGCGCGAGGAAGCGAAGGCGCGGGGCGAAGGGCTGATGCAGCGACATATGGAGTTGCGTCAGTCTCAGCTCCGCGAGGTTCTGGTGGCGGAATGGCGGGACAGGCTTTTACGCCCTACCGCCGGCCTCGTTACTGTTAAAACCTTTTTTTATTCTAATAAGTACACCCTGGCCATTACTGTTTTGACAGCTATTCTTTTCTTACGTTATATCTGTCACTGCTCTTCATATATCTTTGTAAAATATAATACACGTCGTTTTTATCCTGTTAAAAATAGTTTTCCTTACTAGCCAACTCCATTAGCTCTGCTAAATTAATCCAATATATAAACAAGTGGTTATGGTCCCTCCAACGTCCACCACGGTGCAGCAGTCAAGAGCGGATTCCAGTAAAGCGGTAACAAATTCTTCCAATATGACAAATGCAATAAGCAGTAGTAAGCTAAATGGTCACAACTTCAACACTTGGGCATTTAGTTTGGAGTGCTATCTGACGGACGTCGACTTATGGGACGTTGTGATTCAAGCGGTCGATCCCGCCGATCCCATCGCCACGCGCAGAGACGCGAAAGCACGAGCTAAGATTTGCCTCACGTGTGACGAGTCGGTGTTTCCAATAATCAGGTCAGCGAAAACCTCATACGAAACCTTTAATTGTATAAAAAAGGCTTACGCTGACAGCGGGCTTACAAGGAGATTAGCTTTAATGAAGAGTCTCCTAGGAAATACTTACACAGGAAACATACAAGAGTATGTGAACAAGGCGTTATCAACGCAGCAAGAACTTCAGGGAATAGGAGCAGCAGTAGATGACGAATTTCTTGGCATTATTATGCTTGCTGGACTTCCAGAAAAATTTCATCCACTCGTCATGGCTCTTGAACATTCCAACACGAAGATTTCATCGGAAAATGTGGTGACAGCACTTCTCAAAGAGGATGTGCGCACCGCAACAGCTACTACCACCAGAGGACCTGACAACGTAGCGCTACAAACGAAGGACGAGAAAAAAAAGTTCTGTACCTATTGTAAAAAGCTAGGGCACGTTGTTTCGCAATGTAGAAAACTTAAACAGAAGAAAGGCAAAAATGTTTCGGCTAACAGTTCTACACATTATAAATCCGAATTCACACTTTCATCCTGTTTTTCTAACATTCCTCCCTCAGGTTCTCAAGACTGGTATATTGACTCTGGCGCAACTTCCCATATGAGTAACAGGAAAGATTGGTATGCAACCATGTCATCCCATGTCACCCCTATTACAGTTGCTAACAAGGAGCAATTACTAAGCCATGGTAAAGGTACTGTAAATATTCATATTTCCGATAGTGTAAATAAAATTAGTGATGTTCTTTATATCCCTGACCTTGCTACAAATCTTTTATCTGTTAGCAGTTTAGTTAAAAAAGGCTTCGATGTTTTATTTACATCGAGAGGCGCAAGCATTATCCAAAAAGGCGGATGTCAAGTGACAGGATCTGTCATTGCTACAGGATCAAACCATAACGGAATATATAGGTTGGATCTGAGTAGTTCACAAGCGTTGTATTCTTCGACCAAAGAGTCTGCAATGCTGTGGCATAGGCGCCTTGGCCATCTAAATGCAAAAAGTATGGATATACTTAGAAATAAATCAATCGGTTTAGATTACAACGGTAGCTACACTGAAAAGTGTGTTCCCTGCCTACAAGGTAAATTAGCTAAAAAGCCGTTTAAAAACTCTAAAATTAAATCAAGCAAAGTCCTACAGTTAATTCATTCAGACTTATGTGGACCTATGAGTACGCACTCATGGGGCGGAGCTTTGTACTTATTGACTTTTACCGATGATTTTAGTCGCAAAACTTTTGGATATCTTTTGAAAACAAAAGCCGAAGTTTATACAAAGTTTGTAGAGTTTAAACATTTAGTAGAGAATCAAACCGGAGAGAGAATAAAAGTCCTACGTTCGGACAATGGTCGTGAATATGTAAATAACGATATGTGTACCTTTCTTAAGGAAAATGGCATCGTGCATCAAACCACGATACCGTACACACCTCAACAGAATGGGGTTTCCGAACGAGTAAACCGGACAATAATCGAAAAAGCTCGATCAATGCTCCAAGACTCAAAACTACCCTTGGCGTATTGGGGAGAAGCGGTAAATACGGCCATCTATCTCAAGAACCGTATACCAACGCAAGCTTTGAACAACAAAATACCAGAAGAACTGTGGAGTGGCAACAAAGTCAACTTATCTCACTTAAGAGTTTTTGGTTGCGAAGCTCACGTTCTTGTACCTAAAGAAAAACGTACCAAACTGGATTCTAAGACACAAAAGTGTGTTTTTGTTGGCTATGCTACAGAAAGCAAAGGATACCGTCTTATAAATCCCGAAAATCCTCGAGTGATAATAGTCGCTAGAGATATTGTCTTCATAGAGGACAAGACGCCGGTAGATCCACAAAATTCTTCTTCCAGCGAGACGCTACCCTCGCCACAGTCGCAAGAAATCCTTGTACCCATTCAAGATGAGGAGCAACTAGTTCCACAAACGCAGCATCATTCACAGCCAGAGACACTACCTGAAATGTCATCTTCTGATCAGCCGACAGCCTTACATGATCCTGTAATGCCTGAAGTATTACCAGGCGCTCCCGAAGCTGAACCCAGTGAAGAGCCAACCTTCAAAAGAAGATATCCTATTAGGGAACGACATCCTCCTAAACGATATAGTCAGTGTGGCCTCTTCATGACTTCAGACCTCGAACCGGAGACATATAAAGAAATTACAGATCACCCCCAAAAAGAAATATGGCTCGAAGCAATGAAGGCTGAATATGATTCATTAATGAAGCATGGAACATGGATCCTAGTTGACCGACCCTCCGATAGGAAAACTACAAAGAGTAAATGGGTATTTAAAATTAAAAAGGACACAAGTGGACAGATAACTAAATACAAAGCCAGGCTAGTAGCAAAAGGATTCACCCAAGTAGCAGGTGTGGACTACGGCGAAAGTTTTTCTCCTGTTGCTAGACTGTCTTCAGTACGGCTATTAATAGCAGTTGCTGTCCAAAACAACTTGCAAGTAGAACACCTTGATGTGGAGACTGTCTTTTTAAATGGAGACTTAGAGGAGGAGATTTATATGGAACAACCTGAAGGTTTCTCAACCGACCCAAAGGGCAAAGTATGTCTTCTCAAGTCCATTTATGGCCTTAAACAAGCTCCACGCCAATGGAACAAAAAGGTGTGTGAAGCAATGGAAACATTGTCTCTAACTCAAGCCACGACAGAACACTGCCTCTACTATAAAAGAGAAGGCAATGACTTCCTCGTTGTCGCAGTTTTTGTTGATGACTTTTTTTTGCTTAGCAATAATGCTAAATTGAAAGAGAATTTCAAGAATGTTCTCAAGAAAATGTTCTCTGTCAAAGATCTAGGTCCCCTTAAGGATTGTCTCGGAATGAGAGTTATCCAAAAGGAAGGTTTCATAACTCTAGATCAGACCAAGTATATACAAAAACTGTTACACAAGTTTGGCATGAATGACGCTATTCCCGTGACTACACCATTGGAACCTGGCCTTAAACTTGCGTTACCTGACAAAGAAGAGGAAAATATTGAAGTCCCCTATCAGGAGCTTATCGGCTCTTTAATGTACGTTTCCATATGTACACGACCAGACATTGCACATGCTGTCTCGTACTTGTCTCAATTCAACGTACATTACGGGGAGGTGCACTGGAGAGCCGCTAAGAGAGTTCTTCGATACCTAAAGGAGACTATACACCTCAAACTGTTATACAAACCAGGTCAGTCCTATCCAACAGGATATGCCGATGCGGACTATGGGAATAACTTAATAGATAGGCGATCCTTCACAGGATTCATATTTTTAATGAGTGGAGCTCCCATCTCATGGGAAGCGCGCAAGCAACGCACAGTCGCTCTTTCCACGACAGAAGCTGAGTATATGGCTCTCGGGGAAGCTTGCAAAGAGGCAATATACCTAAAATCGCTCATTTCAGAAATATTCGCCATCATTCATCCTATCGTCATTCATTCAGACAATCAAAGCTCAATTAAACTGGCCCACAACAACACATATCACGCACGCACTAAACACATAGACATCAAACACCATTTCATTCGAGACTCACTTGCACATCACAACCTAACCCTGAAATATGTACCAAGTAATGATAACATTGCCGATATTCTCACAAAACCTTTACCAAGGATTAAGCATGCTAGATGTGCAAATCTCTTAGGTTTACTTTAGTGTAGGTTTTGTACAGTGTTTTAAATTTGTTGGTATATGTATATAGTTGTGTTTTATATAGTGAGTGATAGGTAGGTGTGTACAGGATGTTCTTTTTTCTTGTAAATAAATACAGAATGTTTTTTATTTGTGTGTTAGTGTTAAGTGTACAGTGAACTTTGATATGATGTTTATTTTTTGTAAATTCTCTGTAAATTTTATTCCATATACAGGGTGTCCGTATTACGGGGAGGTGTTAAAACCTTTTTTTATTCTAATAAGTACACCCTGGCCATTACTGTTTTGACAGCTATTCTTTTCTTACGTTATATCTGTCACTGCTCTTCATATATCTTTGTAAAATATAATACACGTCGTTTTTATCCTGTTAAAAATAGTTTTCCTTACTAGCCAACTCCATTAGCTCTGCTAAATTAATCCAATATATAAACAAGTGTTACCATCGAGGCGGTCCGGCCAGTGCTCGAGCGCTGGCTCGGGAGGAGGCACGGCTCCCTTTCGTTTCGGGTGACGCAGGTGCTCTCGGGGCATGGTTGCTTCGGGAAGTACCTGTGTCGCATAATCAGGGAGCCGGACGCCCGGTGTCACCACTGCGTCGACTGCCGGGAGGACACGGCGCGGCATACGCTGGCAGAGTGTGCCGCTTGGGAGGAGCCACGCCGTGCCCTCATCTCTGAAGTAGGCAGTGAACTGTCGCTGCCGGCCGTAGTCGAGTCTATGGTCGGCAGCGGGCAGTCCTGGGACGCAGTGGTATCCTTCTACGAAACAGTCGTCTCGCAGAAGGAGGCTGCGGAGAGGGAGAGGGAGATTTCATCTGCTAACCCGATCCGCAGCAGACGCGCCGGGCGTCGGCGGAGGGCGGACAACGCCCTCTTCCAGCCCCCCTAAATGGGTGGCGGACTCGGGGACGTCCGTCGCCCCCCACACATCAGAACCCGAGGTGGCGGCGCGTAGTGTTCCACGCGCGCCCCTCTTAGACGTCGCGGGGGGAGTCAAACACCTCACTCCCCCTCCAACCCGAGACCGTGGCCCGCACAGGCGGGCCGGCACTAGCCGAGGGTTGCGGAAGTATCATTGTTCCCGCGACCCCCAGCGTAAGTGTGAGATGGAACACCGGGGTGGTTTTTAGTCAGTAGGAGTCTGAGTCGATGAGGATTTTCAACCCGGAACAAAAAAAAAAAAACTCGAAGAAGCTCGAGCCGATCAGTCACAGGAACAGACGCACCCCGGAAAGTAGGAGTTAGATCGAAAAGTCTGCGCGCCACGCCACGACACGACACAGTAATGTGTAGTCTGGCTATTATAACTATGCAGAACTCATGGTATCCCCAATTGTTTTGTATGTGGTATGTTTTTACATCAGTCACTTTCGTGGTACTTGAGCTGACAGATTGCGTAAACTCTGCCTGTACATTTTTATTCACAAATACAAAAAAAAAACATGGTTAACCTATAAGAAGTGGAGTGCGGGCAATCTGAAAATCTGGGAATTTACATTACATATTATGTAAATTCCAAATGCGTTAAAAAAAATTGGCCAAATGCGTGTCGGACTTTGCACATTTCGGGTTCCGTGACAAATGTAGAATATAAGCCACCCGCAAACTCAATTTGGTTATAATGGGTAAAAATGAGGGAACTTCAAAGAAAAAAAAAACAGATATATTAATACATTGGTATTTGTTAGTAAAATATACGTAATATTAAACATTGACTCTAAATTTCAAAACAGTTTCAAGTTCATATAGATCAATAGGAAATTAAAAAATAATTAGGAATTATTTTTTTAAATGCTGACTTTTCATTCCATAGTTTGCCAATAATTTTTTCGTACCTCCTTTATCTGTATTGGAGCCCAGAATAAAAATTATAAAAATAAATAGCAGTTGGTACGGCTTTGGATCAACTGTAAAAATTTAAAGACTGTAGTTCCAACCGTTAGGCGATTAACACACGGCACTGCGCACCGCCGCGGACGCGGAGGGGAGAGCACCACCTGACCTGCGCGGTAGGGTGGTGTACGTATTTTAGGCATGAACGGATTTATTAGAGGCCAATGCGACATGCGATCCGCTTTACCGCCTACCGCGGTGGTGCACGGTGCCGAGGCCTTTGCCTGTAACACATGTGTGACAGACTACAGACTGATGGACAGACAGACGGATACGTAAGTGACAGCAATAGGGCTCCGTTGGGACCCTTCCTTCGGGTACGGAACCCTAAAAACAATTACCTATCAAAATCCTTATTCGTAGTACAGACTGCGCTACCTTCCCCAAATTTTAGGGTGCCCATATTTTTTGAATTATGCATATTTTTAATAGCCAGACTCTAAACTATAAACAGCTTCACCTGGAAAGGTTTTTGCGTAGTGGGGGTAAGTTCGCTTTCGCGCATGTGCCTCATGTATAAAAAATATATTTAAAATGAAAAATTCTTTGTAGCATTTTTCAACAACGCAGTCACTGTTGCAATTTAGCTCTAGATCAGCTTTCAGCTTTCTTACCGATTTCATTTGATAATCTTTGGATTGATTATAAATTTATAACAAACTAGCTGACCCGGCAAACTTTGTTTTGCCATAAAAAGACCAAACATTTATCTACCCTACCCTACCCTACCCTACACTACCCTAGCCTACCCAACCCGACCCTACCCTACCCTACCCTACACTACCCTACCCTACCCGACCCTACCCTACCCTACCTGACCCTACACTACCCTACCCTACCCTACCCTACCCTACCCGACCCGACCCTACCCTACCCTACCCGACCCTACACTACCCTACCTTTCCAACGAATGCAAAACCGTGGAAATCGGTTCGTGCGTTCTGGAGTTACCCGACTTATTTTTAACCGACTTACCAAAAAGGAGGAGGTTCTATGTTCGACTTCTTGTATGTTTTTTTTTTTTTTTTTTTTTTTTTTTTTTTTTTATGTATGTTCACCGATATCTTCGTCAATTGTGGACCGATTTTAAAAATTCTTTTTTTGTTTGAAAGAGTATGTTTCGAAATTGGTCCCATTTTAATTTGGTGAAGGTCTGATGAAGAACTTCGGAGATACACAACAGAACTCTTCAATAAATAACGGCAAAACTCTCGGGATTGCTGCAATCGCATGTCTGTTTGTTGTTTATACCATTTCATAACATAACATCATGCCAGTACGCTCTAAAGGGGTACGCAGATCTCTCATTTCACCGGTTATGTTCAAGTTTCATGTTATTCGGTTAATCTATTCTGGAGTTATAGGGACCTTAATAAACAACTTGCTATTAGGTAGGTAAAACTAAAAAGAGTAAAATAAAAAACTTTTTTGCAAAAAAATACTACCGACTTCGAAATGAAAAACTACAAAGTGAAAAATAACTTAACTTTTGGAAGTCGGTGTCCATATCGCAAAAAAATGGTTCCTACGTAAGACACCGACTTCCAAAAGTTAAGTTATTTTTCACTTTGTAGTTTTTCATTTCGAAGTCGGTAGTATTTTTTTGCAAAAAAGTTTTTTTTATATAGTAGAAGATGTCATTATCAAGCGCGGTTCTTTCTTTCGTTCAGTAATCTGCCTAGCTATTTTTGACTTGAAGTTGACAGCTTGACACTGTGCTGACACTGACAGTTTGTTTGTGCCGTCATGCCGTGTGAGTAGTAGGGATGGGCGATTGTTTTAAAAAAGATTCTTGAATCGATTTGAATTGAAATAAATACACCAAAAAAATGACTTTTGTAAAATCACTCATTCATTTGATTTGCTTTCGCGATTGTATTTTCAATACAAATATTAATCCAATTACGGCAAACCAAACTAAAACCATAACAATAATCGATCTTTTGACATAGTTGTTTTTACAATTGAATGCAAGTATCGGGTAAAAAAAAGACATTTATAATTGCGTTACATTAAAAAGGTTTTCAAAGAAACTCATAAATCTTTACACGCGTTTGTAAAGTACATTCACTAATTATGAATAGTATATCAAACAGAAAAGTGCATCTCGATTTTCTAGATTGAAATATAGATAATCTGGATCGATTCAAAACTAGATATCGATTAAAAAAGTCGATTCGTCGATTCATCCATCTATCTCAGATTGCCATCACTAGTGAGTGAGAAGTACAGTACAGCACAGCACTAGCACTCTACAGGCAGTGCAGTATGAGTATATATATATAATAGTAATCTTTGAGGCAGTGTGTATTTATTGGTGTGTAATAGTGTGAGCTGTGTGTTAAGTTAAACTGAACTGTTTTTTTTTATTATATTGAATTAAAACCTGCTCATAAGCGGCGTGGCTAGCGAAGTAAATTCAGTGACTTGGTTTGTAATGAAACTTAAACTATATTCGTAATTATTATGTCAACACAACATCTTATAACCTGTGTTGAAAGTTATCAGTAGTTTAAATCACACGATTTTAAGTGTTAATTAAATTCTTAGCATTCATAAGATAACAGAGTTTCATAACCCACAGGTGAGATAACATTAAGATTCTGTAAAATGTCGAACCATGTGGATGTGAACAACTCTACCGAAAATGTGGTGAAGAAATATTTTAACCTAAAGGAATTGCCGCATATTGTAAGACCTCTGTAAGTAAACATTACAACCTGGATTATATACATGTTGTAAGAAAACCTAATAATAAAATAGTGTGATCTAATGTTTCCTTATTTTTTTTAGTGATAGAAATCAGAAAATTCATCCGCACATTCTTAATGTAATTGGTAATACTCCATTGGTAAAACTATCGAAAATACCTAAAGAAGAAGGTTTAAAATGTGATATGTGTGAGTACTTACTTTTGAAATTTATTAAATAAACTAGCTGATCCCCACGGCTTCGCCCCCGTGAACTGGCTATCTATCTACCTACCCTACAAAAAAATACACTCTCTAGCTTTATAATATTAGTAGAGATTTTGATATAACTCCTGGATAAAATTTCCATTATGGGCCGCTGATTTTTGCCACGTGGATGGTAGGGGGTGGAGGAGGGGAGGTTTGGCTACCCCCCTGTACCATTCCCACCACTCGGAGCCCTATGGTTATGGAGATATCCATGGTTAAAGTTCTCAGATTAGTGTAAAAATTTCCGAAAATGTTCATCGTTTAAGGGCCAGGGAGGGTGGGAAGGAAAGCGTGTAGGGGGACTACCCCACTGTACCATCCCCACCCCACGGAAACCCATGGTTATGGAGATATTAGATATATTTTATACTTAAATATAATTAATGAGATAAAAAAAAAAAAAAAATGTGAATTAAAAAGAAAAAGAAAAGAAAGAATAGTTATTTATTCTACAAGTGCGGAAGGTAGATTTCCGATGAGTGGCATTTTTATTCACGAGCGAGCGAAGCGAGTGAGTGGATAAAAGTGTCGATTTATCCACTCACTCGCTTCGCTCGCTCGTGAATAAAAATGCCACTCATCGGAAATCATCTTACGTACGTGTATCATACAACATTTTACTATGCATTGTGCGAGGAAATAAAAACATATAAATTAATAAAAATAAATTAATAAAATGGCGGGCTTATTCAAGCGCGCTCAGCACATCCACAGATTAACTAATAGTTCTTCGGGCATATCTACTGCGCATGTGCGAATAACTGTCACATCGTAACGCAATAAGGCACGAGAAAATATACGTTCTGCCAAACACATTTAATGAATATTTTAAATTAGTTTATTGATCAAAATCTAAATCTAGAGTAATTAAAAACGCCTTTAATGAAGTATTAGATTTATATTTTATATGAATGATAATCTGTACTAACTAATTTGTAAAACTTTTCTCAAATAATAAAAACTCTTTGCGTCGGGCTGGTTATGGTTTAATTTTTGAAGTTAAAAATTAAAAAAGTACAGGAAAGTAAAAAGCACTAGTGAAAAAAAGTGACACTTTCCGCACAGTTTGGCTGCTTGGAAAACCGCTCTTTTCGAGGACATGCATTGTAAAAATATTTATTTGTGACCCGCACTGGAGTCACGAGAAATAAGCATAAAATGAAACAATAATAAAATAAAAACCCCCTGGGTTTTTATTTTATTATTGAAGCATAAAAACCCCCTGGGTTTTTATTTTACCCCTGACCAAAAAGGCTCCTATCTAATTAATCCAAGAGCGAGCGAAGCGAGCTCGGGAGCTTAGGGCACCCCGACACGGATAGGTTAGGTTCGAAGGAGATGACGGCAGCTGAAGTGAGCGAGCGAACTCAGCTCCCGTCATCTTCTTCATGTTAGGTTACTTTAGACCCTGCAGACAGAAATAGGAGCCCCGGGCTCCGGGCTCCGTCGACTTGTGTTTCGTTTCCTTCCCTCCCTTTAACCGATGGACATTTACGAAGAAAATTATTCTAACCTGAAAACTTTGACCATGGATATCTCCATAACCATGGGGCTCCGAGTTGTGGGGATGGCACAGGGGGGTAACCAAAGCTCCCCCCCTCTCCCCCCCACCCTCCCCGCGCCAAAAATCGACGGCCCATAATGGAAATTTTAACCGCATGATGTTATATAGCCTATAACCTTCCTCGATAAATGGACTATCCAACACAAAAATAGTTTTCCAATTCCAACCAGTAGTACAAACAAACTCTTCAGCTTTATAATATTAAGTATAGATATAAACTTAATTGTGTCAAAGCTATTTTTTTTTAATTTGTGATTAGATTATGACTATAATCATTAGATAAACCTCCACTTTGCAATAAATTGTTAACTTTGGGTACTTCTCTGGTTCTCCCATTGACAGTGATGCAAACAAATTTTTCACACCCTCTGAGCAGTTCCCTCTTTCTTTGCTTATTTATTTTGTAATTATAAATAATAATATAATTTATGCTATTTTTCTTCTACACATCACATCATCAGCCTATTAATTTTCCCTCTGCTGGGACACAGGTCTCCTCTCTGTGAGAGGGAATGGGCCGTAATCCACCACGCGGGCGCAGTGCGGGTTGGTGGAAGTCACAAGTCTTCGAATTTTTGGTGTGAGGACATGCCGGTTTCCTCACAATGTTTTCCTTCACCGTTTTTAGAGCAGTGGTGAACAAATAATTTACACAAAGTTTAGCGCTGCCTGGGCTCGAACCCACAACCTACTACTTGTAAGTTGCGGCCGATACCACTGGGCCACCACTGCTCTTCTTCTACACACTAATATTATAAAGAGGAAAGATTTGTTTGTAATGGCTAAACTCAAAAACTACTGAACCGATTTTGAAAATTCGTTCCTCAGTAGAAAGCTAGATTGTTCCTGAGTAACATGGGCTATTTTTTATCCCGAAAAGGGGTGGGCTACGGGACCCAAGCCGCGAAGAAAAGCTAGTTGCCAAATATACAGATATTATTCCTTCCAATGTTGGGACTTACAGCCTTTTTATTAATGAGGCCCTAAGTATTTATAAAATAGGGATAACTCATGTGCTCACAGGCTTAATAAGTTAATTTCATTTATTTATGATTTTGTTATGACAGATGCAAAATGTGAGTTCTTAAACCCTGGAGGATCTGTAAAGGACCGCATAGCTTACCGGATGGTGCTTGACGCTGAGCAGAAAGGTGTGCTAAAGCCTGGCAAGTCAGTAATTGTGGAGCCTACATCTGGCAACACTGGCATTGGGCTGGCCCTCGCTGCTGCTGTTAGAGGTAAATAAGTATTAAAGTTACACTAGTTGATTTTTCTTCCATACAAACGTAGTCTGGCGATTACTTCACTGTTTGACGATATACGTTCGAAATAAAAATTGATATCAATTTGTGTCATCATTGTCTAGCCCTGTATGGATACAGAAAATAAAACATTTGAAAGTGTTGAGTGTCGAAAGTCATATTTCAACACTAATTTTAACGCATCTTTGGGCGCAAATAAATACCATAAGAAGAAGGAAAATTGCAAAGCAGCACCATACAGGGATAGATTAGTAATTCAACAATGCAAATAATTTTATTTTGAAAATGTACATTCAGTCGTTTTTTCAGGATATTTAGACTCCCAAAGGTCTGTTTATAAAATTTTGCGCGCTCGTTTTCGTCCTAAATCTTCATCCATTACGCTACAAATTTGCAAAAGTGCTAATTCGTACGCAAACTAACTTATCACAGCAACTATGTCTTTAGCACGTGTTGTCGGATGAAATAGCATGTATTTTAAGCTCACGCACAAAATATTTCGTGCCGTCGACTAGGGGAACCTTAACAATATTTAGAAAAATTCACTATGCAAGCATAAATAAATCCCATTGTCTTTTACTTTTCTGTGATGTAGAATTGCTAATGCTTGAAGTGAATAAACTCTTTATCTCCACACATATGTAAATAAAAGTACATTGTATATCTCTTCCAGGTTATAGATGTATTATAGTATTACCAGAAAAAATGTCCGATGAGAAAGTGAACACATTAATAGCCCTGGGGGCTGAAATTATCCGAACCCCTACTGAAGCAGCGTGGGATGATCCAACTAGCAACATCATGGTGGCCAGAAGACTAGCCAAAGAGATCCCAGATGCAGTCCTCTTGGATCAAGTATGTGCCAAACCATTTTTTTTTCTCTTTTCTTCTGTAATCAGTCTTAGGACTATGAGCAGAATTGTTGCCACATTATGAATCCATAAATTAATAATATTACTTGACTGTGAAAATATTTTTAAGTTTAAGGCGCAGGCCACATAGAAATGGCGTCGAGCGCGGACATGGCTCGGGCGGTTTCCTATTCCATTCTAATTTCAAACTAAATGCATGGAAATAAAGCGCAATTTAGGACAGACGATATGTCGTTGCTCGGACGTGGTTATGACGCGACATTTCGGCGCAGGCGCCTTATCGTATTGGGCTTTATTTCCATGCATTTAGTTTGAAATTAGAATGGAATAGGAAGCCGCCCGTGCTAGACGCCATTTCTGTGTGGCCTGCGCCTTAATAACATTTTACCCGGCTGCAAGGAAAGGGTTATATTTGTCACGCGTATATTGTAGTAAGTCACCGCGTTTATCATTAGGCTATTAAGATTCTATGTATGTATTCTTTATTACCTCATATTTATCTTTTAAACACCTAAAAAAGTTTTGGTCAGACAGCTCGTAAATATGTATCCTCTGACTGCACAGCATGATTTTTTTCTTGTTAACATATTTTTAGTTTGCTTAAGCAAACTAATTATAAAATACCAGATGATTTTTAGGGTTCCTTACCAAAACGGGACCCTATTACTGAGACTCCGCGGTCCGTCTGTCTATCTGTCTGTCTGTCACCAGGCTGTATCTCAAGAACCGTTGTAGCTAGACAGTTGAAATTTTTACGGATGATGTATTTCTGTTGCCGCTATAACAACAAATACTAAAAACAGAATAAAATAAATATTTAAGTAGGGCTCCCATACAACAAACGTGATTTTTGTGCCGTTTTTTTGCAATAATGGCACGGAACCCTTCGTGCACGAGTCCGACTCGCACTTGGCCGGTTTTTTAATTGTGATTTGAACATGTATACTTGATGAAATGTTTTTATAGGTTTTGCAACAGGAATGTGGGGCGAACTCTGGTGTTGTTGTTAAAAAATAAGGCCAACGCCAAACAATTTTTAATTGGTCAGTGTGGGCCGATACCTTTCCCTTTTCTGCAATAGTTGTTGTTTACCTCAAGTTGCATTCTTATACACATTTACCTGATACATACCCAACGGGTTTATTCATGATTCAGAACATATACTTTACTAATAACAGAACAGCTGTAGGTGCTGACTACTCCTCTCATACCATCACTACAACACGTCTTTTAGAATAGATACCATAATAATGAACTGCTTGAGATATTTGGATTGTGTTAAGTTCAAAACCGACTGTTATATTCACTAGAATTTGAAATTCTTTTCATGTAATCTAGCAATATTATACATGTAATTCAGGTCATACAGTTGTCATTTGATTTTTGACATCAACATACAAAAAATATGAGAGACAGCGAGAAGCATATAATGACAACAAAACATTGCCATTACTAATCCAAGTGTCTTAAGGCGCAGGCCACATATAAATGGCGTCGGGCGCGGACATGGCACGGGCGGCTTCCTATTCCATTCAAATTTCAAACTAAATACATGTAAATAAAGCGAATAATTTGATAAGGCGCGGGCGCCGAAATGTCGCGTCATAACCACTTCCGAGCAACGACATATCGTGTGTCCTAAATTGCGCTTTATTTCCATGCATTTTGTTTGAAATTAGAATGGAATAGGAAGCCGCCCGATGCCATTTCTGTGTGGCCTGCGCCTTAGGGTGCATCCAGAACCCACGGTGTAGTTGCCGCAAGTAAACCTGCGGGTTCTATGAGTTTTAAAATAATTGCAGTACAATAACCCGTGCAACCCGCTGGCGCATTACGACAGTACGGCTGAAGAGATCCTGTGGTCTCTGGACGATGACGTGGACATGGTGGTGATGGGCGCCGGCACCAGCGGCACCATCTCCGGCGTGGGCCACAAGATCAAGGAGCGCTGCCCGCAGTGCGTGGTCGTCGGCGTCGACCCCTACGGCTCCATACTCGCGCAGCCAGAGGAACTCAACGAATCCGACGTGCAGGTGTACGAGGTAAATATTTGCACAGCTGTGATCAATTTATGCGCTAACTAGGGTTGCCGACCGTACTCTAAAATGATATAGAGTACAATACTCTATTGTACTCTATATCATGCAGGCGTACTCTATTATCTATAACACTAATAGAGTATCCTGAAACACTCTTTTTTACACAATGTTTATTATACTAGTGCCAGTCATGTAATATTCCGTAGTGTAGAAAAAGTCCACTGCAGAAAAATGGCAATTTATTTTAAAAAAAACGTCCTGACGAATTTGTTTGTTAAAAAAAATATATTGGTTATATGTTCTCTGTTCCCGCCAATTCAGCATTTACTGAGTCTTCTCGGTCATGAATGTGAAGCGGCGGGAAGAGAGAAACAGCTTCATTGAAATTGAATAAAAATGAGCTCTTGATCTATATACATTTAGAGTTAGAATGTTCGGAGTCTTACAATTCTTTTAAAACCATGAAAAATTGTTATGTGCTTCAAAAAGTACGAAAAAATACCTTTTAAAAAATATAAATAAATGATTCTCTTTTTTGGAAGTCGGTAGTCTTTATTTACCTCCTTTGCAATCAGATATACTCTATTTCTTCTATTAAAAGTTGGCAACCCTAGCGCTAACTGTGCTATTAATTACTTATTTGCATGTTATAATAGCTCTAGCTTTTTCCCGCAGCTTCGTTCCTGAAACATGTGCACTCAGCTATAGTGCAGTGTAGCATTCTACCAGTGAATGAGTGAAAGAATTTTAAATTATATTACCTACTAGCTGGGCTCGCGGCTCGGAATCGCTCCTGGCTCCCGTCAACTACATACCAATTTTTTTTTCTAGGTTCACTCTTCCGTGGAGAATCTTAACACCGCCATTCGGAAAATGAAGTAAAATTCAACTGTCCCAGTGTATCTGAATGGCGTGTGTTGTGATATTTTACTTCTTGAACACTTTAAAATCATATACCTTTTTATAGAGTGAACCGATTGCGATGAAACAAAAACTAATTATAAACTAAAATTGTGCGTAATTTGACGCACAACTTTTATGTATAAAAATTATGTACATTGGTTTCGTACATTTTACGTGATGCGTGCAACTAACCAGATAAACAGACGAAAATTCTGGAAATAGGTTCTGTTGGTTATCCTTTACACCCTAGCTATTTTTTAGGGTTCCGTACCCAAAGCGTAAACACGGGGTCCTATTACTAAGACTGCACTGTCCCGTCTGTTTGATATGGTGAAAATTTCATTATAATACGCTCGGCAGTTTTGGTGCGATTGTCGTTTTTTTGTCAAATTTTGACATAACTTTACAAATTAAGTACACTATACGAATAAAACTCGAAATTTTCATAGATCAAACAATAAAAAAATGGGCTACTGTAACATATTTTCCAAAAAAATACGACTAGCCGTTTAGACGTGATTCACATTTTAACATCAGCATAACTGAAAGGTATCTGCGCCTTAATATACTTACTCTAGCTGTATGAATTATGTAGCTTGCCATAGGTGAAAGAATTTTTAAAATCGGTCCAGTAGTTTCGGAGCCTATTCGGTACAAACAAAAAAAAAACTTTCCTCTTTAAAATATTGGTATAGATAATGCATGCATTAGAACGACAATGGCGACGCACATTTACGCTTAAATGAATTATTTCTGCGACAGTCATTCTATTAGGACTGCATCGTCGTATCAGTATTTCCGTCCTGTATGTGTCCTCGAAATGGACACAGACACATATAAAAGGTAGCTTTGGTTACAGATAATATAATACTAGCATACAGATGCCTCATCCCATACAAAGAAACCGTGCCGATGTAACTAGCTTTTCCATCTGATTATACCGATTATTTTTTGTAAATCGATCGCGTTCGGTTCCGTTCAACGGCACGCGATAGATAGATGGTGTTAGCAGCGACTTGCAATGCGTTGCTTGGTTCATGAATATTTTTTTCTTTAAATACAGTGAAAGTTTGTTTTATGGTATTTTTTTGCACGTTTTACAGTTACATTGCACCAAAATGTCGTACAATACAAATTTAAACAATTGATTGGAATGCCTCAGAAATTTAAAATCGCGCCATCTATTGGCATCAATTTTAAATGATCCGTTCAAATAATCTTTGAAATGTGAATTAAGATCCCAATATTCCATAATTTTGTGCTTAGGAGAGTTGATTAAACAAGAACATACAAATCAAATCATTTAATAACAAATCGGTGCATATCGCGCCATCTAGCGAGATTTATTCGAACCAAATGTTCTTTCTTAGCACTGGGACTCCGTGCTTTGGTATAACTATTTGATGCAGTGCTTGAGTATAGCTAAATCCAATATATAAAAGCATAAGTAACATAACATCTTAGTACACATTGTGTGTGTACTACACAATACATTATTCATCGCTTAAGGCACCGATTCCCTTGAGTAGCTGATTTTAAAATGAAGAATCACGTCTAAACGGCTAGTCGTAATTTATTGGAAAAAATATATATTACATTAGACCATTTTCTTAATAATTTGATCTAAGCAAATTTTGAGTTTTATTCGTGTAACATAGTGTAATTAATTTGTAAAGTTATGTCTAAATCGGACAAAAACACGACAATCGCACCAAAACCGCTGGGCGTATTTTAATGAAATCGACACCATATCAAATATAATTTAAATTATTTATTTTTACATTTTGATCTGAAGTTTTTTTTTTAAAGTCATAGAATAATAAGGAAAGTACAAAAAACTACTAAATTTTGTGTCGCGCGGTTGTGAAACGATTGCGCGTTTTGTTCCCTCAAGGTCGTTGGCGTTAGTCGTCGTCTTAAGTAGAAACGGGGGCAGAGAGCGCCGAGTGAATTTCCTTAGTAAAAATTCATAGTTCGAGGTTTGGCTCTCGTCTATTTCCTCCTCCAATGTTGGACCATTTTAAAAGATATTCCATATTCTGAAAATTAAAGATATATACTGTGCCCCTATGTTTTACTTTTTTGATGATATATTATCTTTAGAAGCACTAGAACCTGCATAAAAATGCTCAAAATTGCGCTGTCAACGGAGGCAAATAGGTGTACAAATTTGACAAATATAAATGATAAAAGGAAAACTTAGGGGCATAGTATATCTTACTTTACCAGGACATGGAATATCTTTTAAATTGGTCCAATATTGGAGAAGGAAATAGACGAGAGCCAAACCTCGAATTATGACTTTTTACCCGACTGCCGAAGGAGGGTAATGTGTTTATCAATCTATGTATGTATGTTTGTTCCTATATGGCGTTCTAGAGACCAAACGCGTTGGCCGATTTTGATGGCTCTTACGTCAATCGATTCGTCTTAACCCTGCGAGTGTCACTGGCTACATTAAAATTGGAAAATAGAAAAATGGCGGGTTTTGTGCGCCATATTGTGGGGGCACAATTATTTTTCTTCTTCCAAACCCATCGTGTGGATATCAAAATAAAGGGTTTTAAGAGGTGATTTCAAAAATATATAAGTAACACTTGCATGCTTAAATGTACCTAATTCAAAAAAAAAAAACTAAAAAAAGTTAAATAAAAAAATCAAAAACCCGACTGCTTAAAAAGCGAACTAAAAAGACGTAAACAAGGAGAAAATAATGCTGTGCAGGCGGAGGATACATCAGGTTTTGGTCAGCCATCTCGCGAATGTGTATCCTCCGACTGCACAGCATGATTTCTCCTTTTTTACGTCTTTTTAGTTCGCTTTTTTACTAAGGAAATTCAGTCGGCGCTCTCTGCCCATATTTCCTCTTAAGCCGTTCGATACATTGACTCGATATTGTAAATCACGTACTTTTGTTATTATATTTAACTTAGCATCACAAAGCCTTTGTGTTATTTCGAGTAATCTCTAAATCATAATCAATTCAACACAGATGGTTGCAATGCCGTATCCATTGTACATCAGCCGTGACCCGCTGCGCGATGTTGCATGCAGATCAAACAAAATACACTGATAAAACTGTAAAACCCAATGTTTTGTTATCGTTTTAAATGAAAAATATTTTTCATCTCACAAGCTTGATGCTCGATTACATCAACAGGTCATGGTCCAGATGCTCAGCATTCGTTGTAAACATAGAGTTATCAATATTTTATTATTTTACGATTTGCATGTTTATGAAATAGTCGCAAAGAATGCTCATATACAAATTGAAAATAATAAGTCGTTTAGTACCTAGATATTATAAAGCTGAAGAGTTTGTTTGTTTGAACGCGCTAATCTTAGGAACTTTTGGTTGGAATTGAACAAATATTTTGTGTTGGATAGTCCATTTATCGAGGAAGGTTTTAGGCTATATAACATCACGCTACGACCATTAGGAGCGGAGCATAAATGAAAAATGTTGCAAAAACGTCCGCGACAGCATATGTCTATCTTTTAATTTTAATATTACTATATAGATAGGATGAATTTCTGCAAGAATATTTAAATTCTGAAGCTTCGCCCTTGGATTATTTATATGTATAAATATAAGATTATTTATGAACATGTTGTAGAACTGCTATTATTTGTCCAAAGGTGGAAGGCATCGGATACGACTTCCTGCCCGCCTCCCTCGACAGAAGTGTCATTGACAAATGGGTGAAGACCGAGGACCACAACTCATTGGAAATGGCGCGAAGACTTATCAAAGACGAAGGATTACTATGTGGTAAGTTACTTCATTATTACTGTCTCGGTTAGGTTGTGGCCACATTATTATCATAGGAGACCTCCCCCAGCTGCCTCAAACTGTCCGTGTGTGAGATTATCAAATAATATTTGACAAGAAATTACAAAGTTAAAGCGCATCAAAGTTCAAGAGTGGGGCTTGTGACGTCACTAAGGCAGTATAAAATGTACTAGCGGCGTGACGTTTCACAAAATTTCAACGCATTATATAGTCCTCACTTTATTGTTACGTGTCAAAGAAAAATACGTGTCCAATATTTTTTATTAATCTACCTGACGGACAAAAAAATAATTTTCAGTAAACTATCCTATAATGTAAGTAAATAGTGTAATATAAAATAGCGGTTTTCCAGCCAGTCACTTGTTCAATACAATGTTCCCGTGCGGTCCGAAATATAATTACAATTGCTCATTAACCATTCACCGCATACTTTCGCTGTAATTGATTTACGCGGTGTAATCCTATTTTGGACCGCATGGTTTGTGATTCATCTCTTTGCTGATTGGAACATTTACTAACAATATCCACATTCCAAACTGAAAACACTTTTAGTCCCTAGGGATTAATGAGCTATTTTAGTCCCTGTTTACGAAGAATAAACTAGCTCGTTTTACCCGACTACCGAATGACGGTTATTGAATTGATGTGATAAAAATATCGATGTTGTGAAGGTGGCAGCAGTGGCTCCGCCATGTGGGGCGCCGTCCAGGCGGCGCGCTCCCTGAAGGAGGGACAGAAGTGCGTCGTGCTGCTGCCCGATAACATTCGCAACTACATGACCAAGTTCATCTCCGACCAGTGGATGGAGGCTCGCGACTTCCAACCATTAGTCAAAAAGGAAAACCTTCCGTGAGTATTATTGTCTTATTTCTTCCTAAAAGTGCATTTACGCGAGCATTACAATATAATGTAACGTTCTTACGAATGGTACAATACAGACAAATGCTCAGTTTCCCAAAGCATTTCCATGTAATTTAACGTTCTTCCGAATGTTCGGCTTAATGCTCACGGCGAGTGAACATTAACCTGTAACATTTCTTTGTACCATGCGTTCATTATTGACCTCACTCCACGTCACCTGCGCTAAAATGTTACACCAAAACGCTCGTTGGTTTTTAAAATCAGTTTGTGTAAATTTAAAAACCCGACTGCTTCAAAAGCGAACTAAAAAGTCGTAAACAAGGAAAAAATCATGCTGTGCAGGCGGAGGATACATATTCGCGGGCTGGCTGACCAAAATCTGGTGTATCCTCCGCCTGCACAGCATGATTTTTTTGTTTATAACTTTTTAGTTAGGTTTTTTCGAATTAGATACATTTAAACATATAAGTGTTTTATATTTTTGAAATCACCTCTTAAAACCCTTTATTTTGATACCCACACGATGGGTTTCGAAGAAAAAAAAAATGTGGGCCCCCACAATATGGCACCCAAAATCCGCCATTTTTCTATTGTCCAATTTTAATGTAGCCAGTATGACACTCGCAGGGTTAAGACGAATCGATTGACGTATGAATCATCAAAATCGGACAACGCGTTTGGTCTCTGGAACAAACATACATACATACATAGACTGATAAACACATTACCCTCCTTCGGCAGTCGGGTAAAAATAACAACGAATGCTCGATGCTTTATCAGGCCTCCTTACCTCGACCGTACTTTCAGCGATTAATTGCTTACGACGACACGGTTAGCTTAGTGGTTTTTTTTTTTATTTGTATGGGCTACAGATAGTTTTTCCGGATCTGGGTGTCTTGTGTATGTGAGTTTAAATGTTTGTAAACGCACCCATGATACAGGAAAAAATTGCTAGTGTGGCCAGTGTGAGGCGAGGAAACAGCCTCGCAATAAACGAGCCGATATTCAGCTCAAAATTGTGTACTTGATCTCGGAGAGTGAAATATCTGTTACGTAGTAACTTTTCTAATCTGTGGTTCTGTTACAAGTAAATGCTCTGTCTCTACTCACCTTTACGAGTTTTGATAAGCTTATTCATTTACTAGCTTCTGCCGGCGGCTTCGCCTATGCGATATGCCAGACTATAATCATCCCTATGCCAAATGTCATCAAGATCCGTTCAACCGTTCTGGCATGTTTATGTAACAAGCATCCATCCAAACGTTCGCATTTATAATGTTAGTAGGATTCAGACCGACTTGTGTATAAAAGAAAATACAATGTTTAAGACAACGCCCAACGGCTTAATAGTCCGATCAAATTAGACATATCAAATTGCATTAATTCGCATAGAACTGAAAATTGGTATGAATGTTCGGAACACCATTATAAATTAAATGTATTAAGTCCCTATCGATCCTACATTTGCTAAAAAAAATATTCAAGGTCAAACTTCGCAAATATGGGTTTTTTTTTTTGTTTTTTAGCCGAACGGTAAGTTTTATGATAAAAATTGGTTAGACAAAACTGTAGATTATGCAATTGTCTCTATAATTTTTCTCCTAAACGTCACCGTTTATTTAGGAGACAATTTTTATAGATAATTGCATAATCTACAATTTTGCTCGACCTATTCTCTCGACGACTTCTGCGCATATAAGACCTTGTCCAGAAAGGGCGAAGTCGCTGTGAATCTCTCGCGCGTACGTTGCGTCCAGAAGGAGCGTACCAATGTGCGAGCATTTGGGCAACTCCGTAAAAAATTTGGCCGCTCCATTTACCTTGATTTACGTGTCGGGGATTATACGTCAAGTTTGATGTTGACGTAATACATATGTAACCTATGAAGGAAACACCCAGTATATAATAGTAATCTTTGGAAACACCTTCCAGTAGAACATATTTCAGCCCAAGACTTATACTCAAAATTGTGTCGGCCTTCAATTTGTACGTTTTCGTAATGATAACCTTTTTATCGGCATGATATAGTTACCTACCAGAACTAAATGCTGATAAGATTATAGCAAAAACCTTCTTAAAAATAATGTTTACGTAATTCTACTTATCTACAAGATACGCTATAATTCTATGAATGTGTATGCGGAATAAAGCCTATGAAAACATATTGTTAGTCTTAGTAATTAGCTCTATAATATACTAGCTGACGCCTGCGGCTACGGTCCGTTCAACTGGCTATCTAGCTACCCTACTTATCTACCAACCCTACCTACCTACCCACCTACCTTACATAGAAAGAAAAGAAAAATACCTACCTACCAACCCATTCACCTGCCCTACCGATCAACCTACCTACCCTACCCTACATACCTACCTACCCACGCACCTTACCTACCTACCCACGGTAAAGATATATACATTATTCTATCTTCATACAAACGGTCGGAACGCGAGTCATGAACGCCATATAATTAATTTTATAGGCAAAATTTTGCTACCTTGCGTTACATTATTGCAATTTTCATAAGGATCTCTAATTTTTTGAAAATAATTTATAGCCTATGTTACTCGGGAATAATGTAGCTTTCCTTAAGTGAAAGATTTTTTTAAATCGGTCCAGTAGTTCCGGAGTCTATTTGGTTCAAACAAATAATCTTTCCTCTTTATAATATTGGCATAGATTGAAAAGACTTGTTAATTATGCACCTACCTACTTGTTCCCATAGTTTACTGGCTTATCATTAGTTAGCAGATCACCCGTTAAATATTGACGTTGACCTTCCTCATAGATAAACTTGAATCAATTTCGTCAAAATTACGTCATATTAAACTCAATCTTATGTTTAATGTCAACAATTGCCAATCATCTGAGTGTCAAGGTGTTATCATGTTATTAAGAATTTTAGCACATGTTTGCGATAACGCGGATAACGTTTCTAATAATTATATTGTGTTGATAACACTAGTACGCTGTTATTTATTCTGTGCTAGTAGTTTTGGGCGCCGGGTTAGCATAATGGTTGAGCGATTGACTCCTGCGCTGTGTGTCGCCGGTTCGATGCCCGCACGGAACAAATACTTGTATGGCCTACAGATAGTTCTTCCGGATCTGGGTGTTTGTATGAGTTTATATGTTTGTAAACGCACCCACGATACAGGACGAAATTCCTAGTGAGGGGCAACGTTTATTTAAAAAAAATCGGATCAACGGATAAACCGAATCATCAGTGCCGTAACTAGTCCTATAGGGGTCGTAGTAGTAGGCCCTAATCCTGTTTTAAAAAAAAAAATAGGGGCCGTTTTTACCCGGCTGCGGCAAAGACCAAAAGGAAGATAATGTTTTTCAAAATAAATGAAATAATACTCTTGACTTGGATAAATAAAAAACCGGCCAAGTGCGAGTCGGACTTGCGCACGAAGGGTTCCGTACCATTATCGCAAAAAACGGCAAAAAAAATCACGTTTTTTGTATGGGAGCCCGACTTAAATATTTATTTTATTCTGTTTTTAGTATTTGTTGTTATAGCGGCAACAGAAATACATCATCTGTTCAAATTTCACCTATCTAGCTATCACGGTACATGAAATACAGCCCGGTGACAGACGGACCGTGGAGTCTTAGTAATAGGGTCCCGTTTTTACCCTTTGGGTACGGAACCCTAAAAATGAGATAATTTCTTCCGGGGTCTCTTATCAAAAAGAATTTGAGATTGTAGATGTGATTTTACGAACTTATGATTCCTCACGTCGGAGTGTAGCTCGGGGGCCCGCGTTTTATTGATACAATTGATACCGTCTTAGCTACGCCCCTGTGAAGCATGTAGGTAGTACTTGGGTACTAAAGTACTCGCGAAATAAATACACAGGTACGCACGATACCTATTTCAAGATGGCTTCTCAGCGTGATTGATATGATATGACAAGCTATCCGGAATGGGTATACGAGCTCACATACCCATTTTAGGATCGATGATCGACGTGGCTGCTTCTTATTGTGAATCAACAAACCTATTTTGATTTGATTTCTTGAGATGCGATCTAGCACACCCCTACATTCTGGAAAGTCAGGGCAAGTTGAAGTAGTTTTCAAAGTCAAATATATTTATTCAACTAGGAGCCACTAAGCGGCACTTTAGAACGTCAAACAAAAACTAAAATTTACAAATAATAAAAGTTGATTCTACCGTGCATTCGGCAAAGTAGTTTGTTATGGAGGAGAATGCAAGAAACTCCATAATTACTGTTTAAAAAAAAAGGTGTTTTACAATATTTAGATAAGTATATAATAAATTAATATATGTGAGGACCATGCACCCAGAATAGCACTACACACTGTACTACGGACAGGTATAAAGTATTAAAAGCAATAACAGGTAAATTCATTAATTTGATAAATAGGAACATGGTTCTCACATACTTACAAATATTGCAAAAAATGGTTAAATACCTAATTCAACAACAACGGAACAGTGTGTGAGCTCTGACTGCTCTCTTTTTTTGCAATATAAATATGGAACGTTTCATTGTCAACGAAAATTCGCTAATTTTTGACATGGTTTTCGCGAGAGTAACTACGGAACGGAACCCTAAACTTGGCCAGTTTTTTAATCGTTTAAAATTAATATAATTGAGTCAGGGAAATTAGAAAAAATGTTTTAGAAAAGTAATAATTTGTTTAGACATGAGCACTGGATACCCTAGATCAAGAAAGCTGTAAAACTAACTGCTAAATATGCCTCGATTAAAATCCTGAAATAATTTATTATACTATACTTACGGGCCGCAATTGCCTGTTAAATATCAGTAAAACCATACAGAGAAACTGTCCCGACGTACTGTACTGATTATTTGACCTATTTATCGATATCGATTGATTATTAGATTGTGATCTATCTATCGCCGTGGAACGGAACCGAACAAGATCGATTTACAAAAAATAATCGGTATAATCAGATGAAAAACGCTAGTTAAGTCGGCACGGTTTCTTTGTATGGGATGAGGCATCTGTATGCTAGTATTATATTATCTGTGGTAAAACACCAACTGTCTGACTTGTCTGTGGTGAAGCACATACTTGCGCTGGTCTTCTTCTTCCTAGCCTTTTCCCACTTTAGGTGGGGTCGGCTCTCCTTATTTCACGCCGCCAAGACATTCTGTCGAGGGTTGTCGGGTCAGGCAATTTCTCCTTCTTGAGGAGCTTCGTCATACTGGTCCACCATGTCAAAGGAGGTTGTCCTCGGCCTCTTTTGCCCTCAGGTAGGCTCAGAGCCGTTCTCACGACGTGTTCTACTGTCCTTCTCATGACATGACCATACCACCTCAGTCTACTCTCCGTCAACTTGTCCTGTATTGGAGCCACCCTTAAACTACCTTGGATGTATTCGTTGCGGACCCTATCGATTCTCGTTACTACTTGCGCTGGTAAAGGCGAATACAACCTCTTTTCGGTTTTAAGTGCCCGACTATAATATTCACAGCGGATCTTTGTGTCTCTGAAGTTGGCTCTGTCAACTATTGCGCACGAAACAGAGCGAGATAGGATGATGCGACAAAAGTATGCGAGTGAAAGAGACAGTTATACAATGCTATCTTCACTTTCAATATTGACACAAAAATAGCTACTGCGCAGCCTCTTGCAGCCAATTCAGAGACACAAAGATCCGTTGTGAGTATTATGCCAAGTAGCGTTTTTTATTTATTTATTCATCTTTTGTTTGTAAACTTTCTAGGTGGTGGAGCAAACCAGTGACGCAAGACATGGTGCAGCCTGTCAAGAGCGTACCTCACAGCAGCACGCCCACCGAAGCACTCGCCGCTCTCAAAGAAACTCAATCACAGCTGTTGACCATAGTAAATGATAAAGGGTAAGAATAACTTTGCCCCTAAGACGACCCACTGACCAATAAGACGCAACGCATCTTTGGTCGGAAATAAATACCATAAGAAGAAGGAAAATTGCAAAACGGCCTCCATACAGGGATAGATTAGTAATTCAAGATCGCAAATAATTTTATTTTGAAAATATACAATTAGTCTTTTTTTCATGATATCTAGACTCCCAAAGATCTGTTTATAAAATTTTGCGCGCTCGTTTTCATCCTAAATCATCATCCATTTCGCAACAAATTTGCAAAAGTGCTAATTCGTACGCGAACTAGCTTCTTACTGCTCATCACAGCATCTATCTCTTTCGCCCGTGTTGTCGGATGAGATAGCATGCATTTTAACCCCGCGCACAAAATAGTTCGTGCCGTCGTCTAGGGCAACCTTAAGACAACGACAGCCGCCAACGACCTTAAGGGAACAAACACGCACTCGTTTCACACCCGCGCGACCAAATATTCAGTAGTTTTTTGTTCTTACCTTATTATTCTATGACTTTTTAAAAAAGCCTTTGATCAAAATGTAGATAGTTAAATTGTCTTTGAGATGGTGTCAATTTTAATAAAATACGTCTGGCGGTTTTGGTGCGATTGTCGTTTTTTTTTTGTCCGCGTTAGACATAACTTTACTAATTAATTACACTATGTTGTATGAATGAAATGTAAAATTTTCGTAGATCAAATTGTTAAGAAATTGGTCCAATGCAACATACATTTTTTTTTTTAAATTACGACTTATTAGACTAGAACATTTTCTTAATAATTTGATCTGAGAAAATTTTCAGTATTATTCGTATAACATAGTGTAATTAATTTGTAAAGTTATGTCTAAGACGGGCAAAAACACAACAATCGCACCAAAACCGCTAGGCGTATTTTAATGAAATTGAAACCATCAAAGACAATTTAATTATCTACATTTTGATCTGATGCGTTTTTTTTTTGAAGTCATAGAATAATAAGGAAAGTACAAAAAACTACTAAATTATGGGTCGCGCGGGTGTGAAACGAGGGCGCGTTTTGTTCCCTCAAGGTCGTTGGCGTTAGTCGTCGTCTTAAGACGGTACCCTGACCAAAAAATCGGCATGAGATATGAGCATTCCTATTGGTATAGCGGCACTTGAGGCGCATGAATTACAGTTGTGAATACGCCCAGATTTTAGAATAAAATCTTTATAAAATCGAATTTTGGTCTTTTGAAAAAAATAAATCTACAAAAATGTTCGTTATTAAATTGTCCATCCATTACCATTTTAGAATCAATATTATGTAGAAATTTAATGTATTTTTATTAATTGATATTTCTTTTTAAATAACGAGTAGATAGCTCCTAAAAACAGCACAAAAAACGGCTTGCGTGGCGTTTTGCTCGGGGTACCGCCTTAAGAGTGAATTGAAGAGTCTTCCGACGCTCCTAACCACATAGTGACTAAAATTTGCATTTTGTTTACTCACTCTCGACATTTTCAAACCTAAATTGGCAATGAAGTCCAAATATAATTTATCCTCCGTCCATAATCAAAGCCCAGTCCATAGTCGGCCTATTTCAAATAAACTCATTTCAAAAAAATGACAGCTGTCAAAAAAATACCTGTAGCTCGCTGTCAGCTGTCACAACATAAACCCAAAAACAAACATGTTAAAATTTTGTAGTTTCGCTTTAAATTTTAAATAAACCTATGTTTTATTTCCTTCTATGTCTAGGTTTAGTGTTATGTTTATTTGCATACGTAGTGATGCTTTTCATACTGGAACAGGGGCCGGGCCAAAGCAAGCCGGCGCGCATCAGTAGCTGGACAACCTAGTTAGACCAATTTTCCATGGAAATTACCTTCACTGAGAAAATATTAAGTTCGTCTACTGAGAAAAACGTTGCCCTGATTTGTATTTTAAATAATGTGTTAGTATTAATACATATTACAAAATGTACAGGATTCTCGTCCATATAACAGGTTCTTGGTATGCGTTGGGAAGTTACTTCATTCGGGCTTCTATTCTAGTTAATAATGATATTACTAGCTCCTGTTAGCGACTGTGACTATTTTTATCGATGAAATCGTCACACTTGCTTTTATATTAGTCGTAAAAGATGTTTATGAGAATAATAGTAATTTTTACTAGTACAAGAACACTTGCTTTGACGTGACATGATTTCAGAACGAAATCGAAATGCAAACTATGAGAGACGCCATGTTGAATAGGTTATGGCAATAATTGAAAAACTATTACTTTTTGTATGCAAGAAATCAGGCTTAAATTCACAAAAGAATATTTTTCCTCAATTCCTGGGATTTTTTCCACTTTTTTGATAAATGTACATCTCATGGCCGAAAATGATACATCTCCTTTCATCCAGATCCAGATCCGTTCAGTAGTTTTTGCGTGAAAGAGTAACAGACATACAAACACACACTCACAAACTTGCGCCTTTATAATAATACCAGCTGACCCCCACGGCTTCGCCCCCGTCAACTGCCTATCTATCTACCTACCACTACCTACCTACCCTACAAACAAACAAACTCTTCAGCTTTATAATATTAGTATAGATGTTGATAAAACTCCTTCGCAAACAAATTTGATTACCATAAAAAAAGGTTTTAATGAGAAAATATTAAAAGATAGACATATGCTGTCGCGAACTTTTTTTTGGAACTTTTAAAGAGGAACAATTCCATCATAAATGATATTTGCGTAACTTAAACCGTTTACGCAGCGCACGCAACGGAAGCTCTCAAAAAGGAATAATTTTGGCCGTTTTTGCAACATTTTTCATTTATGCTCCGCTCCTATTGGTCGTAGCGTGATGATATATAGCCTATAACCTTCCTCTATAATGGACTATCCAACACAAACATAATTTTTCAAATCCAACCAATAAATAGTTACTGAGATTAGCTCGTTCAAACAAACAAACTCTTCAGCTTCATAACATTAGTATAGATTAGTGTGATTAATAAGCTTAACAAATAAATGGTATTTTCTTTCAGATCTGTGATTGGTGTGTTTACGGCGGACAATGTCCGTCGCCGGCTGGCCAATCTGTCGGGTTCACTGTCGGAAGAGCTCGAAAAATTCACCATCAAAAAGTTTTACAAAGTAGACCTGACCCACAAACCAACACTAGGTTTAGTGTCACGTATGCTCGACATTGCCCCATACGTTGCTGTTGTTAAATCAGGTATGTATTACTTACAACTTCAATCTTAATCAAGGTACTGATTTTGTGTTCAGTTTCAAAAACAAATTTCAACTTTTTTTAAATATAATATTACTAGGCCTTAGTCTCCTCCTTCATCATCTGCCTAGCCTTTTTCCCAATTATGTTGGGGTCGGCTTCCAGTCTAACCGAATTCAGCTGAGTACCAGTGTTTTACATGGAGCGACTGCCTATCTGACCTCCACAACCCAGTAACTGGGTAACACGGTACCCCTTGGCTAGACTGGTGTCAGACCGGGACCAACGGCTTAACGTGCTTTCCGAGGCACGGAGGAAACTCGCTATGTTGAGATGCTTACCCATCCACGGAACGACCTCGTCAAGCGTTGCTTTACCTTGAAGATCGACCCGTGCAGCTGTTATTATTTAGCCACAACACCCTCCTTGTTTTGTGAAATATGTTCTGTACATTTAATTCGTCATCATTGACATAGTTGTATTTTATTTATACATATTTTAAGCACTTTCTTTGACCGCCAATGCTAAATGGTTTTTAAACGGATGTGTAGGAGAGTATAAATAACTATGGGATATTACACGTGCCTGGCTGGAAGCACTAGTTCATTCTCCACAGGATCGCCTTGTTAAGCAGTAGCCAATCACTCTGATTGAATTACGAGACGTAAATAAAAAAGTTTTTTTTTTTTTTTTTACTGTCAACCCCACCACGTCAAATAGTATTAAGTACATACAACTTGAACTGTGAAACTGAAAACTACTTTTGCCACTTGTGCGATTCAGTACCTATAATATTCATCATCCAATAGTCAGTTACCTTGAAACCTATAACATTATCTCTATGACCTACCTAAAAGTATCGAACAACCTATGACTCTTTTTGCCGATGACAGCACAGTAATAATACCCTGTAAACATGCAGAGACATATGAAAATGACATTAATGCATCTTTAAAACTAGTTGTAAACTGGTTGGAAGAGAACAATTTAAAAATAAATTTATGCAAAACAAAAGTTATACACTTTAGACAACGTATGCCTAGTATGAACCTAACTGTAAGTTGTAATAACGTTGTTGTAGAAGACGTTGAAACTACAAAATTCTTAGGTGTTACGATTGACAGCCAACTCAACTGGAAATCACATATACATAATCTGTGCAAAAAACTAAGTAAATCTGCATACGCCTTACATAATCTATCCTACACTATAAATACGGATGCATTGCTGACTGCGTATTATGGCATAGCAGAATCACACCTACGTTATGGAGTCATTTTCTGGGGCAATTCAACCGATAAAGTAAGTGCATTTAAGGCACAGAAATGCTGCATACGGGCAATGTTCAATCTTAAAAGTACGGATAGCTGTTTGCCCTATTTTAAAAAATATAAAATTTTAACACTGCCTTGTTTGTATATATTGGAAGTGGCTATATTTGTAAAAACAAACAAAAGTCGTTTTAAGCGTATAGCTGATGCATTTCCAAGAAACAGGCGTGATAATAGTCAATTATGTCACCAGTCGTCTAATACTGCACTAATGCGCAAGGGTGTCTACTGCATGGCACCGGTCATATTTAATAAAATCCCTAAGAGCTGGAAAGAGTTACCACTTACACTGTTCAAAAAAACACTGCGAAAATTCTTGAATAATAAGGCATATTATAGTGTGACTGATTTTCTAGCAGAGAAAATATTGATTTGATTATAATTGTAACTTATTTATTTATGAATTAAATTATGACATTTTGAATTAAATTATGAAATTATGACATTATGAATTAAATTATGAAATTATGACATTATGAATTAAATTATGAAATTATGACATTGTGAATCAGGATTATGACATTATGAATTAAATTGTGCATTGTAATTTTTATAGTCTTGGCCACTAATGCTATTTTTGTTAGTTGACATGTTTTTGTCTTATATTGAATTTTTTAATCAAATTATAATGAATGTTAATGCTATTATTGTTGGTTGACATGTTTTTGTTTTATATTGAATTTTCTAATCAAATTTTAATGAATGTATTTGCATGCCGCTGGTAAAATATGGCTGAACATTGTAACCTATAAATGACATCAAGCATGACTGTACCCATATTTGCAAATAAAGTTTCTTTCTTTCTTTCTTTCTTTCTTTCTAATCTGTGTTTCTTTTTTTAAGATGATGTAGACAAAAGTTACCTTATTCATTGTTCTCTCTAGCTCTTATACCAAATTATTTGGCAACATGCGTTTCATATTTTTCTATAGTGACCCCTTTCTAGCCCCATTATTATGAAAATACTGAACCATTATTTCATTTTGCAGATGCATCGACGAAAACTCAAAGCGCAGTTGGACTTTTTACTTCAGAAAATCTACTGAAGAATATCTCCACGGAAACTAAATACACAAATGGAAGCTAAAAGTAACCAATTTATAAGACAAGCAAATGATATTAAACAACCAAGATATTTAAATATCCATTGACTGATACTTTTTAGCTTGAACCTAAATTTGACCAAAAATAATGTTATTGATTGTGAACTAACATTTAACTTACACAAAAAAAAAAACTTTTTATAGCTGCTTTTTGTCGTTTTGGAAAGGAAATTTTGTAAATAATTACAGTTATAGGCTTGCTAATAATTATTACCCTCAGATCAAATAAAAAGTCAAGATGGAACTTTGCAAACAACAAAGTGAATCTTGACTTTTTATTTGATCTGAGTTATTTCCCATATCATTGGCGTCAGCAGTTAAATTGTGAACGTCCAAGAATATACTATCTCTGGTAAAAAAATAAACTTCAGGAATGTAATTAATTATACCTGCAATTTTATTTTTATATAAATATACTTTCACAATCAAAAGCCAAATAATAAGATGAAATACTATTATGAGTTTTAGGCATCTTGTATAATAATCTGGTTATAAATAATAATAATTATGTATTTTGATTTTGTGATTTTATTTATCAGCTACTGCTTGCAACTTCGCCTGCTTAAAAAAGTGTTTTATTATACCAATGGAAGTAGTTACTGCCAGGATGAAAAGTATCCTTAGTTCTTACCCAGGTCTACCGTTGTGCCTAGTTATATAAAAAAAACCGTTAAGCAGTGTTTATTAGCTAAAAATACCTTTACTTAACAAGGGAATAATTAATTCCTTTATTCATTTTAAATACTCATATTTTACCAAAGTTTTAAAATATCAATTAGGTACTTAACAGAAATCTGTCTGTCGTTTTTGTACCGAAAATATTTCCCTAAAAAATAAGCCAGGGTGTTAAAGGATAACCAACAGAACCCATTGCCAGCATTTTAGGAATTTTTGTCTGTTTAATTGTGCATGCATCACGTAAAATGTACGAAACCAATATAGATAACTTGTGTACATAATTTTTGCGTAACTTGAAGTATTACTTAGTTTTTGTTTCATCGCAATTGGTTCACTCTATCAAAATTTAGATGAATTTAAAGTTTTCAAGAAGTAAAATTATCACAACACACGCAATTCAATACTCGGGCAGTTGAACTCCATATTCGATAGATGGCGTTGTTCATTTGAAGTCATTTTCTGAATGGCGGTTTTAAGATTAACCCTAGAAAAAAGATTGGATAGGTAGGGTAGCGTGGGTTCGAAGCCGTGGGTAGTTGGGCACGGCTAGTTTGAAAACAAAAACTTAAAAATACAAAGAATAAAAGTAGCCATTGGCGGGAAACGGGTCCAAGCTATGATAAGGTTTCAGGCAGAGGCAGGAACTATATAATCGAGGAGAACTGCCTTCTATACCAAGCACTTGATTCATGTAACTATAGCTTCGACAGATGGTCATCGTGGCCATTAAAATAGTCCATTAGCAATAATGACAATCGTCACAATGACAGCAGAGTACCATAGCAAGATCCTGTTGTGCTTAGTCTAGTTATTAACAGGATTTTTTAGTTTTTAAACAGGAATAATTTAATTTACTTAAGTTTCATATTCATGCCAAGTTTCAACTACAAAAACCCAAGAAATATGTTTTTTTTATATAAACCAATTCAGACTTCAGTCAGTCAGGAATGCGACACACTAATTCAGGTCAACATAAATCAGCTCAGCTGAGCAGCAAAACTTTTATATGCTTAGTTTCTATCTTTAGCAGTTTGGGCTGTGTGAGAGCCTTACAAACTTAACCTATCTAATAAATTTAGCCTGTAGCATCCCTCACAAGCCAGAATTCATAGATCACTTTGTCATTCATAATTGACTGGAATAAATAAAAAAAATACGACTGACATATTTTATTAAGTTAAGGTAATAAAATAATAAAAAAAAAAAAATGACTGACATATTTTATTAAGTTAAGGTGATGGAGATGATTGTTTTGCATTAGCTGCAAGTATAGCTCCAGGAGCAGGATACGGTCTCATTTGATACAAGGAACCAGTAGCAGTTGAGTCCACGCCTGTCTTAGCATGGGTGTCTAGCCCAGACGTCCAGCTTCCTCTAGATATGTCAGAATAAGCTGCCGGGTCCATTGGATCTAAGTCATTGTCTTTAACTCTGAGTCTTTTATTTCTGTGATGCACCAAGTCTTTCTCTTTTTCTCTGCGTTCATGCTTCTTCTCCTTGTGCTGTTGCTGTTGAGGTACTTCTTGGTCAGAAGCTTCACTGCTGTCATCACTTTCATCACCTTCCTTCAATAATCGCTCTTCGCGTAAATGTGCAGCACTTTCAGAAGGGGTTGCACGCGGATGGGCAGGCGGCAGCCAACTAACCAAATTGTTATGAACATTCCAAAAATAATGCTGACCAACTCCTTCATCATACACTTCCTCCCAGCCTGATGGCAAGGGCCAAAGGTCCAACGCCTTTTTCTTATATTCCAAGTAAGTTTCGCTAGGGACTAACTTACCCGTTTTCCATCGTTTTACACAATACTTAGAGCACTCGTGGTATATATTACTTTTATTCGGACAACTTTTATGACCTTTGATAGGGTCAACATTGACCCCCTCGATTCCTTCCCAAAAGTGTTCTTTATTGATACCCGTGGCACGCTCATCAAGTTTATTGTCATAATCTTCTGCTATGATTTCTTCATTTGCCTGTACAGGAGTAGATTCACTTTCATCGTTAGGGCTAGGATCTGCAGATTTTGGTTTCAACAGTCCTCTTTTAGCTAGACGCGCAGCTAAGGCCGGTGGTAGAGGCATGGTAAAAATTATTTACTTGTTATTTTAGGAAAATAATAAATAGCGACGCTGCGCTGCCTTCTGGGACTCTTGCAGTTTTGACATTGACATTAACACTATCACGCTGTCATCACACTCATCACTCATCTGTCACATTACTTGGTTTTTTTTTTGCTTCGCCCTACTCAGGCAGGCTAAGGTTTTGGACCATACCGCCTCGTCTTAAGTGCTAACATTCTCTATTATGTATGCATTAAAATGCGGATGTAGAGTCTGGCAAACGAAAGTAGAGACTGAAAAAGCGCGGCAAATTTAAAAAATCTCGGCATAGGAACCCCAAACTAGTATGAAATAATTGGAATAACCTAATTTGATACTAATAAGACAGGTTCAGGCGCTCAACCATAGCCTGCCAGAGAGACCGAACCTGATGCCCAGTAGCCCGTGCGCCGGACACGTACCTCACAGCAACAGTGTTGTGATCATCTGCATACCCAAAGATTTCGGTTTTTAACAGGTCATTAATGTGCAGGACGAACAATGTTGCCGTGAGCACCGACCCCTGAAGGACTCCGACGTAATACTTATCTGACCGGACGAGGTCTCCAATCCAGTCACACAAACCACTAGGCAGACCGAAGGAAGGAAGCTCACCAATAAGGCGCTCGTGCCAGACCCTATCGAAAGCCTTCGAGATGTCATGGGACACAAAGCAAGCGCTTCTTCGTTCCTCTCGATGGCCTCACTCCAGAAGTGAATGGCATACGCTAGAAGATCCCTAGTTGACCGATTTCGGCGGTAGTCGTATTGGTGGTCACTATTAAGGATGTCGTTGTCTTCTAGGTTTACCAGGAGCTTATTATTCAGCACACGTTCAACACTCTTACAGAGGAATACCTCCTAACCAAGGTTGAAGGTTTTTGGTTGGCCAATCACCGTCTACACGATCTGTTTTGGTTGTTGCACAACCAGCACAACCAAGGGCACCGTGGTCGGCTGCCCGACTGTGTAGAAGGGGTAGTAGTAACTTAAGATACCTTGCCAAGGTCGTATGTGGATGGTCTCAACATACTCAACCATGGGTCTTTACATAACTCCGTACTTCTGTGCTTTGGAAAACACGCTGTTGGCTGTCATTTCTAAAGCAAGTACTTGGCTGGCCGCGGCGCGAGACACGATAGCTTTTTTTAATTGTATCAGTAATTATGGCAGCGAACGTATTAAAATAAATAGTCATAGTAGAAGCCAGAAAATCTGACACCAGTCTTTATCTGGGGATATCGTGTTATCCAGTTACTGGGTTGTGGAGGTCCGATAGACAGTCGCTGAAATAATGGTACTCATAGACTGGAAGCCGCCCACAACATAGTTGAGAAAAGGCTAAGCAGTCAGACCTAGTACGATACATCACACTATCGCACTAATAATAAAAAAGCAAAAGTTTGTGAGTGTGTGTTTTTAACCGACTTTCCAAAATTTTATGTTCGACATTGTTTGTTTTTTTTTGTGTAGGTTCACCGGTTTCTCCGTCAATTGTGGATCGATTTTTTTTGATAGAGTATGGTCCGAAATGGGTCTCATTTTAATTTGGTGAAGATCTGATGAAGAACTTAGGAGATATACAATAGAACTCTTCCTTAAAAAAAACTTTTTAACATGAAATTAAACCGACTTCCAAAACAAAATACTTCAAAGCGAAAAATAACTTTCTTTTTCTAAGAATAAGAGAACAATTTTGTACATTTTAGCAACCTTCTGTACCTTATTTATGCAAATAAATGAATTTTGAATATTTTGTTTTTTTTTTGTCGGTGTCGAAAACCCGAAAACAATATAGGTACCAAAGACACCGATTTCGGTTTGAATTTTTGTTAAAAAGTTTTATATTTGCTTATCTCTTTTTAGTTTTGGTAGGTACTCATGGAAATTAACATGTAAATCATTTTATAGCAAAGTACATCTCATGACGATTCCAATAAACCCAAACACGATCATTGTTTAAATTCGAAGTACCAGTGCCTACCTTCCGGCTTTATCATCAGATCAGTTCGATGGTACCATTTTCATCAGTACCATTTATATAAAAATATTTGCTTCACCATAGTGTGTGTGAATGTAATTGTCTTTGTGTGTGTAACGTTTAATATTACCAAGGACTCTGGTCTGAAAATAAGATCTAATATTAATAAGTATATTTTATTACAGACAGAGCTGTATGGGTTTGAATTTTTTGGGCTATTCCCTTGTTTCAAAACAGTGAAGAAAATCATCGTGAAGCTGATTGGTGGCCAAAAAGATAGAGCTCGCTTCGCGCGCTTTATATTTTAGGGAATTGTTGGTTTGTTTGCCATCAAAACACGAGAGTAAACTTTTATGTGCTTTATTCAATATTACTTCACAATTTTGCGGTGATAAAATCACTAATTAATGGATAATTATAACATTATGAATGATTCCAAAGCAAGAAATACACCAGTACATTCTTGAATTCTGAAAAGAAAATTAGAATAATTAATATCATAATGAAAAATTAAAAACAATATTAATCAACACGATGAAGCTTTTTCAGCCCAGTATAGACCTGCATTTAATTTCTAAAATACGACGCTGTTATTATTAGGTATGTACTTACTTAATTTATTTACATTTAGGTACTGGAATAATATGTAAAAAAAGAGCACAGTCAACATAACACACAGCCTAACCCCCGGATTCTGCAATCCAAAGTAAATTATTTGATACCTTTCAGAAAACGAGTGTAAAAATATTAAAAAAATCTACATAGCCGCACCTTCGGTAGAACAAGGGCACAATTTGTCAAAAATTTCAAAAATTCTAATTCTTGTTAACTATACGCCTAAAAAGGATATAGTATATAGTTTATATCATGCAAAGAAGAAGTTTTTCTTCTTTGCATGATATAAACTATATACTATATCCTTTTTAGGCGTATAGTTAACAAGAATTAATTAGAATTTTTGCAATTTTTGACAATTGTGCCCTTGTTCTACCGAAGGTGCGTACGTTAGACACACCAAAATTATTTAAAAAAAAAATATTATCCATTACTGATTATAAACTACCAAAAACTACCCCTGCTGCATTACAAAGGCTACTCAATTACTTTACTATTAGAGCAAGATCCCAGAGCTCCCAGACGCCTCGAGTTCCGTCTAAGCAAAATGTGTGGGATTGAGTAGTGTTAGTAGAACGATTCGACGGTTTACCTCTTTTTCGAAGTTGGCCCTACCCAACTGGATCGTTTGTTCCAGGTAGACATAGTCGCCCACAACTTCTAGTGTAGAGTCTCCGACCTTGATAGGAGTGGGTGTAACATGGGCATTCAACATCACCTTGGTTTTGTCCATGTTCATCCAAAGACCCACTCTTTCGGAAGCTCTACTGAGGTCATCGAGCATTGTACTGATACTTAATATGGAGCATATGTTTAATTTATATAAATATGAAACATATATCATCATAATATATGACCATAAATAGCTATATATAGAACACATTCCAGAAATTAAGAAAGGAGTTTTGCACCGTTCTCAAATCTTGACTGAGGTCTTTCAGCCTTGGGAATAGGACCTCACCCGAGGTGGCGACCAATCTAAGACTATTATGCGTTAAATGTTAGATGATTATTAGGTATTTTATAGCACTTGGTACCTGAAAATTGGACATCTTTCAACGAACACGTACTTGCTAGCTTGGTGGCCCAAGCTAGCAAGAATGAGTTCGTTCAAGGGACATGCTAAAACTTCTGTTCCACACATTTTTCATTTTATGTAGAAAGAACTCTAAAACGACTGGGGGCTTTGGGATCTTGGACGATATCGTTCCACCACTATAACTCTCTGCTTTTATGCTGACGTTAAAGACATAAATGTCTTGTTCGTTTTTATAATAAATGCGTAAACTACATTACTTGCTACTGATCGCTATCTACATTACAAGGCAAGCGGCATCGATTTACTGAATAGCAGTTCATGCGATGGCCTTGATAGAACGGAAATTATTATCACCTGATAATAGATGTCTTCACTCACCACTGGTGACTGTTGTGTCACTGCGCGACACCTTGGTAGGAAGCACGGCGTCGTGGAACTCTCCAGAATGCATTAGATTCGACGAATTATTATCTTCATTTGAAATGAAAGGCGTTACAACATCCATTTCATCAGAATTCATTTTATCGACAGATTCTTTTTGTTTATCGAGTTTTTCTGCATTATCAGAAACGATCGTTTGTAATGCAATATTTTCAGCATGGGTTCCTTTTTTGCCTTCTTCTACTTTTGCACCGTTCGAATCATCATTTACGACATTGCTTTCTGCTTGATGCTCTTCCGTTATTTCAAGATCATTAAGTGGTAATTCTTTCACGGAATCCACATCTTCGCTTAATTTTCCACTGTTATTACTTGGTGGAGATATAGATTGTATAGCATCTTCTCGTTTTAACTGCTTCCGCCTCTCACTTTTATCATAACCCAAAGGGTGTAAGTTGATAGACGACGGCGGGCTGCTGTCTAGAGACAAGTCCATTGAAGTGATTAAACTTTCATCTCGACTCAAATAATTACCTCCTTCGGGAACAATATGAATATTCAGCACTGTTTTGTTCTTATTTTGTTCGTTGTCAATTTCTAGCGACGTAAGAGATGGTTCGTTGGAATTAGTAGCAGCTAAAGAATTTGTAGAAGCTGTCTTATTTGAATTAAGCTTATTTCTAACCAAGAAACCCCTGACATGGGCTTGAATGACAGTCGCTGCACTGGACATCGTAGAAGAGTCATCAGTAGATAAGGAAAGAGATTTTTCTTCGTTGACCGTTTGCAATACCGTATCCATTCTTGTCAATCCATGCGATCTTCTTTCGTTCAAAGTTCCTGCAATAGTAAAATCGGATTCTTTCTGGAACACAAAATTGGCATTTTTAAACGGTTTTAGTTAGCTTGTCCTGTTTTTTTAGACTCAAACCCTATTTGAAAGACCATATTTGTCTTAAAAAAAGACTTTGCCCCTCACTAGGAATTTAACCTGTATCGTGAGTGCGTTTACAAACATATAACATATACATAAACACCCAGATCCGGAACAACTAACTGTAGGCCATACAAATATTAGTTCCGTGCGGGAATCAAACCCGCGACAAACAGCGCAGCAGACGATCGAAATAGACATTTCAAGAATTACCTTATTTTTGTCACCTTCATTTAAAAATATTGTTTCATCGTTTACTGTGTCGTCGAAAGTTGAGGCTCTACTTTTAAAGAGGAATGTCCTAAAAACTTTCTGTATAGTTACTGCTGCCGTCTCCAAATCCATGTTACCATCTTGATTAGGCATTTGAGGAGTTTCACTCAACTTTGTTGAGGTATTCTCATCACTATTGTCATCAATTGCATAATTTTCTTTGTTGTTGTTTTCAATCAAGTCAATATTATTCATTACATTTTTGAGTTGGGTACTCTCTTGAAGCTCTTCACGTGCGGAAACTGTTCCGTTAGTTCCGGAATTATCTTTATAACCTTCGGGTAATTCAGCATTTACAGAAATATGTTTAAAACCGTTTTGTTGCAATTCCATTAATGACGGATTAAGCTCGGTGTTAGGGGAATCCTGTGTAAGAAGTGTCACGATGTCACTATCAGCGTTTGTTTCTACTAGATTGAGAGATTCAAGCATATCTGAATTAATTTGTGGATCTTGTAGTTCCACGGTAGGCAATTCTTTGAAAGAAATATCAAATGTATTTGTGTCCTGAAGATTTTCTTCGTTTCTGCTTACAGTATCATCACTGTTAGTTGTCAGTTCGACTTTATCTATGTTTGACTGGTTTATAATAATATCGGGATCGATAACATTCTGAATGATATCAGTATGATTTAAGTTATGGTTTTCTTCTTTATTAAGTGGCAAAGTAATATTGTCACTTTGAGCTTCATTAATGTCATTATAAATTACAGTTACTGCCTGTGTAACTGAGTCGTGATCATCTAAATCAGCGGTGTTTTCGAAAAGTGACAAAACAGTAGAATCTTTCTCATTAGCATCAACTATTTCGCAGTTTTGATTTGCAATTTCACTTTTAATTGGACTTAAGAAATGTTGTTCAGGATTAAGGGTGACCTCAGCTAATTCATGCAAAGCACCAGCGTCCGCTACAAGTTGTTGATCTTCCATAAAAGATTGTTCCCCAGCATGCTTTATTTGTTCTTCAGCAATAGGTGCAGGAACGTGATTTAACATTTCTACTTTAGTAGCAGGAGTATCGGTCTTTGGTGATTCGTTTAAAAACGCGTCTTGAGAAATAATAGTATCACTTGTTTCATTAGATAATACCGCTATTTTCGTATCTTTGGGTTCAGATTGTATATCATTTTTAACATCATCATCGTCTTGTACGCCTAAGTCTTTAATTTCTTGGGATTGAGGATCAACATTTGTTTTATACAAATCATGTGATGATTCAACCTCTGATGAGTTACCCAAATCTTGTTCATTCTGAGTAGGCTTTTTAAGACCGTGGACTTCTTGTAGAAGAATCGGTGCTGTATCATCTTTATTTATTGGGTTCGCCTCTATTTGAGGTCCTCTGCCACTCTGTTGATTGAGTAGATCGTTATTATATTGTCGTCTTCGCTGCTCTGCCCTCTGCCGTACCTTTTGTTGGGCCTTGACAATTTTTTCTTCCAATGTTAACGTTTTCTTTTGAACTGTAAAGTTATTAAGTTCTATTATTATTAACATCCTAATGTTGTGTGTGCTAACGCGAACATGCTGTTTTAAAATTTATTGGTAACAATTTATAGTCTAAGTTAGCTTGTAAAAAAATTTGTCCGGCAGACGAGGAGACATGAACAATCGCACACAGGGAGGACAAACCGTATATTGTTGAATTTATCAACCTTATCGAACTAGACACCTTAGATGCAATATAAATAAGTGTATTTGTGAGCGATCACTCGACAGCGCTTAAGAATTGCCCTGTGCATCATCCGAATACTCGTGACGATCTGCTACGTTCATGGGCGCCGGGAGGAGAGTGCAATTGTTTCATTAAAATATACAAAAACATTCAATTTTTTTTAAATCTTTGTAATTACTAATTTAAAACACTTCCTGTACAGCCAGATATTATGATGAATGTTTTAAAATCCCAATTACTAATTCTGTAAGTTAAAAAAATGTGAAAGTTGCCAGATTTTTCAACAGTATGATAACTTTTAACTCAGGAATAAAAATGCCGGTTTGACATTATTTTCTATACAAAAGCTGTTAAACCACCATTTTTAACCCCTGCCGGAAAAAGAGGGGTGTTATAAGTTTCACGTGTGTTGCTGTGTATCTGTCTGTGACATCATAGCGCCTAAACGGATGAACCGATTTTGATTTAGTTTTTTTTTGTTTGAAATGTGATTTTGTCGAGAGTGTTCTTAGCTATGTTTGAATAAAATCTGTTCAGCCGTTCAAAAGTTATGTTTGAATCGGGGTGTTTTCACAAGATGTGTCGGGAATTTTTAAAATTTTACTTGTGTATACGAAAACTGTTAAACCACAATTTTAATCCTCAGTTAAAAGTTATCAGACTGTTGAAAAATCGGGCCTTAATTAACTTTTGTCATAAATCGAATAACTTGGTTACACATAATAAATACCGTTGGCAAATACTCTTTGAGTTATGGAGAATTTCAAGAATGTTTTCCTGTGGGACTCCAGTCAAATTATTACAAGCCTTTATACTGTCAGTATATAGTGGTATGAAAGAATAATGTTTAACTTACGAGGACCATCTCTTACTTCCAGCAGTTGCTGCACATGGCCGGCACAGAACCCATAAATATCGCTGGGATTGTTTTTCAGCACTTCCCTTGTTAATCCTTCTATTATTTCTACCAGACCCGTTGGCATCTTTGGTGGCGTCGACCTATAATATGCTCGAGAGCCAGTTAGCCTCATTGTTTTAAAAAAATATGAAACTTTTAATTAAGATATAGGTACTCGGTATTCAGGGCGAACTTTCACTAAGCACTAACTCCTGCTCGTGTAACAACTTAGTATATATTCCAGGCAGTGTAGAAATCAGAAATGAAGGAAATTGTGTGTAGTATCCGCCCCAATCACCTTGAGCTTAAATGTTTGAGCTGCGGTAGTCATAGTGATGTGCTAACTTGAACTTGATTTGTTGCGGTGTATCGATCGCATAGGGTTCATTGCACGGTCCAAAAGTTGCGACCGTTATTATAAAAGGTTGGTTATGACTTGAAGATCGCTTGATAAGGTGTTAGTTTCAGAAAACGTATTTTTTCGTACCGCCCAGTTTGTTGATCGATTGTTAACTTAACCAATGGTTGCAAATTTCAGTAACAGACCATATTTTTTTCTGTTAACTTCACAAATGGTCAAAAAAGTTATTTGTCAGTTTAGTAACAATTGACGAATAAACGCGTTTTACTGAATTTTTAAACCATTGGTTGAGTTAACTAATGATCAAAAAACTGTGCCTCAGCAAGTGTCGTCATCGGGCCTCGTTTTGAAATGAAAAACCGGGTAATGTGAAAATTTCTTGTGTATTTCCAATGTAGTTTACGCAACTGAGTAATCACTAGGGGAACGTTATCTCTGGAGGACAGTAGGCGACTGGCGCTTGCTACTAGCCGCCGCGGGGCGCCTACGCTTACTTAAAGAATTCAATTCATGTGAGTCAACTTTTTTATTTCCATACTGTGTTCTATAATAGTAATTTATATAAGATCATATATAATTTTTGCAATGTTAATACATTTTACATAACAAACATCTCCACAGTGTACATACATACACACGCAGTACTACGCCTCCTGCGGTCCGCGACGAGAGACAAGTGATGATAGAAAAAATTATAAGCTACAATAATATCATACAAATTAATGACTATTCCCTTACAAATTATTATATCTACTTTTAGCATTGTTCTACTCCAATATAATCCAAATTAACTTTTTAGTTTTACCGAGCTGTATGCATGATACATGAATAGTCGAATAGTCTCCAGTTCGCTCAGACCGATTTTGTAAAGTGTTCCTCTCCCGCAGCTATGTATAGAAACCACACTGCTATAAATTTATAATAAATAAATGCCTATTTACACTATGTAACTATACAAAATGATAGTACGACGAAATTACATTATTGAATCGAGCATCTAATTGAAATGAAAACTTCATACAACGATCTACGGGCGCGGGCCGCCCCGGCGAGGCCGCGACTGCCCGCGTACACTAAACAAATTACATTTTTAATTTTTTCTTATTCATTTTTGTACAATCATATTCAGCCAAAAGCTGGGTGCCCGATTTATACATTTATCGGTGATCCGAAATGCGTTACAATCGATCATGCATCAATTATACATACAACTTTAACTTATTTAAACAATTTAACAATATTAAAAAATCCTAAAGTAAACTAGAGACCTATGTAAACGTATATAAAATAGTAATAATCATTATGACAGTGCATCGGGATGCGGACATATTAACATTTAGCACTATTAGTAATTTGTAGTCACACCGAACATGAGTCCCGAGCTCCGACGGACCGAACCACGGAGACATCACGACAGCGTACAGTACAGCGGACGACCGACCGTTAGAGGTATTAAAAATTAATAACGTCATTAACAAAAATGTAATCGAATAGAAAATATCAATACATAGCTGAAAACAAATTCAATCGCATTATTCTAGGTCGTGGATGGAGCGGTGCGCTGTGGGCGCATCACTTGGCGGGCGCCGGCGCTCCGCCCGCGGCCGCCGGCTGCCGCTTGTGGCTGATCTCCAGCTCGCCCAGCCGCTTCCACAGCTCGTCGCGCTCCTTCTCGCGCTTCTTCTCTCTGCAAGTGCAACAAGTACACGGTTACACGCCGCTCAGCACTCAGCTCTAACTAACTAGCCCCGCGCGGAGTACAATTTAGGAATTTGTAGAAAAACTCGACTTTTTAAAAAGCGAACTGGCTGTTAAAACCAGATGTATCCTCCGACTGCACAGCATGACTTTTTCTTGTTTACGTCTTAATAGTTCGCTTTTTAAAAAGTCGGGTTTTTTTAATTAACTTTTTAGTTATTTTTTTTTAGATTTAGGTACATTTTAACATATAAGGGTTTTAAATTTTTGAAATCACCTCTTAAAACCTTTTATTCTGATACCCCACACGATGGGTTGGCAGAAAAAAAAATTCGTTCCCTACAATATGGCGCCCAAAATCCACCATTTTTCTATTTTCCAATTTTAATGAGCCAGAGACACTCGCAGGGTTAAGACAAATCGATTGACGTAAGAATCATCAAGATCGGGCAACACGTTTGGTCTCTAGAACGCCACTTAGGAACAAACATACATACATAGACTGATAAAATCATTACCCTCCTTCGGCAGACGGGTAAAAAAAGGCTGAACAATGCATTGAAATGAAAACATTCGTCACTAGTATTGAGATACGGCTGCTATTATTCTATTGACAATCGATGGTTCTGGTAGGTATTATCCTGGTAGTATTTATAGTATATAATAAACTAAAATGTACTCACTTCTGCCTTTCCGCCTTATAGCTAGCGGTGAGCTCATCGAAGAGCTTGGAATTCATCTCCATGAAAGTCTTGAGCACATTGTAGACCAGCGCCACTATGGTCTGATTCCAGTGCTCCTTACTGATCCGGTACAGTGCGGGGAACATTATAGGCATTATCACGTGATTGTTTTCTTCCATCAGTGACATTATATATTCGTTGTTCCAAAAATAGAGTGCTCTTTCAGCCACCTGGAAGCAATCATTAATATTTATTAAGGTCTTTATGTCAATGCTTGTTTCTAACACTATGTTGTGTTGCTAATGTTACTGAGTCCTGTTACTTGTATTTTTTTTATATATTATTATTTTATCTTTCTTCTAATATCATACGGTTTTCAAAGGTCTTAATAATCTTTATTCAAACTTGAAATTGGTAAAATATACTAATAGGTCTTATATGTAAAGTGCATACAACAATGTTAGGTGCCTGTACTAGGTAATCCTGTATCACAGGCGGCAGGGGCTCAAACAATGTAATTGGAAGGACAAGGAACTTTTACAATATTTTCTTTACATTAGAATAGTGACAGAGATATATTGATAATCTTAATTACACAATAAAATAAACGAAATCCGAAAACGCGGAGCTGTGAGAGATTGAATATCATTAAGTTATTGGAGTTTGCAGAAATGCTTTTCATAAAGCTATTTATTGACTCAATGAATCACTCAACTTATAACCGCAGCTCTATGTCTGTTATTAATTAATTCTATACATCTTTTCTCATAAATAAAAATTCCCATGCTACAATCATTTATCAATTTGCTTGTCGCACTCATTTATCTCGTTTGTTACACATACTCTCTATTACTGCTTGATACAGACAGATGGCTCTGTCACAGATGACCTAATAGTTACTGGCTCTGTTTCGACGAAATGATCGTCTATATTGTCATATTACCCTTGCTGACGCCTTGGTTTTGTTTGGGACAGATAAAGAACATCTGAAAGTGGCCAACCTCGATAGAGACTGGCCGGGTACGCGTACAGATTTTGGGTGGGTATTATTATTCCAATACCGTTACTTTGAAAATGTTTCGCCTGCATAATTTTATTTTGATTTACCCAAGCTTAGATGATACTATCAGAAATAATTAGCAAGTTTCACTTTTGTGGTTCCTTGTACCAAATATGTTAGCGGTTAGTAGTCTTTATATTTTTTTTTTTTTTCAAAATGATATAACTACGGTCGACTTCCAAATCAAAACGAAACCATAAGCACCAACTTCCATAATAATTACTTCAATAATTGAAGTATTTTCTTTCGTAGTGTTTTTATTTGGAAGACGGATGTGGAAGTTACGCGGGCGAAATAGGAGCTAGTATAAGTAGTATATGTATGACGCCCGCGTAAAAGATGTTTTATCAGCCCAAGGGATACAGAAGAACACTACAGGGATAAAAATCCTTTTTCCAGGGTTTCAAACTATGTTCATAATCAATTTCACCTAAGACGGTTCAGCCGTTTAGTGGTGAAAAGGTCTCAAACAAACAGAGTCACTTTCCCATTTATTATATTAGTATGGATATAGCTTTCACAGACGTGTTTCTCAAAGTTCCTTGAAAATTGGAATAGACATAACCACTATTGAACTGCATATTTTTAAGTATTTTTTTTTAGGATTTGAAACGAAGAGTTGAAGTGTTAGAATAGTGTCATGATAATTTTCGTTTCTTAGATGTATGTACGGTAAGTATTGGCCCAATATTACAATCTATACAGAAGCGCAACGAATGTACTTGCACAGAAAACGGCGCTGCATTGTGGGGCGTCGGGACGCCCGGGAGCGTCTACGCCGATTGTGCTTAGTTTGGGCTAGTATTATATTATCTGTGGTTTGGGCACGGGGTCTCATTGCTAAGAAAAAATATTTGGTTCAAATAAATCTCACTAGATGACGCGACATGTACACACAATTCAATAGAATTGTGTTTAAAATTAACTTTATCTGGAATTGAACATAAACATTGTATGTTCTTGTTTAATTAACTCTCCTAAGTACAAAATTCTAGAATATTGGGCTCTTAATTCACATTTCAAAGATTATTTGAACGGATCATTTAAAATTGATGGCATAGATGGCGCATTTTTAAATTTCTGAGGCATTCAACTCGATTATTAAAATTTACATTTTAACACATATTGGTGCAGAAAAACTGTAACAACGTGCAAAAAAATACTATAAAACGAACCTTCACTGTATTTAGAGAAAAAAATATTCACAAACCTCGTAAACCCTTTTACATGCAAGGCGCTGCTAACACCATCTATTGCCGTGAAACGGGATCGAACGCAATTGATCAACTCACAAAAATAACAAGATTATGCAGATGAAAAACGCTAGTTACGTCGGCACGGTTTTTTTGTATGGGATGAGGCATCTGTATGCTAGTATTATATTATCTGTGGTTTGGGGAACCAATAATCGAAGGTTTACATAGATATTTCGACATAATTTGTGTGCAAGGCATGCACTAATAATGAAATATAATGTCGCACAATCAATCTGCCTAGCCTTTTCCCAACTATGTTGGAGTTGGCTTCCAGTCTAACCGGATTCAGCTGAATGGTACTCAGCTGAATCCGGTTAGACTGGAAGCCAACAGTTTTACATGGAGCGACTGCCTATCTGACCTCCACAACCCAGTAACTGGGTAACACGGTACCCCTTGGCAAGACTGATGTCAGATCTCAAGCTTCTGACTACTCGTAACGACTGTCAAAGATCATCAAATGACAGCCGGGAGCAACGGCTTAACGTGCTTTCCGAGGCGCGGAGGAAACTCGGTATGTTGAAAATGGTCACCCATCCACGGACCGACCTCGTCAAGCGATGCTTAATGTAATGTATGATAACCTTATACTTATTGTTTATGATCTGTCTTGTCGGTGGTCTGTCACTAGATTGGTTTGTCATGGCTGTTCCGCATAAACCGAATTACTAGCTACACGTTGTTTTACTCATATATTTCAGTGGCGACGAGGATAAAAATTAGAAGCGTGCTAAATTAAAAAAATATCCAAAATGTCAATCGGCAAACTAACCGAGTTTAATGTAAGATCGGGAAATTGGACAATGTATGTGGAGCGCATGGAAATGTTCTTCAAGGTCAACAATGTTAAGGAGGAATTTTGGTTACCCACTTTGATTGCGGCAATGGGTGACGAAGCTTATGAACTTATTAGCAACTTAGCAAGTCCGAGCAAACCGAGTGCAAAAACCTATGCGGAGGTGGTGAAGGTTATGACGGATCACTTGCAACCAAAGCCGTCATTTATGGCAGAGAGGTACCGTTTCCGACAACGAAGACAAAATGCGGGTGAATCCATTTTACAATATTTATCAGAACTGAAGAAAATGTCCAAATTTTGCGAATTTACGTCCGTATTGGAAGATAATTTACGTGATCAGTTAGTATGCGGGTTGCGAAGCGAGTCGATTAGGCAACGATTGTTTACTGAAGAAAATCTGCAATATGCAAATGCCGTGAAAATTTCATGCGCTATGGAATCGGCGGAGAGGGATGCAGCGGCAGTGGAACAAGCAGTCGGGAAGAATAGCGACTCGGGCGGTAGCGGTGATAACGTGGCTGGAGCGCTGCATGCGGTGGTGGCGTCGGGCAGCGGGGGCCGCCGAGGGCGTGATGTATCACGCGGGTTACCGACGGCACGGAAGGTCACCGTCGAAGATTCAAAAAACAATTGTTCTGCTTGCGGGGCTTCGGATCACCAGAGAGAACGTTGTAGATACAGTCGGTTTATCTGCGGTAGGTGTAGACAGAAAGGTCATCTACGTCGGGTTTGTCCGGTGCGTTCTGGTGGAAGACAGCCGAAGGACAGATGTGACACCAAAAACATGGTGGCACATGTTCAAGCAGCAGGCGAGGTAGCCAATCAGTCAAATCTCTGGAACCAGGCAGGGGAGGATGAGTCTCCTTTGTCTGACGAGGTGGACTGGGAAGTAGAAGATTTGCATCAACTTAGTTTGAACAGCTACAAACCGGTGAGCTTAACTATTTTTGTGGATCAAACCCAACTGCCTATGGAGATTGATACAGGGTCTTTAGTATCATGTATTAGTAAGGAAAAGTATGATCAACTGTTTAGCCATAGACCTTTAAATAATTCTAATTTAGTATTAAGATTCTATGATGGTACTATTACAAAACCTATAGGGGTGATAAGGCCAATGGTTAAGTATGGAAATAAGTCCAAAAAAATGGAATTGTTTGTAATAGAGGGTGGCACCACCTCGCTATTAGGTCGACAATGGCTTACGGAACTAGGCATTAAAATACCTTTGTACCAAAATAGCAATGTTTCATGTGATAGCAATGTTTCATGTGATAGCAATGACCAATTAACTTTATTACTTGGCAGATATAAGGATTTGTTTTCGGAGGGACTGGGCCGGTTCACGGGAGGCAAGGCTCGGTTACGACTACGCGAGGGAGCAACGCCGGTTTTCTGTCGCGCACGGCCTGTGCCGTACGCGCTCCGCGAGCGCATCGAGGCTGAGTTAGACGGCATGCTGCGCGCCGGTGTCATCGAGCCTGTGGAGTGCGCAGATTGGGCTACTCCACTTGTACCGGTTCGTAAGGCTGATGGTGGACTCCGTATCTGTGCTGATTACAAAATAACATTAAATCCAGTACTACTGGTGGACAAATATCCCCTACCACTTATAAACGACTTGCTGGTTAAATTAAATGGTTCTAAGATATTTACAAAAATTGATTTAACGCAAGCATATAATCAGATTGAATTGGATGACCCTGATAATTGTACGGTTATTAATACTCACAAAGGCCTTTTTAAGTATAAAAGATTGGTTTTCGGTTTATCGTCAAGCCCTGGTATATTCCAACGAATTATGGCGAATCTTCTGAACGATATTCCAAACGTAGAAGTATTTCTCGATGATATTATTATTGGATCACCCAATATTAGGGAGCATTTAGTTATTTTAGAGAGAGTTTTAGAGCGGTTACATCATAACGGAATGAAACTAAATCAAAAGAAGTGCAAGTTCTTTACTAATGAGGTTAAATATTTAGGTTTTATTATCTCTGCCGAGGGAATTAAGGTGGACCCTGAAAAGGTTGAAGGTATATTAAACATACCCCGCCCAGACAATATTACCGACTTGAGAGCCTTTTTAGGTACAATAATGTATTATGCGAAATTTGTTAAAAACTTGAGCAATATATTGGCACCTTTGTACACGTTACTAAAGAAGGGAGTTACTTGGGCATGGAATGATGAGTGTGAGTCAGCTTTTAAGAGAATCAAAAATATTTTGATTAGTGCCGACGTCCTTGCTCATTACGATCCAAAAAAACCCTTGTTTTTAACTTGTGATGCGAGCGCGAGAGGAATAGGGGGCGTATTAAGTCAGATGGGTGAGCTCAATGATAGTAGCACAGACGGACAGCAGGAGCGTCCTGTCGTGTATGTATCGCGCGCGCTTAACGCGGCTGAGAAGCATTATTCACAAATCGAGCGGGAGGCTTTGGCTATCGTGTTCTGCTTAGAAAAATTGCACCAGTATTTATATGGGCGACGATTTACACTACGCACGGACCACAAGCCATTGGTCACTATTTTTGGGCCTAAACAGGGTATACCATCAATGGCTGCGAGCCGATTACAAAGGTGGGCTATTAAGTTGTCTGCCTATACATACGACATTGAGTATGTTTCTTCAAAGCAGAATGGGGCAGATGGGTTATCGCGTTTGCCAGCTCTTTCTGCTATTAAACAATCTATTAAAGTTCCGGAACAATCATATTTACATTTCGCCCAAAATGCTATGTTATTGGATTATAATGAGATTAAAAGACAGACGAGCCGAGACCAGTTGCTAGGCCGAGTTCTAACATATCTTCGCGACGAATGGCCGTCTGATAACGAAATTAAATCGCTCCAACCTTTTTTTAATCGTAAGAAAGAACTGTACGAGGAGTTAGGTTGTGTGATGTGGGGCCATAGGGTGGTCGTACCGGGTGAGTGTAGGAATAAGGTTTTAATGGATTTACATGAGGCTCATATGGGCATTGTGAAAACTAAAGCTTTCGCTAGGAGCTATGTCTGGTGGCCGGGTATGGACGAAGACATTGAAAAAACGTGCCGTGGTTGCAGTGTCTGTGCTGCAGAGAGCGAGGCACCGCCTCGACATATGCCCAGCCCATGGGTTTGGCCAGATAGACCATGGGCCCGTGTACATGTTGATTTCTTAGGTCCTATCACGGGGCGGATATTTTTAGTAATGGTTGATGCCAGAACAAAATGGTTAGAAGTTAGTCAAGTACCTAGTACAGCGGCTAGTCACACTATCAGCGTTTTAAGTGACGTGTTTGCACGTTTTGGATTACCCAGACAAATAGTCTCTGATAACGGGCCGCCCTTTACAAGCCATGAGTTTTCTCAATTTCTCAGTACAAACGGGATCGAACAGATATTTTCAGCACCATATCACCCCGCCTCAAACGGGGCAGCAGAAAACGCAGTTCGTACAGTTAAAAGAGCTATTAAAAAGGCAATTAGAGAGAACTTAAATATAAATTTATTTGTAAATAATTTTCTTCTTTATTATAGGAATACAGAACATTGTACTACTGGTGAAACACCAGCGTCGCTTATGTTCGGCCGCAGGTTACGTACCAAATTCGACGCCCTAAGACCAAGTAGGGACAGTAGAGTTAGAGACGCTCAGGAGCGTCAACAAAAATACGGCGCAAGTGGGTTGCGTCAACTACGCCCGGGGGATGAGGTCTGGCTGCGTCAATATCGTGGACAGGATAAATGGATATCTGGAAAGGTTGCAGAAAAGATGGGGACCACTGATTATAAGGTAGTAGATGCTTTAGGTAGAGAATCCCACAAACATGTAGATCAGCTGAAGTCACGGATACGGAGTTCACTAATCTGTCCTTCTCCCTCTAGCCCGATCAGTGAGAATTCCGAGTCGGTTGAGGTAACGCGGGAACAGGGAGCGCCCAGACCGGGAGGTCCGCGCTGCGAAAGCTCAACCGCAGCGACCACACATCAGGATAACGTGGAAGGAGAATATTTTGAAGACTGCGTAGAACAGCCGGTTCAGAGCACAACCCAGCCTTCTTTGCCTTCTCCTGAGCCGCCCCAGTCTCGTCCCGTTCGTCAATGTCGAATAGATAAGCCAGCTAGGTATAATTAATGGTGAAGGTGTAGAAGTTAAAATAAGTTTCTTTTGTTTTTTATATGTAAGCCTTAAGCCTTTTATTGCTTGTTAAATTGTAAAGGGTTCTAGAATAAGGGTGAAGGTGTAATGTATGATAACCTTATACTTATTGTTTATGATCTGTCTTGTCGGTGGTCTGTCACTAGATTGGTTTGTCATGGCTGTTCCGCATAAACCGAATTACTAGCTACACGTTGTTTTACTCATATATTTCACTTAACCTTGATGATCGACCCGTGCGGCCGTTATTATTTAGCCACGAGCTCCTTAATATATTATGTCGCACATCGTGCAATTTTTTTTTTGTATGGGCTAACTAATCAATTAGACGTTATTGGAAATTTTGGCATCTGTAACTGTTGAGTAAGCCTACATAAATATGACCAGGATTTAAATGAAATAAAGGCACATCATGGCCTTCCACATCCTCGCCGGGTTAAAATACGAAATAATTGTGACTTACCTGAAAATGTGGACTGGAAATACATTTAGCTATTTGTCTGAACAACGGTTCCTGTATTTTGACGAATTGAGCTGGCTCAATCACATCCAATATCTCCTCAATTTCACCCAAAAACATCACCTGGAAAGTATAAGAGAGGCATGTTACAGTATTTGTAATTTCATCATCATCATCAGCCTATTAATGTTTCCACTGCTGGGACACAGGCCTCCTTAGGGCCACCATGCGGGCCATGTCTTCGAATTTTTGATTCTAGGACATGCCGGTTTCCTCACGATGTTTTGCTTCACCGTTTTGAGAGCAGAGGCGATGAAATAATTTACACAAAGTAAAGCGCCTACCTGGGTTCGAACCCACGACACACAACTTGTAAGTCGTGGCTTTACAATTAGTTTGTACCACAAGTATTAACTACCTCAGCATCGAACGATCGCCGTGTAGCCGAGCCGAGCGAGTTTTGTGACGTGCAGGCGTTTCCACGCGCCGAAGATTTTGAATAAAAAAGTTATTAAATCAAAAAACCCGACCGGAAAGATGTAAACAAGAAGAAAATCATGCTGTGCAGTCGGAGGATACATATTCGCGAGCTGGCTGACCAAAACTATAAATATCCACCGACTGCACATCATGATTTTCTTTGTTTACATCTTTGCAGTCGCGTTTTTTTGGTGTTATTAACTTTTTTTATTTACATTTTTTAGTTACACTTTTTTTTTCTCGAATGACTTTTAAGCATATAAGTGGTATATATTTTTGTAATCTCCTCTAAAAACCCTTCATTTTGATACCCCACTCGATAGGTTTCAAAGAAAAAAAAACATTGCAACACCCACAATATGGCGCTCAAAATCGGCCATGTTCCTTTTCTATATAAGAACATTATATTCCTACTAGCTGTCCCCCGCGGCTCCGGGCTGCGAAAGTGACATGAAAAGAATTACTTCGGATAAACAGGTAGATGATGAGCCCGATGATGACTCCCGTATTGTCGAAGCGGGGGAGGGCTCAGTAGACGTGGCTTGGTCATCCACGATGAAGCGAAGAGGAACCCGAGGAGGGGCCGCTCGTCAGGGCGCCTGCCGATTAAGCCGACGACGTAGCGGCCAACAAGTGGGTTGCGATGCTGCTTGGTAACAGAGGCGACATCGCAACTGATGCGGGCCGCGATGTCGTATGTGGCTTCCCAAGGTTTATACGATATCGCGGCTGAGAGTTGGAGGCCGCGGCGTGCATTGTGTTCTGGTGCGCCGGTGATGGCGGGTACCCTCTAGAGGAGGGTCCGGTGACGGACAGCCGCGGCGGGTTCGCGGTGAGTGCGAACGCGTGCCCGTCATAAGCGGCACAGGAGGACACCTAGGAGTTTTATTGGGTTGGAGTCCCACAAAACTGCGCTATCTCCCCGTGGTGGCGCAGTATGCATGAGCATATCTCCAAGTAAAAAAAAAACAAAATAAAGGTAGATGACGAGAATCATCTCCACAACATTTTTTTTTGTTATAAATTATCATTGCAGTATTACTGTACGCCTGTATGTGGTTAACATTATAATATACGTATAAACGAAAATAGTAATTGTAGGCATTTGTAGGTGAGGTTTGTATTATGACAATGACTTTGAATATTACGTGATGGATCCCCAGATTTGCCGCCCCCTGGACGTGCCGCCCGCGTGCGGTGCACGACTTGCACGCCCGCTTATAGCGAGCCTGATACAGGCCTATTTCCTTGGCGACGATTATTGCAAAGGTATTTGACGGCTTGATTGATCGGCAGCTAGATAAGCACCTAATACTACACGACGCCCAATTTGGGTTTAAGCCGCATCTATCCACTGAAACAGCTATCCTCTGTCTCAAGCAAACTGTCCAGTACTATACAAGTAAGAAAACACCTGTACTGTATATGCATGCTTTTTTGACATCTCTAAGGATTTCAACCTTATGTCTTACGACTGCCTATGGAGGAAACTATCACATATCGATGTCACCAACTTGCCAAACGATCTCATTACTGTACTGAAGTATTGGCAACCAATACGGGGTGAGGCAGGGGGGACCTGTATGTAAACCAGCTGATCTGTGAGCTCAGCAATGCCAATATCACTGCTTCAATAACATCAGCTACTCGGACGATGTGGTATTGCTGAGCCTTTCGATCAGTTTTTTTTTATGTATGAATAAAACAAATACATCAAAGCTTTCAGGGTAATGTTGGGACTAACGCGCTTCAGCTGTGCATCGGAAATGTTCGCGGCGTCAGGCGTGCCAGACATTTACGCCATTGTGCGGACTCGGATAGCATCTCTGATGCGGCGATTGAGCGATAGCTCCAACCGCCTTGTAGGAGTTGTGGCCGACAGACTAGACAGCCCATTGATGTGGCACTGGATGTAGACTTATAGAGCGTCTTTCAAATATGTTAAATAACTTTTTAAATTTCGTGTACTTTCGCAATTGTATGTGTGTGTGTGTGAATGTAATTGTTTTTGTGTGTGTGTATCGTTTAATATTACTAAGGACTCTGGTCTGAAAATAAAATTTATTATTATTATATTTTATTACAAACAGAGCTGTATGGTTTTGATTTTCTTTGGGCTATTCCCTTGTTTCAAAACAGTGAAGAAAAACATCGTGAAGCTGATTGGTGGAAAAAAGATGGAGCTCGCTTCGATCGCTCTATATTTTTGGGAATTGTTGGTTTGTTTGCCATCAAAACACGTGAGGAAACTTGTATGTGCTTTATTCAATATTACTTCGTTTGCGGTGATAACAGTTCTAACTTAATGGATAATTATAACATTATGAATGATTCCAAAGCAAGAAATACACCAGTACATTCTTGAATTCTGAAAAGAAAATTAGATTAATTAACATCTGGTTAATGAAAAATTAAAAACAATATTATCAACACGGTGAAGCTTTTTCAGCCCAGTATAAACCTGCATTTAATTTCTAAAATACGACTCTGTTATTATTAGTTATGTACCTACCTACTTACTTTATTTATTTACATTTAGGTACTGGATTATTATGTAAAAAAAGAGCACAGTCAATATAACACACAGCCTAACCCCCGGATTCTGAAAGAACCAATGCAATCCAAAGTAAATTGTTTGATACCTTTCAGAAAACGAAGGCAATAATATTTAAAAAAAAACTACCTACGTTAGTCACACCAAAATTCATAAAATTTATTTTAATATCCATTACCTACTCTATACTACCAAAAACTACCCCTGCTGCATTACAAAGGCTACTCAATTACTTTACTATTAGAGAAAGATCCCAGAGCTCCAAGACGTTTCAGAGTTCTTTTTACTCAAAATGTGTGGGATTGAGTCAGGGGCTACCGCCGTATCTGCCGTATCAATTATACGACGACCCCCGACGTGCATAAGCAGCATAGAAAAACTAAAGTCATCATCAGCTTTAAATGATTTAATAAAACAGTTTGCCGAAAAAAGACAATGAGAGTGTATATTTAATTTGAATTATTTGTATTTTTTTTTGAAAAAGTGACTGATAGATAATTATGATGAATAAATATTTCTTTTAATTTTATGCAAGGGTTTTTTTTTCTTTTGGGAGAAATCTTTACCCTTCATATGGGCTCATAAACAAATTTTATACTGGGCCCTACCAAGGCACGCTACGCAACTGGATTAAGTAGTGTTAGTAGAACCTTTTTTACTATTTAATATGGACAATATGTTTTATTTATGCAAATATGAAACATACATATATCATCATAATATATGAGCATAAATAGATATGTAATAGAACACATTCCAGAAATTAAGAAAGGAGTTTCGCACCATCCCAAATCCTGGCAATTTCATTTTCTTTATTAGGTGTACTATTAATGAAACTGAGATCTTTCAGCCTTGGGAACAGGACATCACTCGAGGTGGCGACCAATCTACTATTAGGCGTTAAATGTTAGATGATTATTAATATTATAGCACCTGGTACATGAAAATTTATTTTTATTTTATTTTACATTAAAATTGGCCATCTTTCAACGAACGCATACCTACTTGCTAACACTTCAGTCCCACGCATTTTGTTAAGAAAGAACTCTGAAACGTCTGAGGGCTTTGGGATCTTGGACCATATTGTTCCACCGTTCCACCACTATAACTCTCTGTTTTTATGCTTACGTTAAAGACATAAGTGTATTTTTCGTTTTTCAATTAAATGCGTAAACTACATTACTTGCTACTGATCGCTATCTACATTACAAGGCAAGCGGCATCGATTTTCTGAATAGCAGTTCATGCGATGGCCTTGATAGAACGGAAATTATTATCACCTGATAATAGATGTCTTCACTCACCACTGGTGACTGTAGTGTCACTGCGCAACACCTTGGTAGGAAGCACGGCGTCGTGGAACTCTCCAGAATGCATTAGATTTGGATTCGACGAATTATTATCTTCATTTGATATGAAAGGAGTTACAACATCCATTTCATCAGAATTCTTTTTATCTACAGATTCTTTTTGTTTTTCGAGTTTTACTGCATTATCAGAAACGATCGTTTGTAATGCAATATTTTCAGCATGGGTTCCTTTTTTGCCTTCTTCTACTTTTGCACCGTTCGAATCATCATTTACGACATTGCTTTCTGCTTGATGCTCTTCCGTTACTTCAAGATCATTAAGTGGTAATTCTTTCACGGAATCCACATCTTCGCTTAATTTTCCACTGTTATTACTTGGTGGAGATATAGATTGTATAGCATCTTCTCGTTTTAACTGCTTCCGCCTTTCACTTTTATCATAACCCAAAGGGTGTAAGTTGATAGACGACGGCGGGCTGCTGTCTAGAGACAAGTCCATTGAAGTGATTAAACTTTCATCTCGACTCAAATAATTACCTCCTTCGGGAACAATATGAATGTTCAGCACTGTTTTGTTCTTATTTTGTTCGTTGTCAATTTCTAGCGACGTAAGAGATGGTTCGTTGGAATTAGTAGCAGCTAACGAATTTGTAGAAACTGTCTTATTTGAATTAAGCTTATTTCTAACCAAGAAACCCCTGACATGGGCTTGAATGACAGTCGCTGCACTGGACATCGTAGAAGAGTCATCAGTAGATAAGGAAAGAGATTTTTCTTCGTTGACCGTTTGCAATACCGTATCCATTCTTGTCAATCCATGCGATCTTCTTTCGTTCAAAGTTCCTGCAATAGTAAAATCGGATTCTTTCTGGAACACAAAATTGGCATTTTTAAACGGTTTTAGTTAGCTTGCCCTGTTTTTTTAGAGTCAAACCCTATTTGAAAGACCATATTTGTCTTAAAAAAAGACTTTGTCCCTTACTAGGAATTTAACCTGTATCGTGAGTGCGTTTACAAACATTTAAACTATTTCATATACATAAACACCCAGATCCGGAACTACTATCTGTAGGCCATACAAATATTTGTTCCGTGCGGGAATCAAACCCGCGACAAACAGCGCAGCAGACAATCGAAATAGACATTTCAAGAATTAGGTACCTTATTTTTGTCACCTTCATTTAAAAATATTGTTTCATCGTTAACTGTGTCATCGAAAGTTGAGGCTCTACTTTTAAAGAGGAATGTCCTAAAAACTTTCTGTATAGTTACTGCTGCCGTCTCCAAATCCATGTTACCATCTTGATTATGAATTTGAGGAGTTTCACTCAACTTGGTTGATGTATTCTCATCACCATTGTTATCAATTGCATCATTTTCTTTGTTATTTTCAATCAAATCAATATTATTCATTACATTTTTGTGTTGGGTACTCTCTTGAAGCTCTTCATGTGTGGAAACTGTTCCGTTAGTTCCGTAATTATCTTTATAACCTTCGGGTAAATCAGCATTTAAGGAAGTATTTTTAAAAGCGTTTTGTTGCAATTCCACTAATGACGGATTAAACTCGGCGCTAGGGGAATCCTGTGTAAGAAGCGTCACGATGTCACTATCAGCGTTTGTTTCTACTAGCGATTCAAGCATATCTGAATTAATTTGTGGATCTTGTAGTTCCACGGTAGGTAATTCTTTGATAGAAATATCAAATGTATTGGTGTCCTGAGGATCTTCTTCGTTTCTTTTTACAGTATCACTGTTAGTTGTCAGTTCGACGTTATCTATGTTTGAATGGTTTATAATATCGGGATTGATAACATTCTGAATGGTATCAGTATGATTTGATTTATGGTTTTCTTCTTTATTAAGTGGCAAAGTAATATTGTCACTTTGAGCTTCATTAATGTCATGATCAATTACAGTTACTTCCTGTGTAACTGAGTCGTGACCATCTAAATCAGCGGTGTTTTCGAACAGTGACAAAACAGTAGAATCTTTCTCATTAGCATCAACTATTTCGCAGTTTTGATTTGCAATTACACTTTTAATTGGACTTGAGAAATGTTGTTCGGGATTAAGAGTGACTTCAGCTAATTCATGCAAAGCACCAGCGTCTGCTACAAATTCTTGATCTTCCTTAAAAGATTGTTCCCCAGCATGCGTTATTTCTTCTTCTGCAATAGGTGCAGGAACGTGATTTAACATTTCTACTTTAGTAGCAGGAGTATCGGTCTTTGGTGATTCGTTTAAAGTCGCGTCTTGAGAAATAATACTATCACTTGTTTCATTAGATAATTTCGCTATTTTCGTGTCTTTGGGTTCAGATTTTATATCACCTTTTACATCATCATCGTCTTGTACGCCTAAGTCTTTAATTTCTTGGGATTGAGGATCAACGTTTGTTTTATACAAATCATGTGATGATTCAACCTCTGATGAATTACCCAAATCTTGTTCATTCTGAGTAGGCTTTTTAAGACCGTCGACTTCTTGTAGAAGAATCGGTGCTGTATCATCTTTATTTATTGGGTTCACCTCTATTTCAGGTCCTCTGCCACTCTGTTGAATGAGTAGATCGTTATTATATTGTCGTCTCCGTTGCTCTGCCCGCTGCCGTACCTTTTGTTGGGCCTTGACAATTTTTTCTTCCAATGTTAACGTTTTCTTTTGAACTGTAAAGTTATTAAGTTCTATTATTATTAAAATCCTAATGTTGTGTGACGCTAACATGCTGTTTTAAAATTTATTGGTGACAATTTATAGTCTAAGTTAGCTTGTAAAAAATTTGACACGGTCCGGCCGACGAGGAGACATGAACAATCGCGCACAGGGAGGACAAACCGTATATTGTTGATTTTATCAACCTTATCGAACTAGACACCTTAGATGCAATATAAATAAGTGTATTTGTGAGCGATCACTGGACAGCGCTTCAGAATTGCCCTGTGCATCATCCGACTACTCGTGACGATCTGCTACGTTCATGGGCGCCGGGAGGAGAGTGCAATTGTTTCATTAAAATATACAAAAACATTTTTTTTTTAATCTTTGTAATTACTCATTTAAAACACTTGCTGTATATCCAGATATTATGATGAATGTTTTAAAATCCCAATTAATAATTCTGTAAGTTATAAGAATGTGAAAGTATTTCCAACTATTTTTCAACAGTATAAATTTTAACTCAGGAATAAAAATCGCGGTTTGACATTTTTTAACCCCCGCCGGAAAAAGTGGGGTGTTATAAGTTTCACGTATGTTTGTGTGTATCTGTGTGTCTGTCTGTGGCATCATAGCGCCTAAACGGATGAACCGATTTTGATTTAGTTTTTTTTTGTTTGAAAGGTGATTTTGTCGAGAGTGTTCTTAGCTATGTTTGAATAAAATCGGTTCAGCCGTTCAAAGTTATATAGTTTGAATCGGGGTGTTTTCGCAAGATAAATGTGTCGGGAATTTTTAATTTTGAAATTTTACTTGTGTATACGAAAACTGTTAAACTACAATTTTAAGCCTCAGTTAAAGTTATCAAACTGTTGAAAAATCGGAATTTAATTAACTTTAGTCATAAACCGAATATCTGGGTTACACATAATAAATAACGTTGGCATTTGCCAACTGAGTTATGGAGAATTTCAAGAATGTTTTCCTGTGCGACTCCAGTCAAATTATTACAAGCCTTTATACTGTCAGTGTATAGTGGTATGAAAGAATAATGTTTAACTTACGAGGACCATCTCTTACTTCCAGCAGTTGCTGCACATGGCCGGCACAGAACCCATAAATATCGCTGGGATTGTTTTTCAGCACTTCCCTTGTTAATCCTTCTATTATTTCTACCAGACCCGTTGGCATCTTTGGTGGCGTCGACCTATAATATGCTCGAGAGCCAGTTAGCCTCATTGTTATAAAAAATTATGAAACTTTTAATGAGTATTCAGGGCGAACTTTCACAACGCACTAACTCCTGCTCGTGTAACAACTTAGTATATATGCCAGGCAGTGTAGAAATCAGAAATGAAGGAAATTGTGTGTAGTATCCGCCCCAATCACCTTGAGCTTAAATGTTTGAGCTGCGGTAGTCATAGTGATGTGCTAACTTGAACTTGATTTGTTGCGGTGTATCGATCGCATAGGGTTCATTGCACGGTCCAAAAGTTGCGACCGTTATTATAAAGGGTTGGTTAAGACTTGAAGATCGCTTGATAAGGTGTTATTTTCAGAAAACTTATTTTTTCGTACCACCCAGTTTGTTGATCCGTTGTTAACTTAACCAATGGTTGCAAATTTCGGTGACAGACCATATTTTTTTCAGTTAGCTTCACAAATGATCAAATAAGTTATTTGTCAGTTTAGTAACAATTGACGAATAAACGCGTTCTACCGAATTTTAAAACCATTGGTTGAGTTAAGTAATGATCAAAAAACTGTGCCTCAGCAAGTGTCGTCATCGGGCCTCGTTTTGAAATGAAAAACCGGGTAATGTGAAAATTTCTTGTGTATTTCCAATGTAGTTTACGCAACTGAGTAATCACTAGGGGAACGTTATCTCTGGAGGACAGTAGGCGACTGGCGCTTGCTACTAGCCGCCGCGGGGCGCCTACGCTTACTTAAAGAATTCAATTCATGTGAGTCAACTTTTTTATTTCCATACTGTGTTCTATAATAGTAATTTATATAAGATCATATATAATTTTTGCAATGTTAATACATTTTACATAACAAACATCTCCACAGTGTACATACATACACACGCAGTACTACGCCTCCTGCGGTCCGCGACGAGAGACAAGTGATGATAGAAAAAATTATAAGCTACAATAATATCATACAAATTAATGACTATTCCCTTACAAATTATTATATCTACTTTTAGCATTGTTCTACTCCAATATAATCCAAATTAACTTTTTAGTTTTACCGAGCTGTATGCATGATACATGAATAGTCGAATAGTCTCCAGTTCGCTCAGACCGATTTTGTAAAGTGTTCCTCTCCCGCAGCTATGTATAGAAACCACACTGCTATAAATTTATAATAAATAAATGCCTATTTACACTATGTAACTATACAAAATGATAGTACGACGAAATTACATTATTGAATCGAGCATCTAATTGAAATGAAAACTTCATACAACGATCTACGGGCGCGGGCCGCCCCGGCGAGGCCGCGACTGCCCGCGTACACTAAACAAATTACATTTTTAATTTTTTCTTATTCATTTTTGTACAATCATATTCAGCCAAAAGCTGGGTGCCCGATTTATACATTTATCGGTGATCCGAAATGCGTTACAATCGATCATGCATCAATTATACATACAACTTTAACTTATTTAAACAATTTAACAATATTAAAAAATCCTAAAGTAAACTAGAGACCTATGTAAACGTATATAAAATAGTAATAATCATTATGACAGTGCATCGGGATGCGGACATATTAACATTTAGCACTATTAGTAATTTGTAGTCACACCGAACATGAGTCCCGAGCTCCGACGGACCGAACCACGGAGACATCACGACAGCGTACAGTACAGCGGACGACCGACCGTTAGAGGTATTAAAAATTAATAACGTCATTAACAAAAATGTAATCGAATAGAAAATATCAATACATAGCTGAAAACAAATTCAATCGCATTATTCTAGGTCGTGGATGGAGCGGTGCGCTGTGGGCGCATCACTTGGCGGGCGCCGGCGCTCCGCCCGCGGCCGCCGGCTGCCGCTTGTGGCTGATCTCCAGCTCGCCCAGCCGCTTCCACAGCTCGTCGCGCTCCTTCTCGCGCTTCTTCTCTCTGCAAGTGCAACAAGTACACGGTTACACGCCGCTCAGCACTCAGCTCTAACTAACTAGCCCCGCGCGGAGTACAATTTAGGAATTTGTAGAAAAACTCGACTTTTTAAAAAGCGAACTGGCTGTTAAAACCAGATGTATCCTCCGACTGCACAGCATGACTTTTTCTTGTTTACGTCTTAATAGTTCGCTTTTTAAAAAGTCGGGTTTTTTTAATTAACTTTTTAGTTATTTTTTTTTAGATTTAGGTACATTTTAACATATAAGGGTTTTAAATTTTTGAAATCACCTCTTAAAACCTTTTATTCTGATACCCCACACGATGGGTTGGCAGAAAAAAAAATTCGTTCCCTACAATATGGCGCCCAAAATCCACCATTTTTCTATTTTCCAATTTTAATGAGCCAGAGACACTCGCAGGGTTAAGACAAATCGATTGACGTAAGAATCATCAAGATCGGGCAACACGTTTGGTCTCTAGAACGCCACTTAGGAACAAACATACATACATAGACTGATAAAATCATTACCCTCCTTCGGCAGACGGGTAAAAAAAGGCTGAACAATGCATTGAAATGAAAACATTCGTCACTAGTATTGAGATACGGCTGCTATTATTCTATTGACAATCGATGGTTCTGGTAGGTATTATCCTGGTAGTATTTATAGTATATAATAAACTAAAATGTACTCACTTCTGCCTTTCCGCCTTATAGCTAGCGGTGAGCTCATCGAAGAGCTTGGAATTCATCTCCATGAAAGTCTTGAGCACATTGTAGACCAGCGCCACTATGGTCTGATTCCAGTGCTCCTTACTGATCCGGTACAGTGCGGGGAACATTATAGGCATTATCACGTGATTGTTTTCTTCCATCAGTGACATTATATATTCGTTGTTCCAAAAATAGAGTGCTCTTTCAGCCACCTGGAAGCAATCATTAATATTTATTAAGGTCTTTATGTCAATGCTTGTTTCTAACACTATGTTGTGTTGCTAATGTTACTGAGTCCTGTTACTTGTATTTTTTTTATATATTATTATTTTATCTTTCTTCTAATATCATACGGTTTTCAAAGGTCTTAATAATCTTTATTCAAACTTGAAATTGGTAAAATATACTAATAGGTCTTATATGTAAAGTGCATACAACAATGTTAGGTGCCTGTACTAGGTAATCCTGTATCACAGGCGGCAGGGGCTCAAACAATGTAATTGGAAGGACAAGGAACTTTTACAATATTTTCTTTACATTAGAATAGTGACAGAGATATATTGATAATCTTAATTACACAATAAAATAAACGAAATCCGAAAACGCGGAGCTGTGAGAGATTGAATATCATTAAGTTATTGGAGTTTGCAGAAATGCTTTTCATAAAGCTATTTATTGACTCAATGAATCACTCAACTTATAACCGCAGCTCTATGTCTGTTATTAATTAATTCTATACATCTTTTCTCATAAATAAAAATTCCCATGCTACAATCATTTATCAATTTGCTTGTCGCACTCATTTATCTCGTTTGTTACACATACTCTCTATTACTGCTTGATACAGACAGATGGCTCTGTCACAGATGACCTAATAGTTACTGGCTCTGTTTCGACGAAATGATCGTCTATATTGTCATATTACCCTTGCTGACGCCTTGGTTTTGTTTGGGACAGATAAAGAACATCTGAAAGTGGCCAACCTCGATAGAGACTGGCCGGGTACGCGTACAGATTTTGGGTGGGTATTATTATTCCAATACCGTTACTTTGAAAATGTTTCGCCTGCATAATTTTATTTTGATTTACCCAAGCTTAGATGATACTATCAGAAATAATTAGCAAGTTTCACTTTTGTGGTTCCTTGTACCAAATATGTTAGCGGTTAGTAGTCTTTATATTTTTTTTTTTTTTCAAAATGATATAACTACGGTCGACTTCCAAATCAAAACGAAACCATAAGCACCAACTTCCATAATAATTACTTCAATAATTGAAGTATTTTCTTTCGTAGTGTTTTTATTTGGAAGACGGATGTGGAAGTTACGCGGGCGAAATAGGAGCTAGTATAAGTAGTATATGTATGACGCCCGCGTAAAAGATGTTTTATCAGCCCAAGGGATACAGAAGAACACTACAGGGATAAAAATCCTTTTTCCAGGGTTTCAAACTATGTTCATAATCAATTTCACCTAAGACGGTTCAGCCGTTTAGTGGTGAAAAGGTCTCAAACAAACAGAGTCACTTTCCCATTTATTATATTAGTATGGATATAGCTTTCACAGACGTGTTTCTCAAAGTTCCTTGAAAATTGGAATAGACATAACCACTATTGAACTGCATATTTTTAAGTATTTTTTTTTAGGATTTGAAACGAAGAGTTGAAGTGTTAGAATAGTGTCATGATAATTTTCGTTTCTTAGATGTATGTACGGTAAGTATTGGCCCAATATTACAATCTATACAGAAGCGCAACGAATGTACTTGCACAGAAAACGGCGCTGCATTGTGGGGCGTCGGGACGCCCGGGAGCGTCTACGCCGATTGTGCTTAGTTTGGGCTAGTATTATATTATCTGTGGTTTGGGCACGGGGTCTCATTGCTAAGAAAAAATATTTGGTTCAAATAAATCTCACTAGATGACGCGACATGTACACACAATTCAATAGAATTGTGTTTAAAATTAACTTTATCTGGAATTGAACATAAACATTGTATGTTCTTGTTTAATTAACTCTCCTAAGTACAAAATTCTAGAATATTGGGCTCTTAATTCACATTTCAAAGATTATTTGAACGGATCATTTAAAATTGATGGCATAGATGGCGCATTTTTAAATTTCTGAGGCATTCAACTCGATTATTAAAATTTACATTTTAACACATATTGGTGCAGAAAAACTGTAACAACGTGCAAAAAAATACTATAAAACGAACCTTCACTGTATTTAGAGAAAAAAATATTCACAAACCTCGTAAACCCTTTTACATGCAAGGCGCTGCTAACACCATCTATTGCCGTGAAACGGGATCGAACGCAATTGATCAACTCACAAAAATAACAAGATTATGCAGATGAAAAACGCTAGTTACGTCGGCACGGTTTTTTTGTATGGGATGAGGCATCTGTATGCTAGTATTATATTATCTGTGGTTTGGGGAACCAATAATCGAAGGTTTACATAGATATTTCGACATAATTTGTGTGCAAGGCATGCACTAATAATGAAATATAATGTCGCACAATCAATCTGCCTAGCCTTTTCCCAACTATGTTGGAGTTGGCTTCCAGTCTAACCGGATTCAGCTGAATGGTACTCAGCTGAATCCGGTTAGACTGGAAGCCAACAGTTTTACATGGAGCGACTGCCTATCTGACCTCCACAACCCAGTAACTGGGTAACACGGTACCCCTTGGCAAGACTGATGTCAGATCTCAAGCTTCTGACTACTCGTAACGACTGTCAAAGATCATCAAATGACAGCCGGGAGCAACGGCTTAACGTGCTTTCCGAGGCGCGGAGGAAACTCGGTATGTTGAAAATGGTCACCCATCCACGGACCGACCTCGTCAAGCGATGCTTAATGTAATGTATGATAACCTTATACTTATTGTTTATGATCTGTCTTGTCGGTGGTCTGTCACTAGATTGGTTTGTCATGGCTGTTCCGCATAAACCGAATTACTAGCTACACGTTGTTTTACTCATATATTTCAGTGGCGACGAGGATAAAAATTAGAAGCGTGCTAAATTAAAAAAATATCCAAAATGTCAATCGGCAAACTAACCGAGTTTAATGTAAGATCGGGAAATTGGACAATGTATGTGGAGCGCATGGAAATGTTCTTCAAGGTCAACAATGTTAAGGAGGAATTTTGGTTACCCACTTTGATTGCGGCAATGGGTGACGAAGCTTATGAACTTATTAGCAACTTAGCAAGTCCGAGCAAACCGAGTGCAAAAACCTATGCGGAGGTGGTGAAGGTTATGACGGATCACTTGCAACCAAAGCCGTCATTTATGGCAGAGAGGTACCGTTTCCGACAACGAAGACAAAATGCGGGTGAATCCATTTTACAATATTTATCAGAACTGAAGAAAATGTCCAAATTTTGCGAATTTACGTCCGTATTGGAAGATAATTTACGTGATCAGTTAGTATGCGGGTTGCGAAGCGAGTCGATTAGGCAACGATTGTTTACTGAAGAAAATCTGCAATATGCAAATGCCGTGAAAATTTCATGCGCTATGGAATCGGCGGAGAGGGATGCAGCGGCAGTGGAACAAGCAGTCGGGAAGAATAGCGACTCGGGCGGTAGCGGTGATAACGTGGCTGGAGCGCTGCATGCGGTGGTGGCGTCGGGCAGCGGGGGCCGCCGAGGGCGTGATGTATCACGCGGGTTACCGACGGCACGGAAGGTCACCGTCGAAGATTCAAAAAACAATTGTTCTGCTTGCGGGGCTTCGGATCACCAGAGAGAACGTTGTAGATACAGTCGGTTTATCTGCGGTAGGTGTAGACAGAAAGGTCATCTACGTCGGGTTTGTCCGGTGCGTTCTGGTGGAAGACAGCCGAAGGACAGATGTGACACCAAAAACATGGTGGCACATGTTCAAGCAGCAGGCGAGGTAGCCAATCAGTCAAATCTCTGGAACCAGGCAGGGGAGGATGAGTCTCCTTTGTCTGACGAGGTGGACTGGGAAGTAGAAGATTTGCATCAACTTAGTTTGAACAGCTACAAACCGGTGAGCTTAACTATTTTTGTGGATCAAACCCAACTGCCTATGGAGATTGATACAGGGTCTTTAGTATCATGTATTAGTAAGGAAAAGTATGATCAACTGTTTAGCCATAGACCTTTAAATAATTCTAATTTAGTATTAAGATTCTATGATGGTACTATTACAAAACCTATAGGGGTGATAAGGCCAATGGTTAAGTATGGAAATAAGTCCAAAAAAATGGAATTGTTTGTAATAGAGGGTGGCACCACCTCGCTATTAGGTCGACAATGGCTTACGGAACTAGGCATTAAAATACCTTTGTACCAAAATAGCAATGTTTCATGTGATAGCAATGTTTCATGTGATAGCAATGACCAATTAACTTTATTACTTGGCAGATATAAGGATTTGTTTTCGGAGGGACTGGGCCGGTTCACGGGAGGCAAGGCTCGGTTACGACTACGCGAGGGAGCAACGCCGGTTTTCTGTCGCGCACGGCCTGTGCCGTACGCGCTCCGCGAGCGCATCGAGGCTGAGTTAGACGGCATGCTGCGCGCCGGTGTCATCGAGCCTGTGGAGTGCGCAGATTGGGCTACTCCACTTGTACCGGTTCGTAAGGCTGATGGTGGACTCCGTATCTGTGCTGATTACAAAATAACATTAAATCCAGTACTACTGGTGGACAAATATCCCCTACCACTTATAAACGACTTGCTGGTTAAATTAAATGGTTCTAAGATATTTACAAAAATTGATTTAACGCAAGCATATAATCAGATTGAATTGGATGACCCTGATAATTGTACGGTTATTAATACTCACAAAGGCCTTTTTAAGTATAAAAGATTGGTTTTCGGTTTATCGTCAAGCCCTGGTATATTCCAACGAATTATGGCGAATCTTCTGAACGATATTCCAAACGTAGAAGTATTTCTCGATGATATTATTATTGGATCACCCAATATTAGGGAGCATTTAGTTATTTTAGAGAGAGTTTTAGAGCGGTTACATCATAACGGAATGAAACTAAATCAAAAGAAGTGCAAGTTCTTTACTAATGAGGTTAAATATTTAGGTTTTATTATCTCTGCCGAGGGAATTAAGGTGGACCCTGAAAAGGTTGAAGGTATATTAAACATACCCCGCCCAGACAATATTACCGACTTGAGAGCCTTTTTAGGTACAATAATGTATTATGCGAAATTTGTTAAAAACTTGAGCAATATATTGGCACCTTTGTACACGTTACTAAAGAAGGGAGTTACTTGGGCATGGAATGATGAGTGTGAGTCAGCTTTTAAGAGAATCAAAAATATTTTGATTAGTGCCGACGTCCTTGCTCATTACGATCCAAAAAAACCCTTGTTTTTAACTTGTGATGCGAGCGCGAGAGGAATAGGGGGCGTATTAAGTCAGATGGGTGAGCTCAATGATAGTAGCACAGACGGACAGCAGGAGCGTCCTGTCGTGTATGTATCGCGCGCGCTTAACGCGGCTGAGAAGCATTATTCACAAATCGAGCGGGAGGCTTTGGCTATCGTGTTCTGCTTAGAAAAATTGCACCAGTATTTATATGGGCGACGATTTACACTACGCACGGACCACAAGCCATTGGTCACTATTTTTGGGCCTAAACAGGGTATACCATCAATGGCTGCGAGCCGATTACAAAGGTGGGCTATTAAGTTGTCTGCCTATACATACGACATTGAGTATGTTTCTTCAAAGCAGAATGGGGCAGATGGGTTATCGCGTTTGCCAGCTCTTTCTGCTATTAAACAATCTATTAAAGTTCCGGAACAATCATATTTACATTTCGCCCAAAATGCTATGTTATTGGATTATAATGAGATTAAAAGACAGACGAGCCGAGACCAGTTGCTAGGCCGAGTTCTAACATATCTTCGCGACGAATGGCCGTCTGATAACGAAATTAAATCGCTCCAACCTTTTTTTAATCGTAAGAAAGAACTGTACGAGGAGTTAGGTTGTGTGATGTGGGGCCATAGGGTGGTCGTACCGGGTGAGTGTAGGAATAAGGTTTTAATGGATTTACATGAGGCTCATATGGGCATTGTGAAAACTAAAGCTTTCGCTAGGAGCTATGTCTGGTGGCCGGGTATGGACGAAGACATTGAAAAAACGTGCCGTGGTTGCAGTGTCTGTGCTGCAGAGAGCGAGGCACCGCCTCGACATATGCCCAGCCCATGGGTTTGGCCAGATAGACCATGGGCCCGTGTACATGTTGATTTCTTAGGTCCTATCACGGGGCGGATATTTTTAGTAATGGTTGATGCCAGAACAAAATGGTTAGAAGTTAGTCAAGTACCTAGTACAGCGGCTAGTCACACTATCAGCGTTTTAAGTGACGTGTTTGCACGTTTTGGATTACCCAGACAAATAGTCTCTGATAACGGGCCGCCCTTTACAAGCCATGAGTTTTCTCAATTTCTCAGTACAAACGGGATCGAACAGATATTTTCAGCACCATATCACCCCGCCTCAAACGGGGCAGCAGAAAACGCAGTTCGTACAGTTAAAAGAGCTATTAAAAAGGCAATTAGAGAGAACTTAAATATAAATTTATTTGTAAATAATTTTCTTCTTTATTATAGGAATACAGAACATTGTACTACTGGTGAAACACCAGCGTCGCTTATGTTCGGCCGCAGGTTACGTACCAAATTCGACGCCCTAAGACCAAGTAGGGACAGTAGAGTTAGAGACGCTCAGGAGCGTCAACAAAAATACGGCGCAAGTGGGTTGCGTCAACTACGCCCGGGGGATGAGGTCTGGCTGCGTCAATATCGTGGACAGGATAAATGGATATCTGGAAAGGTTGCAGAAAAGATGGGGACCACTGATTATAAGGTAGTAGATGCTTTAGGTAGAGAATCCCACAAACATGTAGATCAGCTGAAGTCACGGATACGGAGTTCACTAATCTGTCCTTCTCCCTCTAGCCCGATCAGTGAGAATTCCGAGTCGGTTGAGGTAACGCGGGAACAGGGAGCGCCCAGACCGGGAGGTCCGCGCTGCGAAAGCTCAACCGCAGCGACCACACATCAGGATAACGTGGAAGGAGAATATTTTGAAGACTGCGTAGAACAGCCGGTTCAGAGCACAACCCAGCCTTCTTTGCCTTCTCCTGAGCCGCCCCAGTCTCGTCCCGTTCGTCAATGTCGAATAGATAAGCCAGCTAGGTATAATTAATGGTGAAGGTGTAGAAGTTAAAATAAGTTTCTTTTGTTTTTTATATGTAAGCCTTAAGCCTTTTATTGCTTGTTAAATTGTAAAGGGTTCTAGAATAAGGGTGAAGGTGTAATGTATGATAACCTTATACTTATTGTTTATGATCTGTCTTGTCGGTGGTCTGTCACTAGATTGGTTTGTCATGGCTGTTCCGCATAAACCGAATTACTAGCTACACGTTGTTTTACTCATATATTTCACTTAACCTTGATGATCGACCCGTGCGGCCGTTATTATTTAGCCACGAGCTCCTTAATATATTATGTCGCACATCGTGCAATTTTTTTTTTGTATGGGCTAACTAATCAATTAGACGTTATTGGAAATTTTGGCATCTGTAACTGTTGAGTAAGCCTACATAAATATGACCAGGATTTAAATGAAATAAAGGCACATCATGGCCTTCCACATCCTCGCCGGGTTAAAATACGAAATAATTGTGACTTACCTGAAAATGTGGACTGGAAATACATTTAGCTATTTGTCTGAACAACGGTTCCTGTATTTTGACGAATTGAGCTGGCTCAATCACATCCAATATCTCCTCAATTTCACCCAAAAACATCACCTGGAAAGTATAAGAGAGGCATGTTACAGTATTTGTAATTTCATCATCATCATCAGCCTATTAATGTTTCCACTGCTGGGACACAGGCCTCCTTAGGGCCACCATGCGGGCCATGTCTTCGAATTTTTGATTCTAGGACATGCCGGTTTCCTCACGATGTTTTGCTTCACCGTTTTGAGAGCAGAGGCGATGAAATAATTTACACAAAGTAAAGCGCCTACCTGGGTTCGAACCCACGACACACAACTTGTAAGTCGTGGCTTTACAATTAGTTTGTACCACAAGTATTAACTACCTCAGCATCGAACGATCGCCGTGTAGCCGAGCCGAGCGAGTTTTGTGACGTGCAGGCGTTTCCACGCGCCGAAGATTTTGAATAAAAAAGTTATTAAATCAAAAAACCCGACCGGAAAGATGTAAACAAGAAGAAAATCATGCTGTGCAGTCGGAGGATACATATTCGCGAGCTGGCTGACCAAAACTATAAATATCCACCGACTGCACATCATGATTTTCTTTGTTTACATCTTTGCAGTCGCGTTTTTTTGGTGTTATTAACTTTTTTTATTTACATTTTTTAGTTACACTTTTTTTTTCTCGAATGACTTTTAAGCATATAAGTGGTATATATTTTTGTAATCTCCTCTAAAAACCCTTCATTTTGATACCCCACTCGATAGGTTTCAAAGAAAAAAAAACATTGCAACACCCACAATATGGCGCTCAAAATCGGCCATGTTCCTTTTCTATATAAGAACATTATATTCCTACTAGCTGTCCCCCGCGGCTCCGGGCTGCGAAAGTGACATGAAAAGAATTACTTCGGATAAACAGGTAGATGATGAGCCCGATGATGACTCCCGTATTGTCGAAGCGGGGGAGGGCTCAGTAGACGTGGCTTGGTCATCCACGATGAAGCGAAGAGGAACCCGAGGAGGGGCCGCTCGTCAGGGCGCCTGCCGATTAAGCCGACGACGTAGCGGCCAACAAGTGGGTTGCGATGCTGCTTGGTAACAGAGGCGACATCGCAACTGATGCGGGCCGCGATGTCGTATGTGGCTTCCCAAGGTTTATACGATATCGCGGCTGAGAGTTGGAGGCCGCGGCGTGCATTGTGTTCTGGTGCGCCGGTGATGGCGGGTACCCTCTAGAGGAGGGTCCGGTGACGGACAGCCGCGGCGGGTTCGCGGTGAGTGCGAACGCGTGCCCGTCATAAGCGGCACAGGAGGACACCTAGGAGTTTTATTGGGTTGGAGTCCCACAAAACTGCGCTATCTCCCCGTGGTGGCGCAGTATGCATGAGCATATCTCCAAGTAAAAAAAAAACAAAATAAAGGTAGATGACGAGAATCATCTCCACAACATTTTTTTTTGTTATAAATTATCATTGCAGTATTACTGTACGCCTGTATGTGGTTAACATTATAATATACGTATAAACGAAAATAGTAATTGTAGGCATTTGTAGGTGAGGTTTGTATTATGACAATGACTTTGAATATTACGTGATGGATCCCCAGATTTGCCGCCCCCTGGACGTGCCGCCCGCGTGCGGTGCACGACTTGCACGCCCGCTTATAGCGAGCCTGATACAGGCCTATTTCCTTGGCGACGATTATTGCAAAGGTATTTGACGGCTTGATTGATCGGCAGCTAGATAAGCACCTAATACTACACGACGCCCAATTTGGGTTTAAGCCGCATCTATCCACTGAAACAGCTATCCTCTGTCTCAAGCAAACTGTCCAGTACTATACAAGTAAGAAAACACCTGTACTGTATATGCATGCTTTTTTGACATCTCTAAGGATTTCAACCTTATGTCTTACGACTGCCTATGGAGGAAACTATCACATATCGATGTCACCAACTTGCCAAACGATCTCATTACTGTACTGAAGTATTGGCAACCAATACGGGGTGAGGCAGGGGGGACCTGTATGTAAACCAGCTGATCTGTGAGCTCAGCAATGCCAATATCACTGCTTCAATAACATCAGCTACTCGGACGATGTGGTATTGCTGAGCCTTTCGATCAGTTTTTTTTTATGTATGAATAAAACAAATACATCAAAGCTTTCAGGGTAATGTTGGGACTAACGCGCTTCAGCTGTGCATCGGAAATGTTCGCGGCGTCAGGCGTGCCAGACATTTACGCCATTGTGCGGACTCGGATAGCATCTCTGATGCGGCGATTGAGCGATAGCTCCAACCGCCTTGTAGGAGTTGTGGCCGACAGACTAGACAGCCCATTGATGTGGCACTGGATGTAGACTTATAGAGCGTCTTTCAAATATGTTAAATAACTTTTTAAATTTCGTGTACTTTCGCAATTGTATGTGTGTGTGTGTGAATGTAATTGTTTTTGTGTGTGTGTATCGTTTAATATTACTAAGGACTCTGGTCTGAAAATAAAATTTATTATTATTATATTTTATTACAAACAGAGCTGTATGGTTTTGATTTTCTTTGGGCTATTCCCTTGTTTCAAAACAGTGAAGAAAAACATCGTGAAGCTGATTGGTGGAAAAAAGATGGAGCTCGCTTCGATCGCTCTATATTTTTGGGAATTGTTGGTTTGTTTGCCATCAAAACACGTGAGGAAACTTGTATGTGCTTTATTCAATATTACTTCGTTTGCGGTGATAACAGTTCTAACTTAATGGATAATTATAACATTATGAATGATTCCAAAGCAAGAAATACACCAGTACATTCTTGAATTCTGAAAAGAAAATTAGATTAATTAACATCTGGTTAATGAAAAATTAAAAACAATATTATCAACACGGTGAAGCTTTTTCAGCCCAGTATAAACCTGCATTTAATTTCTAAAATACGACTCTGTTATTATTAGTTATGTACCTACCTACTTACTTTATTTATTTACATTTAGGTACTGGATTATTATGTAAAAAAAGAGCACAGTCAATATAACACACAGCCTAACCCCCGGATTCTGAAAGAACCAATGCAATCCAAAGTAAATTGTTTGATACCTTTCAGAAAACGAAGGCAATAATATTTAAAAAAAAACTACCTACGTTAGTCACACCAAAATTCATAAAATTTATTTTAATATCCATTACCTACTCTATACTACCAAAAACTACCCCTGCTGCATTACAAAGGCTACTCAATTACTTTACTATTAGAGAAAGATCCCAGAGCTCCAAGACGTTTCAGAGTTCTTTTTACTCAAAATGTGTGGGATTGAGTCAGGGGCTACCGCCGTATCTGCCGTATCAATTATACGACGACCCCCGACGTGCATAAGCAGCATAGAAAAACTAAAGTCATCATCAGCTTTAAATGATTTAATAAAACAGTTTGCCGAAAAAAGACAATGAGAGTGTATATTTAATTTGAATTATTTGTATTTTTTTTTGAAAAAGTGACTGATAGATAATTATGATGAATAAATATTTCTTTTAATTTTATGCAAGGGTTTTTTTTTCTTTTGGGAGAAATCTTTACCCTTCATATGGGCTCATAAACAAATTTTATACTGGGCCCTACCAAGGCACGCTACGCAACTGGATTAAGTAGTGTTAGTAGAACCTTTTTTACTATTTAATATGGACAATATGTTTTATTTATGCAAATATGAAACATACATATATCATCATAATATATGAGCATAAATAGATATGTAATAGAACACATTCCAGAAATTAAGAAAGGAGTTTCGCACCATCCCAAATCCTGGCAATTTCATTTTCTTTATTAGGTGTACTATTAATGAAACTGAGATCTTTCAGCCTTGGGAACAGGACATCACTCGAGGTGGCGACCAATCTACTATTAGGCGTTAAATGTTAGATGATTATTAATATTATAGCACCTGGTACATGAAAATTTATTTTTATTTTATTTTACATTAAAATTGGCCATCTTTCAACGAACGCATACCTACTTGCTAACACTTCAGTCCCACGCATTTTGTTAAGAAAGAACTCTGAAACGTCTGAGGGCTTTGGGATCTTGGACCATATTGTTCCACCGTTCCACCACTATAACTCTCTGTTTTTATGCTTACGTTAAAGACATAAGTGTATTTTTCGTTTTTCAATTAAATGCGTAAACTACATTACTTGCTACTGATCGCTATCTACATTACAAGGCAAGCGGCATCGATTTTCTGAATAGCAGTTCATGCGATGGCCTTGATAGAACGGAAATTATTATCACCTGATAATAGATGTCTTCACTCACCACTGGTGACTGTAGTGTCACTGCGCAACACCTTGGTAGGAAGCACGGCGTCGTGGAACTCTCCAGAATGCATTAGATTTGGATTCGACGAATTATTATCTTCATTTGATATGAAAGGAGTTACAACATCCATTTCATCAGAATTCTTTTTATCTACAGATTCTTTTTGTTTTTCGAGTTTTACTGCATTATCAGAAACGATCGTTTGTAATGCAATATTTTCAGCATGGGTTCCTTTTTTGCCTTCTTCTACTTTTGCACCGTTCGAATCATCATTTACGACATTGCTTTCTGCTTGATGCTCTTCCGTTACTTCAAGATCATTAAGTGGTAATTCTTTCACGGAATCCACATCTTCGCTTAATTTTCCACTGTTATTACTTGGTGGAGATATAGATTGTATAGCATCTTCTCGTTTTAACTGCTTCCGCCTTTCACTTTTATCATAACCCAAAGGGTGTAAGTTGATAGACGACGGCGGGCTGCTGTCTAGAGACAAGTCCATTGAAGTGATTAAACTTTCATCTCGACTCAAATAATTACCTCCTTCGGGAACAATATGAATGTTCAGCACTGTTTTGTTCTTATTTTGTTCGTTGTCAATTTCTAGCGACGTAAGAGATGGTTCGTTGGAATTAGTAGCAGCTAACGAATTTGTAGAAACTGTCTTATTTGAATTAAGCTTATTTCTAACCAAGAAACCCCTGACATGGGCTTGAATGACAGTCGCTGCACTGGACATCGTAGAAGAGTCATCAGTAGATAAGGAAAGAGATTTTTCTTCGTTGACCGTTTGCAATACCGTATCCATTCTTGTCAATCCATGCGATCTTCTTTCGTTCAAAGTTCCTGCAATAGTAAAATCGGATTCTTTCTGGAACACAAAATTGGCATTTTTAAACGGTTTTAGTTAGCTTGCCCTGTTTTTTTAGAGTCAAACCCTATTTGAAAGACCATATTTGTCTTAAAAAAAGACTTTGTCCCTTACTAGGAATTTAACCTGTATCGTGAGTGCGTTTACAAACATTTAAACTATTTCATATACATAAACACCCAGATCCGGAACTACTATCTGTAGGCCATACAAATATTTGTTCCGTGCGGGAATCAAACCCGCGACAAACAGCGCAGCAGACAATCGAAATAGACATTTCAAGAATTAGGTACCTTATTTTTGTCACCTTCATTTAAAAATATTGTTTCATCGTTAACTGTGTCATCGAAAGTTGAGGCTCTACTTTTAAAGAGGAATGTCCTAAAAACTTTCTGTATAGTTACTGCTGCCGTCTCCAAATCCATGTTACCATCTTGATTATGAATTTGAGGAGTTTCACTCAACTTGGTTGATGTATTCTCATCACCATTGTTATCAATTGCATCATTTTCTTTGTTATTTTCAATCAAATCAATATTATTCATTACATTTTTGTGTTGGGTACTCTCTTGAAGCTCTTCATGTGTGGAAACTGTTCCGTTAGTTCCGTAATTATCTTTATAACCTTCGGGTAAATCAGCATTTAAGGAAGTATTTTTAAAAGCGTTTTGTTGCAATTCCACTAATGACGGATTAAACTCGGCGCTAGGGGAATCCTGTGTAAGAAGCGTCACGATGTCACTATCAGCGTTTGTTTCTACTAGCGATTCAAGCATATCTGAATTAATTTGTGGATCTTGTAGTTCCACGGTAGGTAATTCTTTGATAGAAATATCAAATGTATTGGTGTCCTGAGGATCTTCTTCGTTTCTTTTTACAGTATCACTGTTAGTTGTCAGTTCGACGTTATCTATGTTTGAATGGTTTATAATATCGGGATTGATAACATTCTGAATGGTATCAGTATGATTTGATTTATGGTTTTCTTCTTTATTAAGTGGCAAAGTAATATTGTCACTTTGAGCTTCATTAATGTCATGATCAATTACAGTTACTTCCTGTGTAACTGAGTCGTGACCATCTAAATCAGCGGTGTTTTCGAACAGTGACAAAACAGTAGAATCTTTCTCATTAGCATCAACTATTTCGCAGTTTTGATTTGCAATTACACTTTTAATTGGACTTGAGAAATGTTGTTCGGGATTAAGAGTGACTTCAGCTAATTCATGCAAAGCACCAGCGTCTGCTACAAATTCTTGATCTTCCTTAAAAGATTGTTCCCCAGCATGCGTTATTTCTTCTTCTGCAATAGGTGCAGGAACGTGATTTAACATTTCTACTTTAGTAGCAGGAGTATCGGTCTTTGGTGATTCGTTTAAAGTCGCGTCTTGAGAAATAATACTATCACTTGTTTCATTAGATAATTTCGCTATTTTCGTGTCTTTGGGTTCAGATTTTATATCACCTTTTACATCATCATCGTCTTGTACGCCTAAGTCTTTAATTTCTTGGGATTGAGGATCAACGTTTGTTTTATACAAATCATGTGATGATTCAACCTCTGATGAATTACCCAAATCTTGTTCATTCTGAGTAGGCTTTTTAAGACCGTCGACTTCTTGTAGAAGAATCGGTGCTGTATCATCTTTATTTATTGGGTTCACCTCTATTTCAGGTCCTCTGCCACTCTGTTGAATGAGTAGATCGTTATTATATTGTCGTCTCCGTTGCTCTGCCCGCTGCCGTACCTTTTGTTGGGCCTTGACAATTTTTTCTTCCAATGTTAACGTTTTCTTTTGAACTGTAAAGTTATTAAGTTCTATTATTATTAAAATCCTAATGTTGTGTGACGCTAACATGCTGTTTTAAAATTTATTGGTGACAATTTATAGTCTAAGTTAGCTTGTAAAAAATTTGACACGGTCCGGCCGACGAGGAGACATGAACAATCGCGCACAGGGAGGACAAACCGTATATTGTTGATTTTATCAACCTTATCGAACTAGACACCTTAGATGCAATATAAATAAGTGTATTTGTGAGCGATCACTGGACAGCGCTTCAGAATTGCCCTGTGCATCATCCGACTACTCGTGACGATCTGCTACGTTCATGGGCGCCGGGAGGAGAGTGCAATTGTTTCATTAAAATATACAAAAACATTTTTTTTTTAATCTTTGTAATTACTCATTTAAAACACTTGCTGTATATCCAGATATTATGATGAATGTTTTAAAATCCCAATTAATAATTCTGTAAGTTATAAGAATGTGAAAGTATTTCCAACTATTTTTCAACAGTATAAATTTTAACTCAGGAATAAAAATCGCGGTTTGACATTTTTTAACCCCCGCCGGAAAAAGTGGGGTGTTATAAGTTTCACGTATGTTTGTGTGTATCTGTGTGTCTGTCTGTGGCATCATAGCGCCTAAACGGATGAACCGATTTTGATTTAGTTTTTTTTTGTTTGAAAGGTGATTTTGTCGAGAGTGTTCTTAGCTATGTTTGAATAAAATCGGTTCAGCCGTTCAAAGTTATATAGTTTGAATCGGGGTGTTTTCGCAAGATAAATGTGTCGGGAATTTTTAATTTTGAAATTTTACTTGTGTATACGAAAACTGTTAAACTACAATTTTAAGCCTCAGTTAAAGTTATCAAACTGTTGAAAAATCGGAATTTAATTAACTTTAGTCATAAACCGAATATCTGGGTTACACATAATAAATAACGTTGGCATTTGCCAACTGAGTTATGGAGAATTTCAAGAATGTTTTCCTGTGCGACTCCAGTCAAATTATTACAAGCCTTTATACTGTCAGTGTATAGTGGTATGAAAGAATAATGTTTAACTTACGAGGACCATCTCTTACTTCCAGCAGTTGCTGCACATGGCCGGCACAGAACCCATAAATATCGCTGGGATTGTTTTTCAGCACTTCCCTTGTTAATCCTTCTATTATTTCTACCAGACCCGTTGGCATCTTTGGTGGCGTCGACCTATAATATGCTCGAGAGCCAGTTAGCCTCATTGTTATAAAAAATTATGAAACTTTTAATGAGTATTCAGGGCGAACTTTCACAACGCACTAACTCCTGCTCGTGTAACAACTTAGTATATATGCCAGGCAGTGTAGAAATCAGAAATGAAGGAAATTGTGTGTAGTATCCGCCCCAATCACCTTGAGCTTAAATGTTTGAGCTGCGGTAGTCATAGTGATGTGCTAACTTGAACTTGATTTGTTGCGGTGTATCGATCGCATAGGGTTCATTGCACGGTCCAAAAGTTGCGACCGTTATTATAAAGGGTTGGTTAAGACTTGAAGATCGCTTGATAAGGTGTTATTTTCAGAAAACTTATTTTTTCGTACCACCCAGTTTGTTGATCCGTTGTTAACTTAACCAATGGTTGCAAATTTCGGTGACAGACCATATTTTTTTCAGTTAGCTTCACAAATGATCAAATAAGTTATTTGTCAGTTTAGTAACAATTGACGAATAAACGCGTTCTACCGAATTTTAAAACCATTGGTTGAGTTAAGTAATGATCAAAAAACTGTGCCTCAGCAAGTGTCGTCATCGGGCCTCGTTTTGAAATGAAAAACCGGGTAATGTGAAAATTTCTTGTGTATTTCCAATGTAGTTTACGCAACTGAGTAATCACTAGGGGAACGTTATCTCTGGAGGACAGTAGGCGACTGGCGCTTGCTACTAGCCGCCGCGGGGCGCCTACGCTTACTTAAAGAATTCAATTCATGTGAGTCAACTTTTTTATTTCCATACTGTGTTCTATAATAGTAATTTATATAAGATCATATATAATTTTTGCAATGTTAATACATTTTACATAACAAACATCTCCACAGTGTACATACATACACACGCAGTACTACGCCTCCTGCGGTCCGCGACGAGAGACAAGTGATGATAGAAAAAATTATAAGCTACAATAATATCATACAAATTAATGACTATTCCCTTACAAATTATTATATCTACTTTTAGCATTGTTCTACTCCAATATAATCCAAATTAACTTTTTAGTTTTACCGAGCTGTATGCATGATACATGAATAGTCGAATAGTCTCCAGTTCGCTCAGACCGATTTTGTAAAGTGTTCCTCTCCCGCAGCTATGTATAGAAACCACACTGCTATAAATTTATAATAAATAAATGCCTATTTACACTATGTAACTATACAAAATGATAGTACGACGAAATTACATTATTGAATCGAGCATCTAATTGAAATGAAAACTTCATACAACGATCTACGGGCGCGGGCCGCCCCGGCGAGGCCGCGACTGCCCGCGTACACTAAACAAATTACATTTTTAATTTTTTCTTATTCATTTTTGTACAATCATATTCAGCCAAAAGCTGGGTGCCCGATTTATACATTTATCGGTGATCCGAAATGCGTTACAATCGATCATGCATCAATTATACATACAACTTTAACTTATTTAAACAATTTAACAATATTAAAAAATCCTAAAGTAAACTAGAGACCTATGTAAACGTATATAAAATAGTAATAATCATTATGACAGTGCATCGGGATGCGGACATATTAACATTTAGCACTATTAGTAATTTGTAGTCACACCGAACATGAGTCCCGAGCTCCGACGGACCGAACCACGGAGACATCACGACAGCGTACAGTACAGCGGACGACCGACCGTTAGAGGTATTAAAAATTAATAACGTCATTAACAAAAATGTAATCGAATAGAAAATATCAATACATAGCTGAAAACAAATTCAATCGCATTATTCTAGGTCGTGGATGGAGCGGTGCGCTGTGGGCGCATCACTTGGCGGGCGCCGGCGCTCCGCCCGCGGCCGCCGGCTGCCGCTTGTGGCTGATCTCCAGCTCGCCCAGCCGCTTCCACAGCTCGTCGCGCTCCTTCTCGCGCTTCTTCTCTCTGCAAGGGCAACAAGTACACGGTTACACGCCGCTCAGCACTCAGCTCTAACTAACTAGCCCCGCGCGGAGTACAATTTAGGAATTTGTAGAAAACCCGACTTTTTAAAAAGCGAACTGGCTGACAAAACCAGATGTATCCTCCGACTGCACAGCATGACTTTTTCTTGTTTACGTCTTGTAAGTTCGTTTTTTAAAAAGTCGGTTTTTTTTTAATTAACTTTTTAGTTATATTTTTTTAGATTTAGGTACATTTAAACATATTGAGTCTGGCAAACGAAAGTAGACACTTGAATTATTTGCAAACTTTTTATATGGCAATGCTATACTAATGTCAACCTCAATTTTCCAAAACAAGATGGCGTGTTGTTTCGTTTTGTTGTGGTCTTGTTAATAGCATTTATTCAGTGAATAATGAATAAAACAATTAAAAGTGGATTACAGGAGATTTTGTTTCCCATGATGTCTAATTATAAAGAAAAACAATAGGAGAAAGACACCGAATTCAAACAAAAACAAGATTGTTTATGTGTGGTGTTAGATTTCATAAGTTAGTAGGACGCTAATAATTTGATACTTTGTAATTACTATTGATGCAAAAACTATTTCTCTATTATTATTCACATTCATTTTATAATATGTTAAACACCTTCATAATAATTCATTATGGTTTTTTATCATACCAATAAAAGTTGCATTGTACGTTTAACATTTTTTTTTCTTTTACAGAAGATCTGGATATGTAGCAGGGGTTATTGAGATAGTGAAAACTTACGGATTTAGAGCAGAAAGATAGGATAAGAACCTAGAACCATTACTTGGGTGAAATAGCAAGCAGATGAGTGGAAGAAAATAACTGATCATGTCATACATGTTGAAAATAAATATATTGAAAATTACAGAAAATTATTTATGAAGTTTCATTATGTACGACACAGTGATTCCAGTAACTCTAATGAATCTTTTCACATGGAAGTTTTAGATTCAGATTTTGATTATGAATAAACCAAAATTGTTATAGAATACTGTTGTTTTTTTTATTCGGATAGATACATAATATCTAAAGTATTGCCTACCTAAAGTACCTATATTATTTTTATTCCAACGAAGTAAAATTAATAATTCTAAAGTATCAAGTTTGGTTATGCCAGGTATTTCATACTATTTTTCGGGTTGCTATGCTGATATTTTTTAAATTTTCCGCGCTTTGTGTCTCTTCTTTCGTTTGCCAGACTCTAAGAGTTATATATTTTTGAAATCACCTCTTAAAACCCTTTATTTTGATACCCCACACGATGGGATGGAAGAAAAAAAAATTGTTTCCTACAATATAGCGCCCAAAATACACCATTTTTCTATTTTCCAATTTTAATGAGTCAGTGACACTCGCAGGGTTACGACGAATCGATTGACGTAAGAATCATCAAGATCGGGCAACGCGTTTGGTCTCTAGAACGCCACATAGGAACAAACATACATACATACATATCGGCAGTCGGGTAAAAAAGGGCTGAACAATGCATTGAAATGAAAACAAGCTGCTATTATTCTATTGACAATCAATGGTTCTGATAGGTATTATCCTGGTAGTATTTATAGCATATAATAAACTAAAATGTACTCACTTCTGCCTTTCCGCCTTATAGCTAGCAGTGAGCTCATCGAAGAGCTTGGAATTCATCTCCATGAAAGTCTTGAGCACATTGTAGACCAGCGCCACTATGGTCTGATTCCAGTGCTCCTTACTGATCCGGTACAGTGCGGGGAACATTATAGGCATTATCACGTGATTGTTTTCTTCCATCAGTGACATTATATATTCGTTGTTCCAAAAATAGAGTGCTCTTTCAGCCACCTGGAAGCAATCATTAATATTTATTAAGATCTTTATGTCAATGCTTGTTCCTATCACTATGTTTAATGTTATTAACAAAGGGTCCTGTTACTTGTATTTTTTTTATGTTTTTATTTTATCTTTCTTCTAATATCATACGACATTCAAAGGTACATAATAAAAGAAACGAAATCCGAAAACGCCGAGCTGTGAGAGTTTGAATATCATTAAGTTTTTGGGGTTTGCAGATATGCTTTTCATAAAAAAAAATAAAAAAAAATTGTTTATTTGATAACCATATTTGTACAACAAATTTGAGATTGAAGCCTCCTTTTAAGCAACAGGTGCCTGTATTAGGAGACTCCGCTCCTTCATAAACAAAACGTTTCTATTAAACTAAACTAACATGAGTACACAATCTTAATCAAGGTGATTTGAGTGAAAGTGTAAGTGTGAGGGTCTGTGTATGTGAGTGTGTGTGTATGTGCAGTATTTATGTTAGTATATCTGCTGTAGCAGTGATTCAGTCATAACGCTATTTATTGACTCAATGAGTCACTCAACTTGTAATCGCGGCTGTATGGCTGTTATTAGTTAATTCCTTACTTCTTTTCTCAGAAAATAAAATTCCGATGCTACAATCATTCAATTTTCTTGTCGCATCAACATTCATGTATCTCGTTTGTTACACATACGCTCTCTATTAGGCCCGGTATCCACCAAAGCTGAGAAGAGATGTGTTTGAATAAACCAATCCGATTTCTTTATTTCCACATCTTTGTAACCATTGCTCACTACAGAGAGAGAGCTCTGTAGTGAGCAATGGTTACAAATCAGACTCATTTCTGGCGACTTCAGGCGTTCCCCAGGGATGAATTCTGGGCCCATTAATGTTTATTATATATATAAACGATATTTGTAACTGCTTTCAAAATAGAAATTTCTTGTTGTATGATGATGACCTCAAGGTATTTAGAACAATAAAGAACACGTTTGATAGCAGCCTTTTGCAGGAAGACTTGACTAGATTATAAATTAAAACTAAGCAACTAAGTGTAAACACATGAATTTCACTAAAAATAAAAATGTAATACGATTATTTACTCTGTAATAAGACTCTTGTTAAAGAAACCTATATATGTGACTTGGGCGTTCTTCTGGATTGCAAACTTCATTTAAATCTACATATAGATAAAATCACTTCTGAAGCATTTCAAATGTATATGTATCTTGTTATGGGAACCACGTCAGATTTTTAACGATCATATCTATATTTATTTAATTCTTTAGTTCGCCCACAAGTTGAATACGCTTGTATGATCTGGGATCCCTATTATATTAAATATGAGGCTGCAATAGAGAGAGTTCAGCGTAAGTTTCTCAGTACAATGCAGTACAAATGTCGCATCGAACGTTTATCTTATAAAAACGCTTTGAATAAGTTTAAACTATTAAGATTGCGCTCTAGACGCTTGTTACTTCAAGGAATGATGATCCATGGACTTGTACATAATAAGTTTGATTGCTCTGAATTGATAAGTCAAAGGAGATTGCCCATACACAGGCCCCTTAAGAGGTGTCTGCGATTTCAATAATATTCAAAAATAGGATTTATATTTTGTATATTTTTTCATCCGTGTGCTTTACTTTATACGTACAGACAACAAAAGATGGGGTGCCTTCACTTGGACATTTGTATGCACCTTATTGCATTGTAATAAGGGTTCATTTCAAGAACAGAAACATCGTTATATCTCGAGAACCCCGCAAAATAAATAAAAATCTTTTCTAATTATGAATATAACGTGTATTTTCTACAATATGCAACCAAATTCATCAAGATACAACCATTTTTTCAAAGGGGCCCAAGTTCCCTTACAAAATGGGCATTCCCCTTTGCTATATTGTACCTAGAGCAGTAATGAGACGAGATGCACGCTCTTATCCACTGTTTGCTACGACTCCCTGTCGTACAAATACAGGAGAGAGAGTGCCGCTCCGGAGATTGGTTCAAGCTTACAATAATAATTTTAACGATATCCATGTATTTGCCCTGTCTAAACATGAATTTAAAAAACAAATTATTAAGCGGCTTGCTCAAAATTTTTGATTTAAATTATTATGTATTATTTTAGTATTTATTAACTATTAGATTCTAAAATAGCGAAAAAATTGTATTGTTGTTTTTAAATTGTTTATTTTAATTTTACCAAAACTGTATCTAATATAAGCTAGTAATATGTGGAAACGTAGTGGATTGTACATTTACTCATAGCATACTGTGTATCTAGATAATATATACAATGTACGATTGTTTGTTTTCCCAAATAAAAAAAGTAAAAAAAAATCCTCTCCTCTTTGGTGAATACCGGGGACAGGCAAGAACATCTACTGACGGAGGCCAACCTCGATTGAGACTGGTCAGGTACGCGAACGCAGGAGGTTTGGGTGGGTATTATTATTCGAATACCTTATATTTTGTAACGGCTAGGTCTGCGCTAGGTAAGCTGCGCAGGCCGCTAACTGATAGTTAGGAGGAATTAAGAAAACAGCTTGATAATTTAATACATATATTTTAGGTCTTTCATATAACAGCTAGGTCGTGGGTTCTAAGCGCCACTCAGTTCTGAACAAATTCCGTCACGCGGATAAAATAGTAATAGGGTACCGTCCCTTGGCAGCACGTGGCGCCGCGCGTCCCCACGTCTGCCACGTGCTGCCAAAGGACGCTCTCTTCGCACGGGGTCTACATACGGGCGTACCGTCCGGCTTATGCGCTACCCGAGGACGTAGCGGCGTGCGCAGCCTACCCTGCGCACCCCTAACCGCTACAGTCCCTGCGGCCTACCGCTAAGCCGACCGCGGCCTGCCGTCGCGCGAGCCGGTGCCAGCGCAGCCTACCCTAGCTGCTTCAGTTCCGGCGACCTAGCGCTGTGCCGGTGCTGACCGGTCCCCGCGTCTACCACGTGCTGCCAAGGGACGGTACCCTATTACTATTTTATCCGCGTGACGGAATTTGTTCAGAACTGAGTGGCGCTTAGAACCCACGACCTAGCTGTTATATGAAAGACCTAGAATATATGTATTAAATTATCAAGCTGTTTTCTTAATTCCTCCTAACTATCAGTTAGCGGCCTGCGCAGCTTACCTAGCGCAGACCTAGCCGTTACAAGTTTTAAAATGCTTCGCCTGCTAAATACCCACCCAAGCTTAACCAAGCTATCCAAACCCACCCACCCAAGCTTGGACAATACTATCAGAAATAATTAGCTGGTTTCACTTTTGTGGTTACATGTACCAAATAAGTTTGCGCCCGCGTAAAAAGTGGTTTATCAGCCCAAGGCCTCAACCCACTACTGGGATAAAAACTATCCTCTTCCCAGGGTCTCAAACTACGTCCATAATCAATTACATCTATGACGGTTCAACAGTTTAGTGGTGAAAAGGTAACAAACAAACAGAGTCACTTTCATATTTATAATATTAGAAGTTATGGATATAGCTACTGTCACAGACGTGATCCTCCTTGAAATTTTGAATAGTCATAACCACTATAGAACCACATATTTCTAAGTAATTTATTTTACAATAAATGGATTTGAAACTAAGAGTTGAGAAGTGTCATGACAGAAACGAGGGCGCGTTTTGTTCCCTCAAGGTCGTTGGCGTTAGTCGTCGTCTTAAGTGACCGAAATAGTAACATATCTTTGATGTATGTACATTGTACGGTAAGTATTAGCCCAATATTACAATCTATACAGAAGCGCAACGAATGTACTTGCACAGAAAACGGCGGAGCATTGCGGGGCGTCGGGGTGTCTACCCCGATTACGCTTAGTTTGGGAGACCGATGATCGAAATATATTTATTAACTATTAGATTCTAAAATAGCGAAAAGAAGGTTTACATAGATATTTTGAAATAGTTTGTGTGAATTCCTTTTAGTAGTGAAATATTATGCCGCACATCGTGCCATTTTTTTGTATACTGAAATCAAATACACGGTATTGGAAATTTTGGCATCTGTAACTGTTGAGCAAGCCTACTACTACTAAATATGACCACGATTTAAATGAAATAAAGGCACATCATGGCCTTCCACATCCTCGCCGGGTTAAAATACGAAATAATTGTGACTTACCTGAAAATGTGGACTGGAAACACATTTAGCTATTTGTCTGAACAACGGTTCCTGTATTTTGACGAATTGAGCTGGCTCAATCACATCCAATATCTCCTCAATTTCACCCAAAAACATCACCTGGAAAGTATAAGAGAGGCATGTTACAGTATTTGTAATGTAACTCGATACAATAACAAACTGTCTTCTGGCCGCGGCTTCACCTGCGTAAAAAGCGTTTTATCATCCCAAGGGAATACAAACTATCCTATGTCCCAGGGTCTCAAACTATCGCCAATCCAAATTTCATCTAAATCGTTACAGTAGATCCAGTGATTACCCTCTACAAACCTCACAAACTTTTCCTCTTTATAATATTATAGTATGGATGTCTGAGAATTGCCATTTGTCATTAAAAAAACTTTCGTCAAATCGAATTACTGATAGTGATTAAAATCAGAGACTTTGAAGTTGACAATAATTTGAGTAAAACAGTGACTCAAACTTGGCGAATTTAGGTACCATTTAAACAGATAAATTACATAATATTCATAATAAACACATATTTTTAGTAAGAAGAATAAAAATGCTTACCTCTTTTTGCGAACATGTTTTGGGCCAAAACTTGAGAAGGCCACGCACAACATGCTCCGTAAGTGTGGCGTCCTTCTCAAGGAACTGCACCACGCAATAGGCGAGCTGTGCGTGGTACAGCGACAGGCACTTCACCTTGTGCAGCGGCAGCAGCACCTTCACCAGGAACTGTTTGTGCTCGCTCTTCAACGGAAGGGCGAATCCATTGATTATACTGTAACGAGAAAAATGACACACTAAATCTCAGACAAACGGTAATAATATATCAGACAAGCTTATCACAATATTTTAACTAAACATCATAGACGAGTCTATGTCTACTGACCTTCCCAAGATTTCCAAAAGTTCGCCCACACCGTTAAAATGTTCCGTTTCATAAACAAATCGTAGGAATATATTGTTAATCTGCTTTCGTATGAAGGCTCGCAACCCCAAGAACTTGCCGTAGATGCGATGCAACACCGTTTTTAAGAAGTCGCGTTCACGCGGGTCTTCGGAATCGAACAAATCTAAAAGCTAAAAAAGATATATACCATTATTAGTTTGACCTAATTAAGGCCCCCCCGAGCAAAACGCCGCGCAGGCCGTTTTTCGTTCTGTTTTTCAGAGTTATCTACTCGTTATTTAAAAAGAAATATCAATTAATAAAAATACGTTAAATTTCTACATAATATTGATTCTAAAATGGTAGATTTCGTTTTTTTTTAATGTTGTATATATTTCACTAATCTCCTTCCAAAAAAAACATAAAAATGAGAAATAATTATTGATAGCATGCATCTCATCGTATTGATCATTAATTATTTTTAGTACTAACACTAATGGATAGACAATTTAATAACGAACATTTTTGTAGTAATTTTTTTTTCAAAAGGCCGAAATTCGATTTTATAAATATTTTATTCTAAAATCTTTACAACTGTAATTCATGCGCCACCAGTGCCGCTAGACCAATAGGAATGCTCATATCTCATGCCGATTTTTTGGTCAGGGTACCGTCTTAAATAATAATAATAAAAAACCGGCTAAGTGCATGTCGGGATTCGAATATTTAGTGTTCCGTACCAAAGAAAATCTGCTTTATATTGGTATTTGCTAGTAAAGTGAGGCAAGGAGCTTCACGGACGCTTCTAGCGGGTCCTACATGGGCCCGATGTAGATCTTTTAGCGTCCGTGGCTTGGCTGCGATTTGGTGACCTTTTCGTGGAAACCGAAGGTTTTGTCTTTGCGATTATGGACGAAGTTATAATGCCGAACAACTAGCGGAAATACATTGTGAAAGACGGCACAGTTGACATTTGTCGGGCATGTCACCGGCCGGGGGAAACAACCCGTCACATTATCTCCGGTTGTTCTAGTCTGGCTAACGGAGACTATTTGCATAGACACAACCTTGTAGCCAGGATTATCCATCAGCAACTTGCTCTTAAAACAATCTTGTGGAATCGGAAGTGCCTTACTATAAGTATGTGCCCGACCCAGTTCTCTAAAATGGCAATGTCACATTGTATGGGGATCGGTCTATCATCACTGACAGGACTATTGTTGCCAACAAGCCTGACATAGTGGTGATAGACCGATTAGAGCGTCGCGCAATGATTGTTGATATAGCGGTCCCCCATGACGAGAACCTCGTGAAGGCTGAGAGAGATAAGAGAAAAGCCTAAAGAGAAAAGATAGTCGTGACGGCCAATGGCATAATAGCCACGAGCCTCGACGAACATCTGAGGAGGCTCTCGTTGGGCTGCTGGATCAAGGGCTTGATCCAGAAAGCGGTACTTCTAGATACGGCGCGTATAGTCAGGAGGTTCCTCTCTCAGGAGCCCTGACCATCGGTAGCTTGGACCCTCTTCCCGATACCGGTGAATAAAATGAATAAATGGAATAATAATATTTCTGTTTGCAGATAGCTCCGTTTTTTCGTATTATAATTTGCGGCTCATTAATATGAGCATTGTTTGGAGATACATATTTAAAAGCAACCAGTGAACGACTGATTTTCCGACTCTCAGATCCTCAAATGCTATAACCCTAGTTACGTAATGTAGGTAACTTGCTAAAACTTTGCTTCTTAATGAAAACTCGCCGTATTCTATATTTATTGGACCTCATGACCTGATATACTTAACTAGCAGTTGTTACATTTTGATGACTTGCACATGTCATATTCTCAATTGCAGAAAATATAATTCCGAGAGCTATATGTATTGATATTTTACGTGATTATAAATACATTGTATTCTAATGTTTGTGCACAAAATGTAACAATAAGAAAATAATACATATCGGTGTGATGATGACACCACGATGACACCTATCACTTATCAAAATTTTATCTCGAGTATATCTAGTCATTTATAAACTTTTTTGCCTACATGGAACGGCACTTTATGCACAGTATAAATATCGACGAACAGTACGGAAACTACTTACAATCGCTCGAAACGGCACACCCACAAACATGCGCATGGAGGACACCCCTAAGCGGCTCGCACTACTGACAGCACAGCGGACGCTGCTTAGGGGTCTCGTCGGTGGTTGCTCCAACAGATGATCCAAAGTTTCTGGCATCGTTGGTCTTTGGAATATTTGCATATTTTGCAGCAGCGCGTTAAGGTTGAACTAGTCGACAGCACGAACTATTTTGTGCGCGGGGTTAAAATGCATGCTATCATTATCCGACAACACGTGCGAAAGAAAAAGATGCTGTGATGAGCAGTAAGAAGCTAGTTCGCGTACGAATTAGCACTTTTGCAAATTTGTATCGAAATGGATGATGATTTAGGACGAAAACGAGCGCACGAAATTTTATAAACAGACCTTTGGCAGTCTACATATCATGAAAAAACCACTAAAGGTATATTTATAAAATAACATTATTTGCATTGTTAAATTACTAATCTATCCCTGTATGGAGGTCGTTTTGCAATTTTCCTTCTTCTTATGATATTTATTGCCGCCCAAAGTTGCGTTAAAATTAGTGTAGAAATATGGAACTTCCGACGGTCATAACTTTCAAATATACATCTTTTTTTACATTTTTGTTTCCATACAGGACTAGATAATGATGAGACAAATTGATCCATTTTTTTTATTTTGAACGTACATCGTCAAACAGTGGAGTAATCTCTAGACTACGTTTGTATGGAAGAATTTTCGAATAGTGTAACCTCCCAAAGTCGGAGATCTTGTCATCTTGTACTTGTTAAAGAATCTAATTTGATCCCTTTGTATTGGCGTCGTGGTCGCATTGTAGATTTATTTTATGGGTCTGAAGGAGTTCCCAAAGTTGCGGAGGTCATGGTCGGAGATTCGGTTTTGAAGCGAGCAGTGGCAAGTTTAGCACGCTTGCCAATTTATCAGCGGACATAACTCTCTCTTTGGTCTATTTATACTGTGCTTTATGGGTATTTCATATCCACGTAGATTTTATTCTTAAAGCAGTTACGAAACGTAATTCAAGTACAATTAGCACTTTCAATGTTAAACCTAACAATTAGTATATCTATAGTTATTACAATAGGGTGTATTTTTATAACTATCCATGTATAATCAGAATCAAAGTCGCTTTTCGTGTCTTGTGTGATCGCTATGCTGTTCAAAATATTGCTCAAACACATTTTAAGAATTTATTCCCGCTTTTTTATTTAACTTGGTAAAGGAATTTTGACGTTTTGTCAAGTCGTAAAAACCGTGCGAAGCAGGGCCGGGTCTAGAGTAGCCAGATGGTCGGGAATCGTCTGGATTCTCCCGACATTTTAAAGGATCTCCAGACTCCCGACATAACTCATAATCTCCAGACTCCCGACATAACTCATAATCTCCAGACTAACAAATTCTTGGAAAGTTCTTTCTTTCAGATAATTTGTGTTGTCAATTCCTGTGTTCCTTCATTACTGTAAAAAGATTTAAGTTTGCTTAATAATTTATACACCAAAGAGAGAAATTGTATGGCTTTTGATGTAATTAAAGCTGAGTTAGTAAATAAACTGAACTTTGTAAATTGATTGAATTTAAAATACTTTCCTAAATTGGTAGTAAAGTTTAATGCCAAATACATATTGTGGCAACCTAAAAATGAAGTATAGTTCAATTAGTTATGTTTCATCAATATTTAGCCAATTAATAAAAAAAAAAATATTTTACATTTTAATTTTTTCTCCCGACAACAACCTCAAAATCCCGACATTTAGATATTTTCGTTTTCTGATCTGGCAACCCTAGGCGGGTCACTATTATTTAGATAAACAAGTCATCGTAACGGCCGTTCACAGACATCTCGAAAAAAGAATTATTTATATAAACAAAACTAAGATGGCTTTATTTAATGCTTGCACAATTTTATGTTGACATATTACCGGCGCGGTTTTGCGATAGTTCTAAAGGTACATTTATTTTTATGTACCGTACTTAGCGTATTTATGGTACATGGGCGGCGCAAGTATGTGAACGCGTCGCTATAATGTTCTAAAATTATTGACGTTTTTGCTTGTTGACATTAGTAATAATTGCTTATAAATTTTGGGATTTTATTTAATATTTTTATTCATTCATCATTTCATTGAGATTCGTGGAGAGAGGAGTTCGTGGCTAAATAATAACAGCCGCACTGGTCGATCATGAAGGTTAAGCAACGCTTGACGAGGTCGGTCCGTGGATGGGTGACCATTTCAACATACCGAGTTTCCTCCGTGCCTTGGAAAGCACGTTAAGCCGTTGGTCCCGGCTGTCATTTGAAGATCTTTGACAGTCGTTACGTCTTGCGAAGGGGTACGGTGTTACCCAGTTACTGAGTTGTGGAGGTCAGATAGGCAGTCGCTCCATGTAAAACACTGGTACTCAGCTGAATCCGGTTAGACTGGAAGCCGATCCCAATATAGTTGGGAAAAGGCTAGGCAGATTGATTTCATTGAGATTCCCGAGACTCCAGGGTCCCGGACCTGTGTAAGGCGTACCAGAGGCCAAAACCAACTGTCAGAGGCCTTATTTGGCATGTAGGGTGAAATGTGACACAGACCGGCAATTATCCCTGTATGCACTAGTGCCAAGGACAATCCCCGCCTGGTGCAGGACTATTGCAGAATATGGAGACAAAATACATTAGGCTATGGATTTGGGAGGATTCGTGGATCGATTACCTAAAACTATAGACAAACTATTGACCCTTGCCTGACCACTGTTGATCTACACGGCTATAAAATGGCAGGGGTATGACTTGCACACTCAATTAATGCCCCCCCCCCCCCTCCATTAATAGTCGCTAGCACTTTAGTGACGTAAGCCATGGTGGCAACATATACGGAGGTGCTTGAGGAGTGTAGAGGTCGGCCATGGCTATCAGGACAATCTCGGAAGTACGGTAAAGATCCCTGCCAGCATCTTACTGGGTTAACTTCCTTCCTCCGAGCACGTTTGCTCTTGTGAAGCCAGCCAATTAAGGCAAGAGAGTGATGGGAGCTCTGTTCCCCATCAGTGTTCACTCCAAGCAGCCAATAAAGGCAAGCCGGAGATGAGGGACAAGACTTATCCCTGGAGATCAGGTCCGTGGGATCATTCATCATTTCATTTCCTTTATTTAATTGCATTTCTTATGTTTAAATATTATTCTATAAAAAATAAAATAAAAAAACATTTAAAAATACAAATAAAGTAGCCCATCGGTATCGGGAACAGGGTCCAAGCTACCGGTGGTCAGGGCTCCTGAGAGAGGATCCTCCTAACGATACGCGCCGTGTCCAGGAGTACCGCTTTTTGGATCAAGCCCTTGATCCAGCTGCCCATCGAGAGCCTCCTAAGATGTTCGTCGAGGCTCTTGGCTATTACGCCTTTGGCCGTCACAACTATCGGCACAATGACTGCTGTATTCACATCCCACATGTCGACAACCTCGCGAGCCAGATCAAGATACTTGCTTTTCTTATCTCTCTCAGCCTTCACGAGGTTCTCGTCATGGGGGACCGCTATATCAACAATCATTGCGCGACGCTCTAGTCGGTCTATCACCATTATGTCAGGCTTATTGGCAACAATAGTCCTGTCATTTCATTTATTATTATTGTATTAATTCATTCAAGATTTGCACGCCATGGAATATGACCTTTTCTTTTATTGTAACCCTAAATGCACTTACTATTTGTTGTATGTATACACATGTTTTAGGAAATAAATATATCTGAAATAAAAAAATCGCGTATGTTTACATATTGCTACCTGGTCAGTCATCAAGCGCTCGCAGTAAAGCTGCAACTGTTTCCACGTCTGCTTTAGCCTAAAGACGAACGCAAAGTATAGTTCTCGCCAAATTTCTTGCCCGCCCAGCGCAAGGCACGGATCGGTGCTGTTTTTGTATGAAATTTACTACTGCGCAGCCATTGTAGTCAACTTCAGGGCGGCCAAGAAGTTTGCCGAGAACTATACTTATCTTATGAAGCAGTCTTGTAAATTTTCTATTGGGTAAAAATCTCTAGAAATGAAGCAGGAAAAATAACCCATACTAGTGGTAATAACTGAATATGAAATGAGGTACTAGGCTTGCTATAGACAAAATGAGAACCATCACAGTCAGCGTTGTCAGTTTTTTTTTTTTGACATGTCGACTTTAAATCTTTTTGAGTGAAAAAAAGCGGGATTATTTCGTCGAAAGCGGGACACCGACATAGTAATAAACGTATGTACCTAATCAGAATTTTAAATTATTCATTTTTGTATTTGAGTTTTAAATTACGTTTACATGACAATAGATAGCAAAAATAGTCATTGATAATGATTTTTTGTATATTTATACAAAAAAGTTTTATTCATTAGCAAATGTGGTGTTTCAAACAATTGTCTGTGGAGTGAGTGTTACAATAATAGAATAATCTATATATATAAAAGAAAGTCGTGTTAGTTACTTCGCTTATAACTCAAGAACGGCTGAATCGATTTAGCTGAAAATTGGCAGGGAGGTAGCTTAGAACCAGGAGAAGGACATAGGGTAGGGTAGGGTAGGGTAGGGTAGGGTAGGGTAGGGTAGTGTAGGGTAGTGTAGGGTAGTGTAGTGTAGTGTAGGGTAGTGTAGTGTAGGGTAGGGTAGTGTAGGGTAGTGTAGGGTCGGGTAGGGTAGGGTAGTGTAGGGTAGGGTAGTGTAGGGTAGCGTAGGGTAGTGTAGGGTAGCGTAGGGTAGTGTAGGGTCGGGTAGGTTAGGGTAGGGTAGGGTAGAGTAGGGTAGGGTAGTGTAAGGTCGGGTAGGGTAGTGTAGGGTAGGGTAGGGTAGGGTAGTGTAGGGTAGGGTAGGGTAGTGTAGGGTCGGGTAGGTAGGGTAGGGTAGTGTAGGGTCGGGTAGGTAGGGTAGATAAATGTTTGGTCTTTTTATGGCAAAACAAAGTTTGCTGGGTCAGCTAGTTATTTATAATTATTACTCATTCATGATGTTTCTGTGAAGATTTAACTTCTTTCAAAGTTTCCTGGAGCATTTATTGCCCGCATCCGACCATTTTAAATCCATCTGGGGAAAAACCCTATCAGTTAAGCAGTTTGATGTTGGGATACTTAATAAGAAAGACACCAGTTTAAATATCCCCGAAAAGCGAAACCGAGCCTGTCCCGCGCGGGACATCCCGCCCGACACATAAAAATCGGGACGTCCCGCCAAAATCGGGACGTCTGGCAACGCTGATCACAGTTAACGTCTGCTGAACGAAGCTGAAGCTTCTAAGAGAAAGAAGACGGTTGTAACGCCATTATTACATATATTTTAAATTAATATTTACCTGCAGTACAAATTTTTGATCAATGACTTTCTTGCCAATAGTAGGCTGAAAATCAGTTGACTCAAGGAAGCGCAGGAAGAATTCGTAGACTAGCTGAAGATGCGGCCACGAGGCCTCCAAAGTCGGATCGTCTTCTTCAGGATCAAAATCAGGATTTTCACTTGGCGGTAGAGTGCGGAATAAATTGGCCGATATCTGCGACAGAATAGATAATAGAATAGAATATACTTTATTGTACACCATAAAAGTTATACACATTTACAAGAAAAACTTATTTATACGGGTACAAAGGCGGTCTTATCGCTGACAGCGATATCTACCAGAAAACCTTTGGATGGACTGAAAAAACTTAGAATAAAAAATGAGGTAGTCTGCGGTATACTGCTATTAGATTAAAACATAAATATATTATTAATCACTAATGATTTATGCCTAAGCTTATAAACACCTGCCTTCAATGCAATAGACAGCTTACTTTTACAGTTCGACAATGTGCGATCTAGAATGAGAGTTACTGGAAAATAATGGTGTTTTTAAAATACCAATGCAGAAAATTTGGTGAAATCAGGTCGAGTTAGGCTGAGGCCTCAATAGTACATTGCGTTGCGACGTCGCAACGAATCAACGCGTCGTATCCCACACCTGCGTGTTGATTTGACAATGGTTCGGAACTAACACTGTTCGTCGTCGCACCGGAGCTCCTACAGCGCAGCACATCAACTTCCCCTCGCTTCGTCTCTCGTCCGTCGAGCCGTTGAAATGTCGCGTACGACGACTCAACGCATAATGTGGCATATATATATAAAACGACGCAGCGTCGTCGCAGCGACGACGCAACGCACTAATGAGGCCTCAAGCTTAGTGAGAAGTCCAAAAGTCGAACTGTCATGCAAATACCCCGAGCAAAACGCCGCGCAAGCCGTTTTTGCTATCTACTCGTTATTTAAAAAGAAATATCAATTAATAAAAATACATTAAAGAACAATGGCGAGATTTTAGCTGACTTAAATTTGAGCGTCTGAAAGTGAGTTATATACGAAAGACGTTCTATTAATTGTCTACATTTTTAAAATATATTATTGGGCTGGTTCAAAACGGATAAAAAAAAATCATAATAAATAAAAAGTTATTTGATTTTTTAGTTAATTTCTTTTGCTTAGTGTTGCCATTATATATTTTATCTGCTAAGTGACAAGTAGTAACTATATTAATTAATAATATAATTAATGTATTTATTGCAGTAAATGAGTTAACAATATAGTTTATTTCTAAGTATAGATGTTCCTCGCAGGTAGGTAAGAATATTGTAGTGCAGTAGAAATAAATGAATTACTTTTAATTAATGATTGGCAAAAAGACTAGTATCCAAGGTTAAAAAATATAGCTTGGTTGTTGACGAGGACGACGACCTTTTGATAAACGTCAAAGTCGCTTAGTTTAAATAAATATACTCTTTCCAAAGAGTATATTATCTTCCTACTTACTTCCACGAAATTGAATAATATTACCTATTAAACACATTATTAAAAGTTACCCAGACATAACCTACAAAAGTTTATGACTGAATATCTATTATTCTCGACATTTTCGAACAAAAATTCTTGCATAAACTAATTCAGAACATCACCCTGAGTTAAACCAGATATTTTTCATTTAAAGACGTAGGAATTTAATCTCAGCTAAAAAAATGTATGGGCACCTGCCATTGTTCTTTCTACATAATATTGATTCTAAAATGGTAGATTTAGTTTTTTTTTAAATGTTGTATATATTTCACTAATCTACTTCCAAAAAAACCGGCCAAGTGCGAGTCGGACTCGCGCACGAAGGGTTCCGTACTTGGTAAATTGCGGTTTACGATTTATGACGTATTAAAAAAAACTACTTGCTAGATCTCGTTCAAACCAATTTTCGCTGGTAGTTTACATAGTAATGTACATCATATATTTTTTTTAGTTTTATCATTCTCTTATTTTAGAAGTTACAGGGGGGGGGACACACATTTTACCACTTTGGCAGAGTCTCTCGCGCAAACTATTCAGTTTAGAAAAAAATGATATTAGAAACCTCAATATCATTTTTGAAGACCTATCCATAGATATCCCACACGTATGGGTCTGATGAAAAAAAAAAAAAATAGTTTTAGTTTCAAGTATGGGAACCCCCAAAATTTATTGTTTTATTTTTATTTTTGTGTCAAAATCTTAATGCGGTTCACAGAATACATCTACTTACCAAGTTTCAACAGCATAGTTCTTATAGTTTCGGAATAAAGTGGCTGTGACATACGGACGGACAGACAGACAGACAGACAGACAGACAGACAGACAGACAGACAGACAGACAGACATGACGAATCTATAAGGGTTCCGTTTTTGCCATTTGGCTACGGAACCCTAAAAACATAAAAATGAGAAATAATTATTGATATTATGCATCTCCTCGTAAAGTGTTCATTGATTATTTTTTGAACTAACACTAATGGATAGACAATTTAATAACCAACTTTTTTGTAGAATTATTTTTTTCAAAAGACCATAATTCGATTTTATTCTAAAATCTGGGCGTATTCACTACTGTAATTCATGCGCCACCAGTGCCGCTAGACCAATAGGAACGCTCATATCTCATGCCGATTTTTTGGTCAGGGTACCGTCTTAAGACTGGTTATATATACCCTATGGTAAGCCATGGGATATCGTATTAAACAGTTACTAGGTTGAGATCAGGTAGTCGCTCCTGAGCTGGATTGGGTTAAACTGCTGGAAGCCATCTCCAACATAGTTGGAAAACTCTAAGCAGATGACATACTTTCAACATTGTACGTGCAGTACCGGAAATTAATTTGTTTATCACCTTAAGGTCTTAAGACCTTGTAGTTTTATGACGTACAAGTGATATTCAGTAGTTTGCGTGTCTATAACGTCTATTTGTCTATGTGGCCGTTGGATAGTTTGAACCTTAGTGAAGTATCAAGTAACTCGAAATTGTTGTCAAAATTGGTAAACAATACATTGCCCTGATGATACGGCTAGTGTTGTAAGAGACTCGAGACTTCTAGTCTTCATTTCGAGAAACGAGTAGATTTTCAAGACTCGTTAGTCACATGAGTCTGAGTCCATTGAGTCTTCTGAGTCCTTTCGAGTCTTTTAAGTTCTTTGAGCTAGACTGAGTGCAACTTGAGTTGGTGTATTATAATAGTTAATACTGGGTGATTTTATATCGTCATCCATATTTATTTACTGATTGAAAATACATCACACATAACATTAGTAACAATTAAATTAAAAATAGTTACGTACCAAATAAATCAATAATTTGTTCATTGCTATTTTATTTACTTCAAACTACAACTATGGATTTAGAGGACTCAATCATGAGTTCTTTTTTGGCAGGACTCAAGTCTCAAAAGACTACAAATTCTGAAGAACTTGAGGTCTAAGTTTTATTTATAAGAATCGAGTCTTCAAAAATAGCTTATTTTTTATTAAATAAGACTTCAAGACTCGAGTTTCTTACAACACTAGGTACAGCCATACAACCACAATCCTGTACCTATTTATAGAGACTATTAGAAATGGTTCATGTTGTCTTTTTATATATCATCCATCTTTCCATAATAAAGTATGATTAATTGATGAATGTCACTAAAGTATTTTCACTCACACAAAGGTCAGGCATTCTATAACCCAATAAAATCTATCATGAGTCGAAATCAGTATTTCTATTACTACTACTTGAGGACGTAAAAAATCTCGGCGGCGTTTCAAATAAAATTTTAGGTTCTAAGGTAGGTAGGTTTCATTTTCACGGAATGAGTAGATTCCGAGATGTAAACGTCGCGAAAAAATCTTACTGCATGCAGTCTCATTCATAAGGATTATGATGAAATCAAACTGTCACGCAAGGCTTCGCTGGTGAGACACATGAAAATGCTGACCTGTGTGTGTAATTGTGATGGTTTCAACCTTATACTTGTAAATTATGTTAAGGCGGTACCCCGAGCAAAACGCCGCGCAAGCCGTTTTTTGTGCTGTTTTTAGGAGCTATCTACTCGTTATTTAAAAAGAAATATCAATTAATAAAAATACATTAAAATTCTACATAATATTGATTCTAAAATGGTAGATTTAGTTTTTTTTTTAATGTTGTATATATTTCACTAATCTCCTTCCAAAAAAACATAAAAACGAGAAATAATTATTGATATTATGCATCTCCTCGTAAAGTATTCATTAGTTATTTTTTGTACTAATACTAATGGATAGACAATTTAATAACGAACATTTTTGTAGAATTATTTTTTTCAAAAGACCAATATTCGATTTTATAAAGATTTTATTCTAAAATCTGGGCGTATTCACTACTGTAATTCACGCGCCACCAGTGCCGCTAGACCAATAGGAATGCTCATATCGCGTGCCGATTTTTTGGTCAGGGTACCGTCTTAATTCCACTTGCTATTGCTCATCAGTGGAATGCGATTAGTGATAGGGTATTGGCGATTAGTGATAGGTTATCAATGATAGAAAGATAATCGGAGAGGAGATAGGTGACTAGTGATTTGTGAAGGATCATAGTAACAGCTGAAATGGCGAGATCAATTAGATTTTTTGCATGTCGCAAACTGACAGTCCAGGGTGCACTGCACGTTCAAGTACTTATCACTATTTGTGGAGGTAATACCAATGCACTAATTAACAAATAAATGCGATAGTAAATTACTAATTGGATACAGGTGACCAGGAACTGGTCAGTGAGTGATTATAGCAAGCTGCCGGCAATTCACATTGGATTATAGAATAATCAATAAGAATAAGCATATACTGTTGTTATTTTTACATTCAGACATTCTGGCAGTTCAGTTCACTCTTCAGTCTGTTTTCAAACAAGTGTGTATGCAATCTTTTTATGCTTGGCAAAAAGGGCACATTTAGACCTGGTTTATTCATTTGAAAACGAAAGACTCATGCAATTACGAAAATTATTTCGTGGAAAGGAAGCTACACTTTCGCCGAGTGGCATACTTTTCATCCTGAAAATTCAAGTCTTCTGTGGATGACATGCCTCAATAGCAAAGCCATGGGGAACATTTAGTATTATCCATAGGATGTCCATCTTTTTTATAGATTTTATAAAACTATGCATGTGAATATTCAGATGGATGTGCAGAGTGACGAGAATGGATAAAGTGAGAAATGAGTATATTAGAGGAAGTTTAAAAGTGGCGCAAGTGACAGAAAAGTTGAAAGGAAACCGTTTGTTCTGGTATGGTCATGTGATGAGGAGAGATGAAACGCATGATACTAAAAGAGTTATGAATATAAATGTGGATAGATGGAGAGGGAGGGGACAGCAAAAGAAAAGATGGATGGACTGTGTGAGGAGTGATATGAAAGAAAAGGGAGTCAGTGATGGCGTGACGGGGGGTCAGGACGGTATGTAAGAAGCAAATGCGTTGCACTAACCCCAAGTAGCATGGGACAAGGACAGGAAGATGATGAAGAAACTGTGCATTATATTCTTACTATTATAGTTGCAGGGGCTCTGCTTACACTTACCATTTTAATAATCTCTGGGTAAACAGGTTCAGTAAGAACTCCACGTCCTCCAGTAATGTACTCTACAAGCTCGTTGAGGGTGGCACGCTTGATCTCCTTCCCCTTCAAATCAGCTACAGGATCCATGAAATCAAATGCTACACAGCATTGTCGCAGCTTACGGATGAATAGCTCCTCTTGCTCACTGCTTGGAACATCTGAAAACAATTACATTAGTGTGAGCATTTTATACTATACATTTGTTACTAAAAGGATAATGTGACTATAGTACAAAATGTATATTTTATCCTATTGATTGCCTACTGCATATGCCTGAGTAGACTCTTAATTAGAATACATTCTCTAGCAGATTAAGAGCAGTGGTGGTCCAGTGGTAACGGCCGACTTACGTGTTGTAGGTTGTGGGTTCGAACCCAGGTAGGTGCTTTACTTTGAGTAAATTATTTCATCACCACTGCTCTAAAAATAGTGAAAGAAAATATTGTGAGGAAACCGGAAGCATGTGACATCCACCAAACCACACAGTGCCTGAGTGATGGATTAAGGCCCATCCCATCTCGCACAGCGAGGAGGTCGTGTCCCAGCAGTGGGAACATTAATAGGCTAATTATGAGGTATACTATTCCAATAAAACAACTAATAATGAAAGCCCTAGATTATTTTTACGGCTGGAGTAGTTTCAAGCTAGGAAGGCATATAACTCCACTGCCTTTTGCTTCCCAGTCTGACTAGCCAACATTTTTTCATCAACAACAACTAAAATGTTACAATTATTAACTAACATATGACATTAATGTATCAACTAACAAACACAATCTTCAAGCGGCGCTTGTTAGTGAGTTCTCACATTATATACTTCAATTCATAACATGCTAATGGGCTGGATACCATAGTTTTTATTATCATCAAATAGCTGTTTTTACAAATAGTTGCAAGATCTGGCAAATCTATTCATGTCATGAAAATTACATTAAATAGTTATGTACCTACACTATGTACTAGTTACTACCTATACTATGTAGGTATTTAAATAGAATACTTGTATTAATCCAACAGCAGGGCAAAAGCCATCTTCTCATTCCCTTTTATAATATAGTTAGCTGTTAGTAGCCAGCCCCTTAACATACATAGTTCATACTGCTCATGGGAGTATTTGTCAGTTGGAACATTTATTTGGTGCAATCAATATTAACTCATTCAACAGTCACAAGACAAATTTAAAAGAGAAGGTCAATCAATATCAAGTAGAAGCAAAATATATGTTTTTCATAACACCACCTTTTTGCATTAATGATTTTAAATAATAACATACACACAATCAATTAGGAATGGGTGTGTTGCCCAAGAAATATGAGATCCAAATGACAAAATAAATACAAACTAATTTAATTATCATATTCATGCATAATGGGCTTTACAAGTAACACATTTAATCAATTGACCATGAATTACTTATTTTTTTTACACAGAAACTACTTAATACAGTGGTAAAAATCAGGGGAACAGTCATAAGTCTGACATTACTTACCTAAGAACTCATTCAAAAGTTACTAAATATTTCAGTTCATTGTTTCAATTTTAACATAAAGTTCTTAACTAGGCTTCTATGTATCCCAATTCCACATTTTCTTCTCTAAATAAACAAGATTCTATTCCTAACCTATTTACATATTTCAACAAAAATCAAGGCAAAAGTTCAATGAACTGGCAAAATTGGAATAAATATTGATTAAAAAGCAGCAAAATAATGTAAATATCATGCAAAATTGCAAAGAAAACGGAAGATTAGCGTATAAATCGACATGAAAATTATTGGACCCACCTTTGAGCAAGGGCAGTGCCTGCAGCTCAACATCTTGCGTGTTGCGGTATCGAGAAGAGCCCTGAGACTTCTTGGTTTTTTTCTTCAGCGACCGCTTGGCGAAAGGGTCAATTCTGTCCACAAAAGTTCCCGAAGACATTTTGGTAATATAAAAGTGTCCCAAATGACGATAGGTAGACGGCGATCAATGCGAAAATTGTTTTGTTTCAAGCAGGGTCATGATCTGGCCCAGTCCACGAGACGAACGCGCACTTTCCGTAGGATGCACAATATTAGAGCCTAAACAAACAATTCTTCGTCACACATGACGGTAATGGAGTGGTCACACTCAGGCCATTCTTTATACACTTCAAGATTCCACAACAGTTACGTAATTTAAAACCGTCTCTATCACTAAAATGACACAAATACAGAAAAGAATAATTCGATTCACAAATTTAGATTTATTTTCTGAGGCGTGTCACGAATAGCAGAAGGCAGAAGTCGCATATACATACAAGCCTCGTGTAATATCAGCCGGTCAGTCAATGACAATATATTTTCTAACAATAATCGCAATAGATTTTATAAGATTTGCTTGTAATAACGCGTAAAACAGCGAATCAAAACGGTTATCGTCTTTCCTGGACGTAATCGGAAACTATAGCGGTGATGACACGGAGCAAAACTTAACACCAAAAATCTATCACCGTATTCTCGCCATCGCTCACCATCCGTTTCGACTCTAAAACTGGGCGCATTTTAACGCTATACACAAGATTATTTTAGGATGTTGCACTTTCACAAGACTAATCCAACGTATATGCGACTTTTTTCACAACGAGAAGCGATCAATTTACAAAATTTGTAACTAAAAGATTAACATCCAGTGTTGCCAGTGGCAGATAGTCAAATGTTACATGAGACCTCTCAAAAAGTTACATTTTCATGAGAAAAGTTACGTTACCTTATTTTATGTGGAAACGACACTAAAATAATAAAATACTACAATTTGACTTTTTTTTTCTACTTTGTAGTAAGCAAACAAGACCATTATTTGAATTTTCGCGCCGGCGGGCCCTCTTCCACGTGTACCACGGGTAAAGCCATTGCGTTTAGTTTAAAACATTAAAATTACAACAAGAAACAACTATGTAGCTAGTTATCTACTTGGTCGCATTAGCGGAAAGATCGATAAACATAATCAAATCTAAGTTACGCCGGCCGGTAGGTACTCAGCCCACTCTAGCTCCTGTAAACGAAACCAAAGTTACTTAACAATAAGTTATAAATAGCTAAATGAACTCCTTGAAGCTATGTGCAGTGCATGGCACACATAGATTATGCTATTTGACTTGATAATCTTGATATTTAGTTGACGATTGATATAAAAATAAACGTATTTCAGTAGCAAATACGATTTTGTTGTTGATTTACTGATTCCCTAAATAATTAATTATTAAATTAAAACTACATTATATATAACATTTAATAACCAAGTATTGATAGCACAAACAATTCGAAAACAAACCAATCACTTTCGTATTTATTTACTGTTCTTTGGAGATAATAAAAATGTAGCAAACAAAACACGACGCTCACTCGCTCCCTGGAGTAAGCGGGATGGAAGATTTAGAAATACACGTGAGTGAGTGAATAAAGTCAGGGCACAGGTGCGACAACACGACGAACAAAAGCTTTCTTAGATGCGTTACGTTTCACGTTTTTTTTGTGGCCAATATTTTTAGTAAGTCCTAAAAGTTACGTAAAAGTTACATTTTGAATCGTATTACATGGAGGTTACGTGAGACGGTCAAAAGTTACGTAAAATGTAACAAAAGTTACGTTCTGGCAACGCTGTTAACATCACTGGTTTGCTGCGAAAACGCTACACTCATACAAAAGTACCTATTTCTGAAAATAGATGGAGATAGAAAATGTTCAGTTAGTCAGTCCAAATACTCTTACTTGTATTCGTCAGTACCCGTCGTAGGTAATTAAAATTTAATAAACTGTGTGGTAAAATACGTCTTCAACAACTATATTATAAGCATAATATGCGAAACTTTTGTTTTAAAAATAAAAAGCTACGAATATGGTTTTACTTCTTCCGGTTGTAAAGCGGAGCAATGGTACAGGTAAAAAAATATGTTAAAAATAATAGACAATAGACCAAGGCGCGAAATAAAAAAAAATACCAAAATATTTGGAGACCAAATGAAATTAAGGCTAGCTTAACACAACATATACAAAATAATTAAGTAATTTCACATATATATAATTCAAGACCAACTTAAGTTGCAAAGAGTTGCAATGGTCGTTGAGGAGAAACGGTACCTATCAAACACTACCCAATTTTGTTAAACTCCAGACCACAAAATTACCAAAATTATACCGAGGATTATAGACTTTTCCGACACTCAGTGCGAATGCGCTGTTTGCTCCTGAACAAATCACGCCTAACATGTCGATGTGTCCAAAGTTACCACACACCTTAATTTCTGAGGAACTGCGGATCAAAAAGGCCAATGCCGTGATCAGTGGGCCATACCTACTGGACCCAACTCATTAAAAACATTTTTCCGTCGCCTCGAAACGATGAAAAAACACGAATTGGCCATCAGCCTGTTTCCTTATTAGAAAATGTAGTCAAGAAATCACAACATAATAAGCAAATGACACCAGGCATTTTGTAGCATTGTATATCCCCTTAGATGTCCACCAGGCAGGCCGAAAATCACCCATGTGTCCGGGTACCCTGGCGCCTTTTGCGCTATGGGCGCGGTGTCAGTAAATCGTCGATTTCTCGGAAGTTTTGTATGGGAACCATGTATGAAACTTATGTTGTTACAATCTCTATGAAATAAGCTATCATATTCCAAATGGATTTATCCAGTTTTACCTTGTAAGTATTGGTAATTGTTGTGTAAAGTCAGTGTAAGGGATTTTTTTTCCAGTTTCGTGTATAAAAGGAGATAGAAATAAAAAAATAAACCATTATTTCATAAAGTTTTAATTTTATTTACAGGAATACACCCTATTTCACAATAATCAATCAAAATTACACACCCCCCGATACATTTTTTCATCCCACGAGAATTACAAACTTTTCAAAAAAAAAATAATGCAAATTGGCAGGGTGGACAGTTGGTGGCTGTTTTTTTTTTATTCGAATTTGTTTCGTTACCACTACAATTAAATGCATTATTTCTGTTGTTAATTAACGTAGCATTGTAAATAACAACAGTTTGATATAGTCATATTTGCAAAAATAAGAAATAAAAAATAAAATATTCGCACGCAGAAAAAAATAAACAACAATGTCGGACGGCGTTCGTTGAAATACGTATATCTGCTGGAATTTAGGCCAAATACAAAAAAAAACTATTAAAAACAGTTCAAAACTTACCGTTCCATGTATTTCCAGCAGAAAACAACAGCCACTCAAAATAAAAAAACTAAATTTTTAATCACAAAAAGTTTGAGCACGGCCCCTTGTGCTGTCAAAAATGGCGACCGCCCGATGCACAGATTTAATAAATAAATATTACGGTCTTGGGCGGATCCAAAGACCAGCGGGGTATTTTTTTTTCATAATTGTCTATTAAAGTATCGAATGAAACCAAGATTTGTCGAGAATATCCTCCTTACTGACATATTTCAAGCCAAAAACAAGAACAGCCATAGAATATCAAAAATTGGCAGAGAGGCAGACTGGACATTTGAGCGACCGATGACAGCTGGCAGAGAGGCAGAGTGGACATCGGAAGGGATATAATGTGTAATGTATCTTGCAGCTTTAGCGCCATTTGAGATGTTAAAGATAAGCGATAGTACTATCTTTTATATCTTTTTGCAGCCACTGTTAAGGATATTAGGGGTTGTAAAAACTAATACAAATTGAAAGTTTGAGATCGGTAAGAACACCTTTTCGGTTACCTTTTAGGCCCAACAAAATAAATAATTGATCCCTCGTGTAATTTTTGTCATTCTGTGTTTGTAGCTTCTAATTATCGGGGTTAAAAAAACAACAAATGTTTTTATCTTAAGCACAAGTAATAGAGGCCTGTTACAAGTATGATAATGATTATACTACACTGATTGGCTCTGACTCTATGCTAACTTTATCTTCTATGTTCTCTATGATGGTATATTATTCAGCTTTGAAGAGGAAAGTAGCTTTCTAATGATTTTCCTCGAATACTAACTAAATATCGGCTTATCTATTAGTTATTGTGTGTTGGTTCAAGTTATATAGACAATTGAAAATTGTGTGTATTGTGAAATATAGAAACATTAAGTTATTGTGGGTCGTTGGAAAACGGTAATTAATTTAGAAAGCAACATGGAAGCGCTGACAGTTCCGCCATGAATGCAAAATAAATAGAAATTGTGAAGGTTTGAAATTCCTATAATTATTTATTGTTTTGGTTATGCACGCCTATTGTTTGATATGGACATTATAAACAAGATTGACGTAACTATTATGATTTTAATTGCGCCTCTCAATCTTGTAATCTATTACAAAGTCAACAGAAGAAAGTCTCCCGCATTTGTTGGTTCTTGCTTGAATGTTCATCACATAGTGACTTATAATGATTTAAATTTTTGAGTTGATACATGTAAAACATAGTAGCTTTAAATGAAAAATAAATAAACAAGGATTTGACAAATGGAGGAAGTATCGATTTTGCTTCACGTATTCTTTTTACATTATTTCAGAAGCTGGACGTCACTCGGACAGGTCCGAAACTTCACGATGTTGAGAGGTGGGCGTGGAGGCCGTCACAGTCCGGAGCTGTACCCCCACACGTTAAAGTGCTCCAACGCCAGTGACACTAGTTCTGCATACAGTGGTAGTGACACAATGACCTCAGTACATAGCTCTCTCGACATGGATATGGAGGTAGACCTTTCAGGTCTCCTTGAGTCCATTGTTGACTCCGATGAAGAAGAAGATTTAGAAGAAAGTATGGACAGCCTGACTGTTCGTGATGCTGTTCGAGAATGCCTTGAAAAGGATCCAAGTGAGCGAACTGATGAAGATATAGAAATACTGTTGGAGTTCACTCAACATTTGAAAGCATTTACAAACATGACATTAACAGTGCGTCGGGCATTATGTGCCGTCATGGTGTTTGCAGTGGTTGAGAAATCTGGAACAGTGGTTATGAATGATGGAGAAGAACATGACTCCTGGTCAGTTCTCATTAATGGACATGTTAATATTGAGCACCAAAGTGGTGAAGTAGAACACCTGAATGTTGGTGACAGCTTTGGGATGGGCGAAGCGACACTTGAGAAATTATATCATAAAGGTGTGATGACTACAAAATGTGATGATTGTCAGTTTGTTTGTATTACACAAACTGACTATTATCGAATACTCCACCAAGGTGAAGAAAATATAAGGAGGCATGAAAATGAGAATGGTGTAGTAGTATTGGTTACAGAATATAGAGGAGCTGCTGGAGAGTCAGGACGGCAACAAGGCCATGTTGTGATCCGTGGAACTCCTGAACAATTAATGTTACAACTCATTGAAGATAACTCACGGGATTCTACATATGTTGAAGACTTCCTACTGACACACAGAACATTCATTGAAAGTCCTTTAATTGTAGCAAAACAACTACTGTCTTGGTTCTCTGAACCATCTGTTAGAGACAAGGTTACTCGTGTGGTGCTGCTTTGGGTCAACAATCATTTTACTGACTTTGAAACTGACACAACTATGATGGAATTCCTTGAGAGCTTTGAAGTTGCCTTAGAGCGTGAAAAAATGGAAAGTCAATTGAGGCTGCTAAACATAGCTTGTTCAGCAAAAGCTAGAACACGAAGTGTTACTTTATCTCGTCCTACAAGAGATGAACCTTTGAACTTTACTATATTGGGTGGATATGAAAGAGGTTATGGAATATATATCTTTAAAGTGGAAAAGCATTCGAAGGCTGAGGATGTTGGATTAAAAAGAGGAGACCAAGTTTTGGAGGTAAATGGTCAATCTTTTCAGCATGTGAGTCATGCAAAGGCAATGGAAATTATCACAGGATCAACACATTTAAGCATCACAGTAAAAAGTAACTTATTAGCATTTAAACAAATGTTGTTAATGCCAGAAAATTCGCCAAGACAGAGAGGCGGTTCTAATAGAGTTCACTGGCACACTGATCCCAGAGCCAGACTATCAACTGCAGAACTACTCAATGATGATCCCCTCGCATTAGCCCCAGTATTTCAATCTCCCACCAAGAAACCACAGCAGTTGAACATTAAGAAAGAACCTCAGAAAGGCTTCATGACTTTGGGACCTAAGAGAAAACTACAGAAAGCTTTAATGAAAATGAATCTTCTTCCTAAAAATACAATTACTGATGGTTTACCTACTGATGACAGTATTCTTTCCAACTCAGAATCCTTAAACAAAGCAAATACCAGTACCGCCTTTTATAACTCACATAGTAATCCTGATTTAATATCTATATGTTATGATGAATATCAATCCTCTGATTATCCTGAACATGTACTCAAAGTATACAAATCTGATCAAACTTGCAAATATTTGTTGGTACACAAAGAGACCACTGCAAGAGAAGTTGTAATGTTGACTTTGCAGGAATTTGGTATCACTGACCCCAGTTCTAACTTTTCACTGTGTGAAGTGTCTGTTGCTCAGGGTGGTATAATAAAACAACACCGCTTGCCCGACCAGTTACAAAATCTTGCAGAAAGGATTGGTCTCAGCTCTAGATATTACCTAAAAACCAATGGAATTACTGAGAATTTAGTACCTGATGAAATGGCACCAGAACTTTTGAGAGAGAGTGTGGTACACTTTCTGCAATTGAATGCAGTTGAGGTTGCTGTGCAACTGACATTACAAGATTTTTGTATCTTTCGACAAATTGAGAGTACCGAGTATGTTGATGATCTATTTGAACTAAAAAGTAGATATGGTACACCAATGTTATCACAATTTGCCGAACTTGTTAACAAGGAAATGTTTTGGGTTGTCACGGAAGTTGTTAATGAGCAGACTCTTGCACGCCGACAGAAAATAGTAAAACAGTTCATTAAAGTGGCTCGTCATTGTAAGGAGTGTAAAAACTTTAATTCTATGTTTGCGATAATATCTGGATTGGGACATGGTGCAGTGTCAAGGTTAAGGATGACTTGGGAGAAACTACCTACAAAGTATTTAAAATTGTTCACTGATTTGCAAATGCTGATGGATCCTTCAAGGAACATGTCTAAGTACAGACAGCTGGTTACTACAGAGCAAGGCAGATCACCAGTTATACCATTTTACCCAGTGGTTAAAAAAGATCTTACCTTTATACATTTGGGCAATGACACTAAAGTTGAAGGCATGGTCAATTTCGAAAAGTTGCGAATGATTGCTAAAGAAGTTCGCACACTTACAAATATGTGCAGTGCTCCCTATGATCTCCTTACCTTATTGGAGCTAGGTAAGCAGCCACCTTCGAATGCTATGGTCGCCTTGAACCAACTTACTACTGGAGGAGTACAGCAAGGTCAGGTAACAGTAAAAAGAAGGAAAAAATCTTCAAACGTACCAAACCCTAAAAAAATGTTTGAGGAAGCACAAATGGTTCGACGTGTAAAAGCATATTTAAATCGAATGCATGTTGAAACTGATGAAGAACGTCTTCACAGCTTATCTCTGGAATGTGAAGGCGCCGGGCCAGCTCCTGCCATCCCACGACGACGACACCCATCACCATCTTTATCTACAACAAGCAGTGCTTCATCAGCCAGTGAGAGTAAAAAGAGCTTTGCAGGGAACAAGTTTGGTACAGCATCTCCTCAAGCAGTGAGGAAACTGCTGGCTCTATCAGAACCAGCTAAAACAAGGCCACATCAGCCTCGGCCGCCACCACCGGGACCCTCTCCATGTTCGCATCGCCGCGATGGACCTGGCCCTGGTATTTGTTGTCCTCGAACAGCACACGAGAGATCCCATTCTGATACACCTACGCCACTCCCAGTCGACCTATCGGCAGAGAGTAGTAGTGTTACATCGTTAGTAAACTTGCCACTACGAAAAACCGGGTCAGCCACGTCGAGTGACAGCGGGCACGGCTCGTGCACGGCAGCGAGCTGCGCGCGGCCCGTGCCTCCGCCGCGAATGCCGCAGGCGCCCTACACTCTGGCGGCCCAAGTGGCGCGGCTCGAGCGGCTTAGTCGGGCGCATTCTCACGAGGGCGTCACGCGCCCTTATGATTACTATCACGATACGCCTGATGATGACGATGACGATCAACAAGTATCAGCTGTTTAAAAATTTAAATACTCTAACTCAATGTCTATTTATATAGTTCCCTGTTTTGTAATCTCACATGATAAATAGAAAGCACGAGTTATGTGAATTCGTTTAATATATTATTAAAATCATGTATGTACCCTTTACAACTAAGTCTAAAGACTGTATAATTATGTTAAGAAATGTGCTAGTGTTATGTAAAATTCCATATTGTAAGATCCTAATTATTAATTACAATCATTTGACCCACCAGTTTCCAGTTTTATCTAGAGATGTTTGATGTATACCAATAAATAGGTGTACTATTTTATTATAATGTTGGTATATCTACATTCCGTTATTTGTATATTATTATAATAATAGTTTTCATTATTTATAATTGTGAAACTTAGACCAAATAATAATTAATGTACCTTTTAACATTTATAATTGAGAATAATTTTGTTGTAGTATGTATTTTGTGGTAGCTTTGTGGACCAATGATGGGTTTGAATGTGGTTTCTCATGGTCGTATCAAATTCTGTTAATATCATGATTTTTAATTATTATTATATTGTAAATAATAAAAATATATTAATTAAACTCATTTTTATTTTTTTATTCATTGTATAACATCAATATTTGATAAATCAACTGACTGATTTAAATTGTGCAAGATAGTCCAGTTCCAACGGATGTAAATTGGGAGCGGGAATGACGAGGCTGTGGAGCGGCGGGCCGAGGTCACAGCTTCGCATCGCGTCGAGTGACATTACTGCTATCTGCTGGTCTGTAGCTCCGACTCGAGAAAGCCCCACTGCTGTGTTATTTTTGCTAATTCCTGTTGAAAACGAAAATAATTTTATGTTTACACCGTTAAAGATAGCCGAGCTCGCGAAATCATGATTCTCAAAAGAACAAGTACCTAATAATATTAATAAAAACCGGCCAAGTGCGAGTCGGAAGGTTCCGTAACTATTATCGCCAAAAAAAACACGTCAGTTGTATAGGAGCCCCATTTAAAAAAAATATTTTATTCTGTTTTAAGTATTTGTTGTTATAGCGGCAAAACAGAAAGACATACATACATAAACTCACGCCTTTTTCCCATGGGGGTAGACAGAAACTACAGAACGCCACCTGCTACGATCCTTACATACTTCTTTTGCTTCACACACATTCATACATCTAGTCATACACACACGCCGGTTATGGGTACTGCGCACTTGGCCTTTCTGAAGAACATCACCTATAAGGTCTATGTATGTCTTTCTAGGGCATCCCCTCCCGGCGTTTCCATTTTTTTTAAAACGTTGCCCCACACTAGGAATTTCTTCCTGTATCGTGGGTGCGTTTACAAACATACAAACTCACATACACAAACACCCAGAGCCGGAACAACTATCTGTAGGTCATACAAATATTTGTTCCGTGCGGGAATCGAACCCGCGACACGCAGCGCAGCAGTCAATCGCTCAACCGCTGCGCCAACCGTGCGCCCAAGTTTCTAACGAAAGGTATTCACGTCTGCCTTGTAAATACCTTTCGTTAGTCGACTTTCATTCATCCTCTCAACATGGCACAGACAGACGGATAGTGGAGTGTTAGTAATAGGGTCTCGTTTTTACCCTTTGGGTACGGAACGCTAAAAAGGAATGCATGTAGTAGGTACGCACGAACCTACTATTCACTAAGAAATTTAGTCATGTTTGTGAAACAAATGCGAATGTTTCAGAATAATTTGTTGCGGTTATCACTGCCAGGCTTATTTATAAATCTAACCATAATTATGATAAGATTAATTACTGATTAATAGATTCTAAATTCAAATTCTCCATAGAAATTTTTAATGAAACTTAACATCACGCTTTATTCCCGAAGGGCTAGACAGAGGGTATACCCACAGATATAAATCTAACTAGGTGACGCGATTGTATTCGCGTGTCAAAAAACGGAGTAAAATTACGATCAATGATCGTAATTTGAGCTTTTCATTCGCGTTATCTATCGGCACCGGAAATATTGAACAGTAAAGACTGCATAGAAAAAGTTTGCCGAGGCCATTGATGTAATAAAAAGAGGAAGATACGGGACTGCTCACAGCGCTTAGTCCTACTAATCTAAGTGAATGCCCGTAGCGGGTACTCAGTCGCGCACGGCACATTGTTGATCACACAGCTCATTAATTTCAGTGTTTTTGTTTTTTTTTTTGCAATAAATACGCATCAAAATGACTTCTTGTGTGTTTAAACAGTGTTTAAATAATAACAGGAAGAAAAATAAGTCACACGGGATCACTTACCACTCGTAAGTACAGTTAAAAAGGTTAATTTGTTGAAAATTACAATAATATTTAATGTTTGCTTCGCTATATTTGTGAGAGCGAGATAGATATTACAAACATGCGTGAGAGACACGATACGCACATATTGCAATGTCATTTCATTCATAATAGTAAACATTCGGTGATTTGGCCAACATTCGGCGGCTAACGCGATTTCGCTTGCACTACAGCGCCGTCTCATATCTCTGTCCTTGTCTATCGGTAACTGTAGGTTTGATACTGGTGATGACACTGAAGACAGATGTGTGAGTTTCGGTGCATGTAGTCGTGCGCCAAGCCCAGGTTTTCTGATCGCCATGTTAGCGCGTAACGTATCTTCCTCTTTTTAATACATCAATGGCCGAGGCATTGGAAATGTTTTCTTTCATTAGTAAGTAAATTTGTTTTTAAATTGTGTGTGAAAAAGTGGCACGCTTGGTTCTCATTCAGATGGAGGGACTTGCGTTATCTAGCTAGATTTATGTCTGGATATATAGGTGTACCAGAATCTCATGGCATTTTTTATTTTTTTTAAATTGTGATTTTCATATGGCAATGTCAATTGTTACCTGTCGAATCAAAGTACTTGATGTGTCAACCGCTGCTGAATTTTTTTGATATTATCTTGAAAGTTTGTTATTTTTGTGAAAATGTCGAAAAACCCACTTCGATCTCATGCGAGACATATTGTTTTCAATGTGTATCATAAAATAAGGGAAGAAGAAGGCGTAAATCAAACTCAATCTTTGATTTTAAAGTGCGTCGTAGAGTGGACCGGTAAGTTGGACTGACTTGTTTTGATACTTTTAGTTTAATTTATATTTTTCTTACTTAATTTTAATTTCTTTCTATTACTATTATATGGTAAATCGTAGGTCAGGGCACATCGAATGATGGCCGGAAGGAAATGGCAACAGTAATGTAACTGTTACAATTCTTCGACAAGATATTGATTTTAACGGAGATTGAGAATCTTTGACGTAAGAAAAATATTAAGTAATAATCTGCGCCCTGCAGTGGGACGTGTATATAGACGAGAGTTTTTGGCGGGATTTTGTCGAGTGAAGTTCAGTGGCTGTTAATATTATTTGCAAATTGATTCCTAGTGGGTATTGTGATATATTATTGGTGTAGTTTTGTATCTCAACTGTCTCCGCAACTGGACAATTTGTAAAATCATTGACAAAAGCGATCTCGGGATAGTGGAGCGGTGTATTTTATTGTAGTATTGACTGCCTCTGCAAAGCTTACTGGGAAGACTGACTCGATACAATTTGCTGCCAAATACTCCAAAAACATTAGAATCTGTTACATCCGCATTCTAATACATACTAAAGAATAAATATAAGATCCAAAACTCTTTCCAAAGACGTGGCTAAAAGGTCCTAGCAACCAGGCCATAAAACTTACATAAAAAAAAAAATATAGACTGATGATGATGAATGACTTTAAGTAACATGATACATTTTATTGTTTTTTACAGACTTTATACATAAAGAGATTGGTTTTGAATATGTTAAATGCCAATGAAAAAGAACCATTTTGATGGAGAGAGATGACATAAAACTACAAAGATACAAGTTTTTGAAATGCCAGTGGAGTTCATGGAATCGTATTCTAGTTTTCTAGTTCTGAATGAGGTTTTAAGTTAATAGTATGATTTAAATGCTAAATAATAAATTAGTACATAAATTAATATTCAATTGATTTATTTTTCCTATGTTAAGAACACGATGTATAACAACATTATTCATACACATACCTATAATACTCACAGTGGATCTTTGTGTCTCTGAATTGGTTGCAAGACCCCGCGCAGTAGCTATTTTTGTGTTAATGTTGAAGGTGAAGATAGCATTGTATAACTGTCTCTTTCACTCGCTTATGTATGTCACATATGCTTACGGAGTTTTTTGTGCATTCTTCTCCATAACAAGCTACTTTCCGAATGCACGGTAGAATCAACTTTTATTTGAAATTTAAATTGTGACATTCAAAAGTGCCGCTTGGTGGCCCAGTTGAAATAAATATCTTTTGTCTTTTTTGTCATCGTCCTATCTCGCTTACTCTATGCAGTATACTCGATGACAAACTGTTTCTTACGCAATGGTTGGCAGGACCAAGTTCAAAGACACAAGTATCCGTTGTGACTACTATAATATAGGTACCTCATGTTCATTAATACTAAAGACATAAATAAAAATTAAACAGTATCAAGATCGTTTGATCCAATTTCCCCAGTATTGCATACAACAAATTTTTATTTCCCTTTTTGCCATGAGATTCTGGTAGACCTATACCTATGGTAAACGTTTAAACCCACATTTCGGCTCTCAATCACTTAGGATTCAGCTATTCAGTGCTGAAACGAACCAGGTTAAAGTTTTTATAAATAAGGCCATACGTCAAAGGCACGTGTTTACCCTATCGTATCTGTTTTTCCCTGCTGGCGGTAGGGGTGGGCTTTAGGGATTGCAATCCGGATTCACCGAAATACGAAAATAACTGAAAAAGCCGGCTTTTCTTTACATTTTTAAGAGTCAAATCCGGTTTTATCGGATTTATTTCAAAACTAATTTTAAAATATTTGTATTTTTCCACAAATTTTAATTTTAAGTAATCGGAAGATCGATATTTAACTATTCTAATACGCAAATCCGAATAATATTTGAGTTGGTAGGCTTAGGTTTTATTATTATTCTATAGATCAACTGGATGACAGAAAGAGCTTTATCTACTGCTGGCATGTTCTGTAATAAAATAAGACCGCGCCTTAACAATAAGACAGTTGACGCGATCATGTGGGAAGCGCTTGCCGTCTCCCTGGACACCTCGAAGTCTTGTGACAAGGTCTGGCATGTAAGCCTTATCTTCCTTCATTCGGTCTGCCCAGTGGTATGTGCGATTGGATTGCAGACTTCCTGAGGGACCGGTCCATCCGAGTGGTTATTGATGGCCGCTCGTCTGACCAACCGGATATTAATGCCGGGGTTCCTCAGGAGTCGGTACTCTCAGCAACATTGTTCTTGCTGCACATAAACCATCTGCTTAAAACCTTTGGGTAAGCGGACGACAGCACTGCTGCTGAGAGATACGTGGCCGACGCGCGCGCTACTGGGCCTCAGATCCGGTCTCTCCGAGAGGCCATGGTTGGGCGCTTATATCAGTCCATGAAGGCAGTCCGAATGGGGAAATGACAATCTGGTCAGGTTCAATGCTGCTGTTCAAAGCTGACCCAGGCGTGTCCTTTTTCCGCTAAGCCAGTTCTACCCGGCTCCTTCTTTCCAAGTTGTGACCGTGCCGATAACGGACCGACTTTAGCTTCTTGGAGTTACGTTGAATCGACCCTCAATTTTGGTCCATTCATTGAGGCAAAAGCTCAGCTGGCTGCCAAAAAGTTGGGGATCCTTGCGAAGGTGAGACGTTAGTAGAGAAAGTTCAAAATAAAAAATATTACCTCGTTTTTTAAAGAAGACTGATTAAAATACGTATTACTATTATGATATGACCGACTGATTAGATGGAATAGAAATATAATTTATTGAGTAATTCTTTTCTTATTTGTAACTGACTTACGTTAAACTTTTTCTTGAGACTGCATTTTTTTTTTAAAAGGAGGGTACCTTAAATAACTTAAGTTTAAGTACAGTTTATGTTATTTATTTTAGTTTGTTCTTTTTTATTTTCTATAGGCTTGCTCTTGACCACTATCTCACCTGATGGTAAACGGTGATGTGGTCGACGGTGAACATTTTTTTATTCGGTCGTGCGTCGTAATTGAGCGTATAAAATATGCAGAGTTTAAATAATTTATGCTATTTTATTTCACTTTTATCAAATCAACTTAAAATACTTAAGCTTAGATAGTGGCCAAGCGCGAGCCTATCAATAATAATAATACAAACGGAAAACCGAATAATCCGGCTTTCAATCGGACGAGAAGACAAAAATCCGGTTTAAAAAATACCGGATTTTGCAATCACTGGTTGGGTCTATGGAGAGCAGCACTGTAGTTATTGCGCTAATGCATACGAGTGTAGACGCGTGTTTCACTTGACGACGAATTAATAGGGCAACATAATTCTAAACGACTAGGTACTAATATGGGCAACATTGTTTCTCAAAGAATATAATATTATCAACGGATCTTTGTGTCTCTGAATTGGCTGCAAGAGCCTGCGCAGTAGCTATATTTGTGTCAATATTGAAAGTGAAAATAGCATTGTATAACTGTCTCTTTCACTCGCTTACGTTTAACTCATCATCCTATCTCGCTTACTCTATGCAGTTAACTGTTTCTTGCGCAATAGTTGACAGAGCTAACTTCAGAGACACAAAGATCCGCTGTGAATACATGACTTAACAATACCATTACTACCCCAATGAGCCCAACCATTACAGTAGGTACCTACTGCATAAATAAAGTTTTAAAATAACCTGTATTGTCTGGATTATTTTCGATTATTTGCACCAATTGCTCTGCTGCTTCTTTGACGGACATAAATTTCGGCTCCATGTACTGGCGGACTTTTTTTGTTAATGAATCTTCAGTAGGCTCTTTTACCTTGATATCTGAAATATAGAATGAGAGCAAGTTGAGAATAATGTTAAATAGCACGGTAGCTGGTAGGTGCCTACCTACAATTTACCTAATTCAAATTTACCTAATTCAACCTACTCGCATCCGATTATTTTTTTTCTTTTTTTTACGGGGGATTTCTTCAAAAGGCACCTGGACTTTTGGGGAAAAGACCAGGGTGTGTGGGATTTTTACCTCACTAAAACCAGCCCAGTAATCACCTTCAGCACCTGAAGGGGACCTCTTAAAAGACCACTCAGGAACCCCAACTGTGCAACGCCTGTTAGGGCACATCCCTGGGGAGGCTGAAAGAATCGCCTCCCCTGAGCCTTGTTGTGCACGGCAGCAAGTGATCACTATGCTGCAGTACTTCCTGAAGTCACTTGATGGGCGGACGGAGTACACAATCTGACCACCCCGGAGTCCCGGAGGTTTTGTTTTAGACATAGAGGCGGTTGCCTCCCGACGCCTTTTTCTTCGAGCGGGATCGGGCCACTCGCGATCCCGCTCGGCGACCTGCCTCCTTCTGGGCCATCACAGTCTCACAGAAGGAGGCCATTTCTCTCCAATTTTCTGTCTCGGATGCGAGTAGATTAAATTATCTGACATAATAGTTCAAAATTGAGTAAATGTTCAAATTCAGTTATAAAAGTGAGAAAAAAATTGATTTGACCAAATTGAAGATCCAATATTATAAATGCGAAAGTATTGATGCAACCCGATTATGTAATAGGATGAGGCTTAGTATTACTTACACAAATAAGGGAAAAAACTTGATTAAAAAAATCAAAAAACCCGACTGCTTCAAAAGCGAACTAAAAAGTCGTAAACAAGGAAAAAATCATGCTGTGCAGTCGGAGGATACATATTCGCCGGCTGGCTGACCAAAATCTGGTGTATCCTCCGCCTGCACAGCATGATTTTTTCCTTGTTTACGACTTTTTAGTTCGCTTTAGAAGCAGTCGGGTTTTTTGATTTTTTAAATCAAGTTTTTTTATTTATAACTTTTTAGTTAGTTTTTTCGAATTAGATACATTTAAACATATAAGTGTTATATATTTTTGAAATCACCTCTTAAAACCCTTTATTTTGATACCCCACACGATGGGTTTGGAAGAAAAAAAAAATTTGGGCTCCCACAATATGGCACCCAAAATCCGCAATTTTTCTATTATCCAATTTTAATGTAGCCTATGACACTCGCAGGGTTAAGACGCATCGATTGACGTACGAATCATCAAAATCGGCCAACGCGTTTGGTCTCTGGAACGCCACATAGGAACAAACATACATACATACATACATACTTACATACATACATACATAGACTGATAAACACATTACCCTCCTTCGGCAGTCGGGTAAAAATACAATAGGTGCCACTATATTAGCAGGAGGTACCTACTAATATAGTGGACCTACCTATAGGATATATAGGGGGAAAGCGTGTTCATACGTCGAATCTCACACCTAGCCTACCATTTCAATTCAAAAGACTCCAGTTTACAATCAAACGTAGTCTTGCGCTACTACTATTAACAAAGCTCAAGGACAAACCACGCCCGGTTATATGTAGCATGTCCGCGTACCTATGTCCAGCGCCCAGAATGTTTATGTATTAGCGCCAAATGGAAGGACATACAACATATTATATAGCATCATTCTCACGGAAACTGGACAGAACACTCTGAGTGTGCTGTTCCAGTACTCACTTCCCAGAATGTGTACAGCTTTAAGCGGAACCTACTGGTTCCAAGGGATGAGCTCACAAGGCACACATCCAAAAATAACAGGCTTACGGAAAATGAAGTGGTAGATGAAAATAAACTGAAGCTTGCCATAGCGGGCTTCCAGCCTCTCAAACCCCCTGGTCCGGATGGCATCTACCCAATACTATTGCAAGAAGGGGCCTCTGTTCTGATACCCAATTTGAGTAAGCTCTACAGAGCATGCTTAGCCTTTGGGTACTTACCCAAGGCATGGAGGGAGGTCAAAGTCACCTTTATACCGAAGGTGGGCAGACCAATTTACGAAGAAGCGAAAGCTTATAGGCCCATCAGTCTATCATCCTTTCTCTTAAAAGCTCTGGAGAAAATGGTAGACAGGTACCTAAGAGAGGGACCACTTAATGTATTCCCTCTACATAAACTACAGTGCGCCTACAGCCCTGGCAAATCTACGGAAACTGCATTGCTGTTGTATACGCCTGCGTGTGTGTGAGCCGCCGCGCGCGTCCGCCAGCTTTATCTTTGTGTCAGTAATAAACGAAGCTCAGTATCAGTCAGTCGTATTATTGCGCCCTGCGATATATTTATATCTATACATATCATTGGCGACGAGGTGATCGATCCACGCAAGAAACCAAAATGAGCACGTACCTGGGACGCCCTACTGTATTTGACCACAAATCTAATGATTGGCAAATAAATAAAGGGAAGTTGACGCAATTATCTTTTGAAAAAAATCTCTTCTTGTTCCTCGTTACACAATGATGCGTGGAAATGACTTTAGGTGAAATAATGGCTACAAACGGACGATGCGCCTGCGCGCTATCGTTCATATCAACTCGACTGCAACGAGGACCACGATTTTTCGTGCGCAAAAAAGTTTTATTTTCAAAAATATAGCTTACAATTCTTAGCTGGGAACTGACGGAAACTACCCTTCCACTGGACCGATTTAAAAATTGCTAAAAATATTTGCTTTTGAAAATTAACAAGGTCGATCAAGAAAATAAAAATGGAATTTTGCTGTGTCATCTCACGGAAGAAACGTACCGTCTGGTGCAAAATCTAGCTTATCCAAAAGAGCTAGGTTTGGCGGACACGATCCTGCCATCATCGGTCTTCAGTTTCGTGAGCTGGCCCAATAGACAGATCTCTTGCAAAGACCTTGGAGCCTTTGTTCCGCTCAATCGCGTCTTCAATACTTTCGGTATTAAAGCGGCGGAGGTCGCTTTTCAAGGACTTTGAGATCCGTCTCTTTAGCTGCCGAGGAAAATAGACGGATATGATATGAAAGCAGCCGGTATTTCAACGCATCGTCTGAAGACTGCGGCAGGAGTAGGATCAGAGAGCTTTTTGTTCCTATCTGTACGGCGGGTCTTGAAAAACTTAGACCCGACCGTAGCTGTAGTAGTAGTAGCTTCCACGAACCCATCGCTGTATTAGTCCACGGAGCTCCCTAGGCACTCGAAACGATTCTGGAGTTCGAGCACAAAGGTCTCGGGATTTTGGATCTGGATCTGTCCTGGACGGAGCATGGACTTTATCAGTCGAGACCTTTTAAGCTTAACATTAATGTTCAATGTGCCTCTTACCATGCGGTGATCGCTCCCGGTTTATACCGAATTGATCACAGAGACATCATTGAACATTTGCTTCTTGGTTGACATGATGAAGTCGATTTCGTTTTTAGTTGCACTTGCACCATCGGGGCTTTGCTAGGTCTACTTTCTGTGCTCACGCTTTTTGAATAAGGAGTTCATCATGTAGAGGGCCTCCTTCTCTATAAAACTGGCCAATAGATGACCCCGGTGTTTCCGAAGTCCAACTCCAAATTGCCCAACTTGCAGTTAATCCTCGTCTCGTTTGCCCAGTTTTGGGTTGAATTTCCCCATGACAACGGTGAAGTGAGTTTTGAAACCATGCATGGCTCTAGAGATATCCTCATAAATGGCCACTACCTCGTCGTCGGGGTGCCGAGGTCGGGACGTAGACCTGTATGACCTCAGCGAATATCTTGCGGATATTCTGAGTATAAGGAACGCCACCCTGGTCGACACACTCTCGATCTTCACCACGTTGTTCACAAGGGACTCGTGGACGATAAACCCGACACCACCCTGGGACTGCCGGTCATCCTCTCTAAAATAGAGCAGGTTACCGGATTTGAGGATTATCGAGTCCTCCCCCTCTCTTCAGACTTCAGATAACCCTATAATGCCTCGCTACCTTCTCGTCAGTCCGGAGTGTTCGCGTGTTATATGTTCCCAGGTCCAGTCGTCGGTGTTTATTGGGGTAGCCGGGTCCACTCCGGGGATTCATTGCACCCCTTGACACGCCATCGCCTTGACCGCTGTCGTAGCCGAGGGTAGACGGGGTACCGGGCACTCGGGGCCGTTTTTTATGTGTGCTATTCAATAGGTTTGGTGGGGGGAGGGTTTGCCATAATCGCCACACTTGGCAGGCGGGTTGGCGATCGTAGTTTGTTGTTAAAGTGCACAGAGAATGTTGCTGCCCATTCTCTGGTGTGTTCCTTAGTCGCCTCTTACGACACCCACGGGAAGATATGAGATGGTGAAATTCTTTACGTCCGCTACCATACGGCACCGTCCGTCACCATACGGCACACATATGACTCCAGCATAAGTATAATACATAGGGCTCAAAATTACATCCTGAAACAAATGTCCACCATGGTTCTTGAGGATCTCGGAAATACAAGATCCTTTGAACCTCAAGACAGTCAAGTAAGAGATACAATCATCCTGCTCCAAATACAAAGCACGACTTGCAGTCCACCCGAACCTATGAACCAAACTAGCTGTGCAACTGACTATTCCAGAATTATTATGTAGACTGAAAACGTGGCATATTTTGGAATTGAACAGATGCACTTAATTTATTACAGAGATTAATAATCCCAAGGGGGACTTTGTTCTAAAAACAACATAAATAAATAGGTATTTCGTCACATCTGCTCTATCAACTGATTTACAATCAGTTCATGAAGATCATGACAAAAAAAAAAGTTTAATGCTTACCTAATAAACAAAGAGTGTGTAAATTTCTTGAGAAATTTGCAAGAATTTTCTCAAAGAAACTATCTGGTTTCCATGTATCCGTCCAGTAAGGTATTGAAACAGTTTCTCCAAAATTATACAACTGTAATCCGCAACAGCTTACAGCATTCATTATTGATGCATTATGAATAATCTGAAAAGTTAACAATTAAATTGTAGTAGAGCGTGAGCCACTCATTGGATGACCAGAGATACCATGCCATGTGCCAGAACTCGAATTACTTTTAACCAAAATAATGTTCTACAATGAATTTATAATCTAACATCATTCTGTAAATTTTGTTGTCAAATATTAATTAACTACACATTTACAGTCAGTGGTGTCTCATCCCATACAAAGAAACCGTGCCGACATTCTATACTGATTATTTATTGTACATCAATCACATTCGGTTCCATTCCGTTCTTTTCCATGGATGTAGATGGTGATCTATCTATCGCTGTGGAACGGAACCGAACACGATCTATTTACAAAAAAAAAATCGGTATAATCAGATGAAAAACGCTAGTTATGTCGGCACGGTTTCTTTGTATGGGATGACGCATCTATATGCTAGTATTATATTATCCATGCTCAAGTTTAGTTAAATACGCTTCCGATTATCCAATCTCTAGTCAACACAGTTCTTTTGTTTGTCTATATGTGGACATTTATCCATATAAACAAAGACTGAAATAATTATTTTAAACTTAACCCATGTTATTGATTCTTACGTTTAAAATAATTCCTGTAATTCTTTAATGTTACAACTTATGTTGCTCTAGGAATTTTGCTACCTGTGTTTTTACACCAAATTGTTTAGCTCGCAGCAACATATCGGTGTGGGTTGTTGCTCCCAGTGGGTCACCAACAACCAGCAAGGCTACTTCACTATTTTTGGCTTCTATTAATATATCGTCAATTGCACCCTCACATAATTCACGGTCTGCTAGCACCAATGGTCGACCATAAAACTCTTCCTGAAATTTAAATATTTTAATAAGTACACTCAAATATATTTACCTATTTTATATATCTAAAGCCTCGCTCTGACAGTTGCTCCATGTCAAATATTGGTACTCAGCTGAATCCCCTTAGACGCCCCTTAGACTTAGAAAGTTGCAAAAAGGTTAGTTAGATTTATTTTATCTAATGCCTAAAGATTAAATTGGTGGAAACCCTTGCAGAAATTGAGAAAACATTGTTACGGTGAAAGTAAACAATCCTAGCGACACCTCTTCCACAAGTTTTACACGTAAAATTTGTAGGTTTGTAGTTTAACGTATTAACATATGGTTAATTCTGCCCCTAAACCGACCCACCTATTACACCTACCTATTACAGATTGTAGAAACAAAATACATACATACATAAAACTCACGCCTTTTTCCCATGGGGGTAGGCAGAAACTACAGAACGCCACCTGCTACGATCCTTACATACTTCTTTTGCTTCACACACATTCATACATCTAGTCATACACAAAAAAAATATAAAGAAAAAAAATAGAAACAAAATATTTACCAAATTATCTTTTCCAACAGTGAGTATAGAAGTATAACCTTCCAACAAAACTTTATCACATTTTCGAACAATTTCCAAGCCTTTTACAGTAATGTCCTTGGCGTCACCTAACCCTAAACCTATTAAATAGAACATTTTTAGTACAATATTAGTTGTAATACAATAAAAATAGAGCAACGTTTGCCGGTTCACAATGACAGACAAATAGAATCACAATCACAATTCAGTCAGGTCACGATCACTTTCACTATTTTCGGCATGACAGCTGTGCCATAGGCATAGACTAAAGGCGGAACCACACTTTTAAGTGGCGTGGCGTGTCGTGGCGCCTTCTGACGCAGTTGATTGGCTACATAACTCGTTGCGTTATGACCTAGGCTGGAACAGAGTAGTTTGATTGGTGGGTGGATCCCGCGCCCGGCCGCGCCACGACACGTAAGTGTGTTTTCGTCTTAATCTAAAAATCTGTCTCTGTGCACTGTGCAGGCACCACAGAGTACACTATACGGCAGGCACTGTGCATCTTAGATAAAGTACCTATAGATGGAACCATGGTGTGGCCGCACATGAAACAACAATAACACTTTGGCTTTTACAGCCTAGAACACTTCAACCCACCATCGCACTGACACTTATTATCTATAAATAACCCAATTCCTTGTCTCAATAAACACTTAATCCCACAAAAAAACAAAAAAAAACAAACACGAACGAGTTAGTTTGTCAAACCTGCCATGATGTTAGCGTTTGACAAACAACAAAAGCCGGCCATGGTTACAAAGACAAAAAAATATCTTTTGTCCTTATTATTTACATGGGGCTGCCAATTAGCGATCTCGCTCTATCAATCAAGCCCATTTTAAAGGCGGAAACACATTACTGTGGCGTGGCGTGGCGTGGCGCATACTGGCGTGGCGCTGGGTGTGCACACTAAGCTGGCGTGTCGTGGCGCGCCATGGCGCTATTTCTGAATTAGTATACATCGAACCTTTGCAACGTGTAGACGTACATAATATTAACTTCGGCTTTGGATGATGATTTCGATGAAGACCAACAATTTATTTCTATGCACCAGCCATGTTATATCTCCACCACCCTTCCACCATCTTGGTTGACTGGTAGAGAATACCTTAAGCTTTAAGTCTGCCTATGTACCTTTAAGTTGCATGAAATGTTAATAAATAAATAAATTTCTCGTAGCAATTAAACTACTTTAGAGCAAAATTAAAAAAAAACCGGCCAAGTGAGAGTCAGACTCGCGCACGAAGGGTTCCGTACCATTATCGCAAAAAAGGGCAAAAAAAACACGTTTGTTGTATGGGAGGCCCCCTTAAATATTAATTTTATTCTGTTTTCAGTATTTGTTGTTATAGCGGCAATAGAAATACATCATCTGTGAAAATTTCAACTGTCTAGCTATTACGGTTCATGAGATACAGCCTGGTGACAGACAGACAGACAGACGGACCGCGGAGTCTTAGTAATAGGGTCCCGTTTTTACCCTTTGGGTACGGAACCCTAAAAAAGAAGGCAAGGTCATTCCAAATTTAAAAGTTTTTAGGACAAAAACATTAAAAATTCGGTTTGTTTACATTTTGATTATAATGATAAGCGATTATCTCGGCAACGTTTGGACCGATTTACATGATTCAAACGGATAAAATGGTTTTAGACAAAGACCTTTCATTTGACGCTAACTTCATCATATAATCTCCACAAACAAAAATTTACGTTTTCAAGTTCCTCGCGTAATTATTAATGTATGATATCTCTTATCAATTCTTTAAAATCTATATATATAACAACTTTTAATGTTCAAATTAGGATTCTATATGATTGTACATGCTAGTTGGGCATAAAACAAAACAAATACAACAGTAGTATCTAACAAGAAAACTGTACGTTGACGTACAAGTTCAATAAGCTCGTCGGTAATTTTCAACACGCAGCATACAAGCGTCCGCTACGAGTTCACGTCATTGAATGGCGGGCGCGCCACGAGCCACGCGGTGTAGAAACACATTTGCCTGGCGTGTCGTGTCGCGCCAGAGCGGTGGTGGGGGCTGTGGCGCAATCGGTCGCGGGCAGTCCGCGCCACGCCAGGTCGCGCCACGCTGGGCCACGACACTCAAATGTGCCTCTAACCATACTAAATGTATGAAACCGATAGGCATCTGGCGCGACACGCCACGCCACGCCACAGTAATGTGTTTCCGCCTTAAGGCTAAATCTATAGGTACTTTATCTAAGCTGTGCATGCTATTCATTTCATGATGCCATGATACGTTTTTTTTTGGTTTTTCCGGGAGGGGACGCCCTAGAAAGACATACATAGACCTTATAGGTCATGTTCTTCAGAAAGGCCAAGTGCGCAGTACCCATATCCGGCGTGTGTGTATGACTAGATGTATGAATGTGTGTGAAGCAAAAGAAGTATGTAAGGATCGTAGCAGGTGGCGTTCTGTAGTTTCTGCCTACCCCCATGGGAAAAAGGCGTGAGTTTATGTATGTATGTATGTATGATACGTTTTAGTCTGTGATGTCATGAACGTCAACTGTCATGTTATTGTCAACGTCAATCGTTTAGTTTTATTCTTCTTATATCTGTGGCAATCTTTTGTTTGATTTAATTTAATTTTTATTTGTAAATTGTGTAAAATTATTTATGTTAATGTGCTGAAAACCCGACAATTATGTTTTAGGATTGATAGAAACTGAAATCATGATATCTAGAAAAGGTCAAAAAGCTGTTAATGAGGGTGTGGTTGGAAAATATATCAAGAAAGATACGCCTCCAGATTTACCCAGTAAGTTTTCGCTACTGGAATGTTAAAATGCAATCAAGACTTCATTGCAATATATTTAATCAGGGTAATCCTATAGAATCGTTATCGTTAAAGTGTTCACGAACTTTCTATTCCCTTCAGTTATAAATGTGTGGACAACCGGTCACAATAAACGACCTCGAAGTCAACCTTTCGGTGCGAATGATGCCGTTTCGCAAACCCATGAGAATAAATTTGGCAAAGCACAAACTATGAGTGGACATGCAGGAAAATATACACCCAGTGAGTCAGTTCCAAATTTAGCACACAGGTAATAATTTAGTTAATTAATATATCTAACATGTTTGTTTATTGTTCCATCCTGTTACTAATAAATAGAGACTGGATTATATGCATTTGTATATTTTACAGTTTCTCGCAGATAATTGCATATTTTCATGTAGAAAGGTCACAGACTCAAAGTCACAGTCTTACTACCAAACATTTAGAAGTACTACCCGTGCGCGATAAGTTAGGACAAAATAATAAATCAAACGAAACTAGAAGGAATCGCGTTGTTATGTGACTTAAGCCAGTATGAGACTAAAGAACCCTAGTAAAATAAATAGTGATGCAAACCATTGAGGAAGTGCGGGGGAATTTGGGCGGGGACTCGCATTCCTAGAAAGTCCCAAATTATCATGCACGGGTAGTACTAATAACCAATGATTTTGTTGCAGGTTTGCCAGTTTGTCCACCAGTGATACAGCAAGTACCTCAAATAGCTACAACTCTCAATATCTCATAGATTCAACTGTGGTAATGAAATATCTTCAAATACCTGTTGATGGATGTTGACTAAACATTGACTTAACTAATTTGTATTTTATAGGCTTCTCATACAACTTTAAATGAAAGAGATGACTCATTTAGCAGGCAAACTAGCTACAGGTATTATAGGCAGCAACAACAAGAAGATCCTATATACCAGAATCAGCAGCAGGTATCTTCCTCAACCTATTAACAACTAATAACATACAATAATTTTATTCTCAATTAGCGACCCGCTCCGTCTTCGCCTGTGCAAATTATACACAAAAACTGTCCCAGTTTCTCACTCTTTATATTGGTGGAAACTGCATGAAAATCCATTCAGTAGTTTTGGAGTTTATTGCGTACAAACATGGCGGGGGGCTTATTTTTAACCCCCGACGGAAAAAGAGGGGTGTTAAGTTTGATGTGTGTTGCTGTGTATTTGTGTGTCTGTCTGTGGCACTAAACAGATGAACCGATGTTGATTTAGTTTTTTTTTTGTTTGAAAGGTGATTTTGTCGATAGTGTTCTTAGCTATGTTTGAACAAAATCGGTTCAGCCGTTCAAAAGTTATGGGTGTTTTACTGTTTGAATCGGGGTGTTTTCGCAAGATATCGTGTCATAATTACATGTTTAATAAATTGCCGATCGAAGCGTATCTACTATGTACTAGATAAATTATGTAGCATGAAATAAAAATGTGTGTGTGGGGTTTTTTAAATTATGAAATTTTACTTGCATAATAAGTAGTGATGACTAACACTGACCATGATGCATAGAAGTCTGTAACATAACCAGATATTCCTGCGAACAAACAGTGTTACCATATTTTAATATTCTTACCAATTATCACATTTTGCAAACATAACTGTTATGTTTCTTAATTTCCTTTTTTTGCCCCGTTTCTTCTTTGCCAGTACAAAGAAAAAAAAAACAGCAAAACAAAGATGAAACTACGAAGGTTTTCCTTTTATCTTAATTTCGATCTATTGTTGGCTTGATAGTTTTATTATGTGAATGAAAAAAAAATGGCTGAATACTCCACTACACTACAATATTTCTAAACATTTACCAGGTACAACAGCAAAAACAACAACAATATGGATCTAGAGAATCCAGCATTCCAAGATTGTCTTCCAATATGAGCCTAACGCCAAGACTGCATTCCCCTTCTCCACATTCACTACGTCTTCAAAATTATACAGATTGTAAGTTTTGTTCTATTATTAATTTAACACCTTAAGAGCGGACTCTAGTCAACAGGAATTTGAAAAATAGGTATTTGAAGAAACTATTGCCGTCGCGTCACCTCCATCCTCACCCCGTAAAGTGCGAAAGGGACAACTGCAGCTCAGGCTGATTTTACCTACAAAAACTTTGACTAAAAGACGTTTCGTATTCTGCTGTTTTCTTCATGAAATCTGGGCTGATCTAAAAAATTCTTATATCAAAATTTAGAGGAAAAGTATATCTATGCCCCTATCATTTCCTTTTTTGTTAAAACTTATGAATTTTGTCTGAAAGTCTTCTGAACATGGCGGTAAAAACGGGCATTTTTTTCGGATTTTTGGATTGTCATATTTCTTTTTGTGATTATGTTTTGGAAAAAAGGAAATGATACAGGCACGTATTAATTAGACCTAGATTTTATGGAAAAAAATCATTGCTCTAGAGGCATTATCCACGAAGAAAACAGCAGAATATGTTTGTATGGAGAAAGTCTCACTAGAGTCCCCTCTTAAGGTTCCCCTAGTCGACGGTACGAACTATTTTGTGCGCGAGGTTAAAATCATCCGACAACACGTGCGAAAGAGTTAGATGCTGTGATGAGCAGTAAGAAGCTAGTTCGCGTACGAATTAGCACTTTTGCAAATTTGTATCGAAATGGATGATAATTTAAGACGAAAACGATCTCGCGAAATTTTATAAACAGTCCTTTGGGAGTCTAGATATCATGAAAAAACGACCAAATGTATATTTTCCAAATAAAATTATTAGCGTTGTTGAATTACTAATCTATCCCTGTATGGAGGCTGTTTTGCATTTTACAATGCATGTCCTCGAAAAGAGCGGTTTTCCAAGCAGCCAAACTGTGCGGAAAGTGTCACTTTTTTTCACTAGTGCTTTTTACTTTCCTGTACTTTTTTAATTTATAACTCCAACGTCAGCCCGACACATAGAGTTTTTCTTTATTGAGAAAAGTTTACGGACGTTAAGGTTCCGTATGGTGCCGGACGTTAAGAATTTCACCATCCCATGTCTTCCCGTGGGTGTCGTAAAAGGCGACTAAGGGACAAACCAGAGAATGGGCAGCAGCGTTCTCTGTGCTCCTATAACAACCATACTGCGATCGCCAACCCGCCTGCCAAGCGTGGCGATTATGGCAAAACCCCCCCTATGAATAGCACAAATAAAAAATGGCCCCTAGTGCCCGGCAGCCTGCCTACCCTCGACTACGGTAGCGGTCGAGGTTACGGCATGGCAAGGGGTGCTAAGAATCTCCGGATGAGATCCGGCTACCCCAACAATCACCGACGACTGGACCTGGCAACGTACAACACGCGCACACTTCGGACCAACGAGAAGATCACCGAGCTCGAAGAGGAATTGAGCAGGTTGCGATGGAGTATTATAGGGTTATCTGAAGTCCGAAGAGAGGGGGAGGACTCGATAATCCTCAAATCCGGTAACCTGCTCTATTTCCGAGAGGGTGACCGGCAGTCCCAGGGTGGTATCGGGTTTATCGTCCACAAGTCCCTCGTGAACAACGTGGTGAAGATCGAGAGTGTGTCGACCAGGGTGGCGTACCTTATACTCAGAATATCCTCTAGATATTCGCTGAAGGTCATACAGGTCTACGCCCCAACCTCGGCACACCCCGACGACGAGGTAGAGACCATGTATGAGGATATCTCCAGAGCCATGCATGGTTTCAAAACTCACTTCACCGTTGTCATGGGGGACTTCAACGCGAAACTGGACAAACGAGACGAGGATGAGCTGCAAGTGGGGCAATTTGGAGTTGGACAACGGAACCACCGGGGTCACCTACTGGCCAGTTTTGTGGAGAAGGAGGGCCTCTATATGATGAACTCCTTCTTCAAAAAGCGTGAACACAGGAAGTGGACCTGGCAGAGCCCCGATGGTGCACCAAAAAATGAGATCGACTTCATCATGTCAACCAAGAAGCAAATGTTCAATGATGTCTCTGTGATCAATTCGGTAAAAACCGGGAGCGATCACCGCATGGTAAGAGGCACATTGAACATTAATATTAAGCTTGAAAGGTCTCGACTGATGAAGTCCACGCTCCGTCCAGCACAGGTCCAGGTCCAAAACCCCGAGAGCTTTCAGCTCGAACTCCAGAATCGTTTCGAGTGCCTGGGGAGCTCCGTGGACGAATACAGCGACGGGTTCGTGGAAGCTGTCCATACGGTCGGGTCTAAGTTTTTCAAGACCCGTCGTACAGATAGAAACAAAAAGCTCTCTGATCATACCCTCAAGCTTATGAAGGAGAGGCGTGAGATGATCCTGCAGTCTTCAGATGAGGCGTGCAAATACCGGCAAATCAATAGACAGATCTCTAAGTCCTTGAAAAACGACCTCCGCCGCTTTAATACCGAGCGTATTAAAGACGCGATTGAGCGAAATAAAGGCTCCAAGGTTTTTTCAAGGGATCTGGCTATTGGGCAGAGCCAGCTCACGAAACTGAAGACCGATGATGGCAGGATTGTATCCGCTAAACCGGAGCTTCTGAGGGAGATCGAGAGTTTCTATGGGCAGTTGTACACGTCAACCAGTAAACCCGTTGCGAATCTAGCAAACGACCCAAGAGCTAGATTGACCCGGCACTATACCGAAGATATCCCGGACGTCAGCCTGTACGAGATTAGGATGGCTCTGAAACAGCTTAAAAACAACAAGGCGCCGGGTGATGACGGAATCACGGCTGAACTCCTGAAGGCGGGTGGAAAACCGGTCCTCAAGGCCCTTCAGAAGATTTTTGATTCCGTCATACTCGAGGGCAAAACGCCACAGGCATGGTGCAGGGGTGTGGTGGTACTCTTCTTCAAGAAGGGCGACAATGCCCGGCTGAAGAACTATAGGCCCATCTCGCTTCTTAGCCATGTTTACAAGTTGTTTTCAAGAGTCATCACGAATCGTCTCGCGCGCAGGTTTGACGATTTCCAACCTCCCGAACAAGCCGGATTCCGAAAAGGCTTTAGCACCGTAGACCACATACATACGCTGCGGCAGGTTATACAGAAGACCGAAGAGTATAACCTGCCTCTCTGTTTAGCGTTTGTGGACTACGAGAAAGCCTTCGATTCGATCGAGACTTGAGCTGTACTGCAGTCTCTCCAACGGTGCCAGATCGACTACCGGTACATTGACGTGTTGAAGTGTCTGTACAAAAACGCCACCATGTCAGTCCGTCTTCAGGATCAGACTTCGAAACCAATCCTTCTCCAGCGCGGCGTAAGACAGGGAGACGTCATTTCTCCGAAACTGTTCACTGCTGCGCTGGAGGACGTCTTCAAGGTTCTGGACTGGAAGGGGCTTGGCATCAACGTTAATGGCGAGTACATCGCTCACCTTCGGTTTGCCGACGACATAGTGGTCATGGCTGAGACCATGGAGAGCCTCAGTAAAATGCTCGATGACCTTAGTAGAGCTTCCGAAAGAGTGGGTCTTAAAATGAACATGGACAAAACCAAGGTCATGGTGAACGCCCATGTAACACCCACTCCTATCAAGATCGGAGACTCTACACTCGAAGTTGTAGACGATTATGTTTACTTGGGACAAACGGTCCAGTTGGGTAGGTCCAACTTCGAGAAAGAGGTCAACCGTCGAATCCGACTCGGCTGGGCGGCGTTCGGGAAGTTGCGTGGTATCTTCTCGTCCAATTTACCGCAGTGTCTCAAGACAAAAGTCTATGACCAGTGTGTGTTGCCAGTGATCACCTATGGGACCGAGACGTGGTCGCTCACAATGGGCCTTATCAGAAAGCTTAAAGTCACCCAAAGGGCAATGGAGAGGGCTATGCTCGAAATTTCCTTGCGTGATCACGTCAGAAATGATGATATCCGCAGGAGAACCAAAGTTACCGACATAGCCCGAAGAATTGCCAAACTTAAGTGGCAGTGGGCAGGGCACATTACTCGCAGAACGGATGGCCGATGGGGCCGAAAAGTTCTGGAATGGCGACCGCGAACTGGAAGACGATACGTTGGAAGGCCTCCCACTAGGTAGACCGATGACCTGGTTAAGGTTGCGGGCAGGCGCTGGATGCGAGACGCACGGGATCGGTCAATGTGGCGACGCCTGGGGGAGGCCTATGTCCAGCAGTGGACGTCTTTCGGCTGAAATGATGATGATGATGATGAGAAAAGTTTTAAAAATTAGTTATGTACAGATTATCATTAATATAAAGGGTAAAATAAAACTAATACTTTATTTTAGGCGTTTTTAATTACTCTAGATTTAGATTTTAATCAATAAATTAATTTTAAATATTCATTAAATATGTTTGGCAGAACGTATATTTTGCTCGTGCCTTATTGCGTTACGATGTGACAGCTATTCGCACATGCGCAGTAGATATGCCCGAGGAACTATTAGTTAATCTGTGGATATGCTGAACGCGCTTGAATAAGCCCGCCATTTTATTAATTTCATTTTATTAATTTATTTATTTCCTCGCACAATGCATAGTAAAATGTTGTATGATACACGTACGTAAGATGATTTCCGACTCGTGTCGATTTATCCACTCACTCGCTTCGCTCGCTCGTGAATAAAAATGCCACTCATCGCAAATCACCTACCTTCCGCACTTGTAGCATAAATAACTATTTCCTTCTTCTTATAGTATTTATTTCTGCCCAAAGATGCGTTAAAATTAGTGTTGAAAAATGGAACTTTCGACGCTCATAACTTTCAAATATAATTTTTTTTTTACTTTTTTGCTTCCTTAAAGGGCTACAAACAGTGGAGTAATTGATAGAATACGTTTGTATGGAAGAATTTTCGACTAGTGTAACCTTAACTTCCAGACAACGAGACACAATAGAAAATGTATTGTTTGTCAGTCACCTTGCAGTTAAGGTGTTAATTAATATTTACACCTGTATCTCTGAACTGACATGTCTATAGAACTCCACCTTTTTAATTTTCTAACCGACTTTCCAAAAAGGAGGAGGTTCTTCTGATTTTTTATTTTATTTAACATAACTCCGTCATATATAAACATAAATTTGCAAAATTATTTTTTGTGTGAAAGAAGTTTATTCCGAAATGGTCCCATTTAAATTTCGTAAAGATCTGATGAAGAACTTCGGGGATATACAACAGAACTCTTCAATAAATGACGACAAATCTCTCGGGATTGCTGCAATCGTATGTATGTTTATTGTTTACACCATTTCATAAAATACCATCACGCCAATATGCTCTAAACGAGAACGCAGATGTGTACATTTCACCATGGAGCACTCTCATTGCACCGGTTATGTTCAAGTAACATTTAATTTTTTGGGTAATCTATTCTGGCATCACTGTGGGCATTATAGGTATCTTACTATAGAACTTGTCCATTATGTACCTACCACTAAAAAGTGAAAAATAATAAACTTTTCAAAAAAAAAAAACGGACTTCTAAAGCAAAATACTACAAATCGAAAAATAACTTCTTTTTCCGGAGACGGTTTCTTTGGTACCTACTGTTTTTTAGACAGTGTTCGAATTGTAGTATTTTATTTTTTGTTAAAACGTTTTTTGTTCATTTATATCCTTCCATTGAAATTGCTGTTAAAATATTGACATAAGCACACACTCTATACCATGTGGTCCACCCATTTCTTTCATACGAAAGAAAGTGCCTCGGAAAGCACGTTAAGCCGTTGGTCCCGGCTGTCATTTGAAGATCTTTGACAGTCGTTACGGGTAGACAGAAGCTTGAGATCTGACACCAGTCTAGCCAAGGGGTACCGTGTTACCCAATTACTGGGTTGTGGAGGTAAGATAGGCAGTCGCTCCATGTAAAACACTGGTACTCAGCTGAATCCGGTAAGACTGGAAGCCGACTCCAACAATAATTGGGAAAATAGGCTAGGCAGATGATGACAATATTTTTACTGCAGATCCTCGAAAATCTTTGTTAGTTTCCAGTAAACCGGTCCTTACCTAATAATAATCCTACGATGTTCGTCGATTTGTTATTTGAATATATATTTTTATCATTGCAGCATATGCCACGGCGAGTCAATCATCACCGATATACTCAAATTGTGTGAACACGTCAGTTTTACCATACAATAAAGCCCATGGAAGTAAGATTATCACTAGCTCTCAAGGTATGTAATGTAGCTATATCTAAACAGTGAAAACTAATGCAGGTATAATATTATCAACGGATCTATAAGTCTGTGAATTGGCTGCAAGATCCTGCGCATTACCTATTTTTGTGTCAATATTGTGAAGTCCTGCGCATTAGCTATTTTTGTGTCAATATTGTGAAGTCCTGCGCATTAGCTATTTTTGTGTCAATATTGTGAAGATAGCATTGTATAACTGTCTTTTTCACCCGCTTACGTTTGTCGTATTATCCTATCTCGCTTACTCTATGCAGTTAAACTGTTTCTTGCGCAATATTTGACAGATCCAATTTCAGAGACACAAAGATCCGCTGTGAATATTATAATGCTTTAGTTTTCACTTCAACAATTTATTATTTGGAAATAAATTACTGACTTACTTAGTCTTTCTATCATCTGAACATCACCATAATAATAATTATTATTAAAGGATTTTTTTGCCGACCGTACAAAATAATAAATTTTGTCTTAAAAAAAACTTACTAATATTATAAATGTGAAAGCTCATGGAGAAGCTCGTGGCTAAATAATAACACGGTCGATCATCAAGGTTAAGCAACGCTTGATGAGGTCGGTCCGTGGATGGGTGACCATTTCAACATACCGAGTTTCCTCCGTGCCTCGGAAAGCACGTTAAGCCGTTGGTCCCGGCTGTCATTTGAAGATCTTTGACAATCGTTACGGCTAGTCAGAAGCTTGAGATCTAACACCAGTCTTGCCAAGAGGTATCGTGTTACCCAGTTACTGGGTTGTGGAGGTCAGATAGGCAGTCGCTCCATGTAAAACACTGGTACTTAGCTGAATCCAGTTAGACCGGAAGCCGACCCCAATATAGTTGGGAAAAGGCAAGATTGATTGATTGTGAGATTAAAATTTCAAAAAAAACATCACGTGATTAATGGACGGCCCTTATTCAAGATGAACCCTCTGGTAGCGTAGTATTAAGCTTGTTTACGGTGCTTTCTATACCTGTGCCGTTGATTGATCCAAGCAACAGATTATAAAACTCATTCATATTCAACCTACGTTCACCATGGGTGATTTGGAATCATCCAAACAAACTATAGTCTTCTTGCTTCAACATCCTCATTGATAATCAAGATTTGACAGTCGTTACGGGTAGTCAGAAGCTTGAGATCTGACACCAGTCTTGCCAAGGGCTACCGTGTTACCCATTTACTGGGTTGTGGCGGTCAGATAGGCAGTCGCTCCATGTAAAACACTAGTACTCAGCTGAATCCAGTAAGCCTGGAAGTCGATCACAATATAGTTGGGAAAAAGCTAGGCAGATTGATTATAATAAATGTGAGAGTTTGGATAGATATGTGGGATGTATGTTTGTTACTCAATTAAGCCAGAACGGCTGAAAGGATCTGGATGAAATTTGGCGCAGACATAGATTATAGTCTAGAATAGCACATAGGCTACTTTTCATCACGGTATAATGATGCCTTGGGATAAGAAAACACTTTTTACGCGGGCGAAGCCGCTGGCAGGAGTTAGTTTTTAGGGTTCCGTACCCAATGGGTAAAAAACCTTGACCCTATAACGAAGACTCCGCGGTCCGTCTGTCTGTTTGTCTGTCACCAGGCTGTATCTCATGAACCGTGATAGCTAGACAGTTGAAATTTTCACAAATGATGTATTTCTGTTGCCGCTATAACAACAAATACTAAAAACAGAATAAAATAAATATTCAAGTGGGGCTCCCATATAACAAACGTGATTTTTTTGCCGTTTTTTGCGTACGGAACCCTTCGTGACGAATCTGACTCGCACTTGGCCGGTATTTTATAAGTGACTAGCTAGGTAAACAAAATATAAACCTGTTGTAGGTTCCGAGGAGTGCGAGCTGCCGCTGCCTCCAGGGTGGTCCGCGGACCGGACGATGCGCGGGCGCCGCTACTACATGGACCACAACACGCAGACCACTCACTGGACGCACCCCTTGGAAAGTGTGCCGCAACCCTGGCAAAGAGTGTCCACACCGCACCATGGAGTTTATTACTTTAAGTAAGTTGTATGTTTTAGAATCTAACATAAGTTTGGACACGGCATTAATATTAACTAGCTGTGCTTTGCTCCCGTCAACTGCCTAACCCACAGACATAAATCTGACTGGATAACGCAAGTCCCACCATCTGTATGAGAACCAAGCGTGCCATTTTTTCACAAACAATTTAAAACCAAAGGAGATTGCCCATACACAAGCCCCTTATGAGGTATCATGTCTGCGTTTTCAATTTTATCCAAAAATAGGATTTATATTTTGTATATTTTTTCATCCGTGTCCTTAACTTTATATGTACAGACAACAACAGATCAGGTTCCTTCACTTGGACATTTGTATGCACCTTATTGCATTGTAATAAGGGTTCATTTCAAGAACAGAAACATCGTCATATCTTGTGAACCCCGCAAAATAAATAAAAAATATTTTCTAATTATGAATATAACGTGTATTTTCTACAATATACAACCAAATTCATCAAGATACAACCATTTTTTCAAAGGGGCCCAAGTTCCCTTACAAATTGGGCATTCCCCTTTACTTACCAATGAAAGAAAACATTTTCAATGCCTCGGTCATACATTTTTACAGCTCAATATGGCATAATTTTCTAGATTTCGGTGGATTCTCGGTGGCGATAATGTTAAATGAAAAGCTCAGATTACGATCATTGATCGTAACTTTACTCCGTTTTTTGGCACGCGATGTACATACAATTGCGTTATCTAGTTAGATTTATGTCTGTGGCCTACCCTAACTGGTATTATCTATTGTTGATTTGGCGTGTCCGATTTATTTTTGTCGCGTACCACCACTGGCACGCTTGACCTTGGTTCGCCATCCTTGTCTTTGCAGGCTGATCTCGATAGACCCACGACATAATGCAATTTATTGAAATTGACGTTCAATTTCTACGATATCGCAAGCATTGTATTCGCGTCATCTTCCTACAGCCTCATTGCGCAAATGAATTAGGCAAGGCAAAGGGTATGATCGCCATCAATCGACCAATCATATAGACGGAAATCCACATCGCGTCTTTCATCTCTCGTATGTGCAAATGCAATGCTTGTGATACAGAAAAAAAAACATCCTCACTACGTGTACAGGGATATCAATTTACGGACGGACGGACAGACAGACATGGCGATTCTATAAGGGCTCCTTGTTGACTACGGAACCCTAAAAAATCCTTTTATTCCTTGCAATCCTTTGGGCGCACGGTTGGCGCAGTGGTTGAGCGATTGACTGCTGTGCTGCGTGTCGCGGGTTCGATTCCCGCACGGAACAAATATTTGTATGACCTACAGGTAGTTGTTCCGGCTCTGGGTGTTGTGTATGTGAGTTTATAAGTTTGTAAACGCACCCACGATACAGGAAGAAATTCCTAGTGTGGGGCAACGTTTTTTTTGACAAAAAAAAAAAAATCGTACTTATGTACAATATTAACTTAATTTCTAGCAGGTATGTGTTAGTGGGTGGGTTTCTTGTATTAACTGTTTTTTTAACCGACTTTGCTAAAAGGAGGAGGTTAGAGGTTATCAATTCGACTGGGTGAATCGATTTTGATGATTATTTTTTTTATTTGAACGCTGGTGCTTTTCATGTGGTCCCATTTAATTTTCTTCAAGATCTGATGAAGAACTTCGGAGATATACATCAGAACTCTTCAATAAATGACGGCAGATCACTCGGGATAGCTACAATCGCATGTCTGTTTATTGTTTACACCATTTCATAACATAACATCACGCCAGTACGCTCTAAAGAGGTACGCAGGTGTGAACAGTTCACCTAGTCTTTAGAACTGCTCCATTATGTACCACAACTAAAAAGTGAAAACTAAAAAACTTTTTTACAAAAATTACAACCGACTTCCAAACAAAAACACTACAAAGTGAAAAATAACTTCAATTTCGGAAGTCGGTGTTCCTGTTCGCGTTTCTTGTTTTTTTGACTTATATTTATTTATTTCGTGAATGAAGGTACATTGGCGGATTTAATAAATTCTGAATGAATCTGCGTCAATATGCTTTAACCCTTATGAGCAGTCAAACATGACATATTAAGCTAACTGCATTGATGCCCGATCGTTCAAGCCTCATTTATGCATATCCAGCCAATTTATAGGATGGCCGATATTTTTTATTCGTTAGCCGCGTACTGACTGTGCGAGCAGCCTCGCGAGGCAGCCTCGGACGTTTGCCGCGCAACGTTTGCATCGCGCGGCTGCCTCGCGAGGCTGCTCGCTCAGTCTATACGCGGCTAGTGAAATAACTGTCCGTTTTCATTCTACACTAATTTAAATTTACAATAGATTTTTTTTGTTAATTTATCATTGTTTTGTTACAGTGAAATAACACATCAGACAACATACGCACATCCGTGTCTAGTTGGCGGCTGCTATTTAGTCAGTCCGTACGTTCCTACTCTCGTGCCGCCTTATTTACTTGAAGAGATACCCCATTGGCTCATTGTATACTCGAAAGGTAACATTTTTTATATATTTACCAGCTGACCCGGCAAACATTGTTTTGCCTTAGAAACACCAAACATTAATTATTTGAATTAATTTTATTTTTATCCTATCTACCCTACCCTACCTATAGGTTTAAAAAATAGTTTACGATCTATTCTCAGACCTACCAAATATGCACAAAAATTTTCATAAGAATCGGTCAAGCCGTTTCGGAGTTGCAGACAAACACTGACGCGAGAATTTTAATGTGCAATTCTGTGTTTTTGTTCGCCAGTTAGTTATTAAACAGTATTGGACGTGGTATTTTATCTTTTGTGTTTTTTGTAGTGCATTGAGTTTTCACGTGACATCACCCTTTGGTACACTTTTTACTTAGAAATGACGTCACAAGCCCCGATTTTTTTATTGATTTGATAAAGAAAAAAAAAGTGTCCAATATTTTTTCATAATCTAACTAACTACCCTATTTAAGAAAAATATCAAAGAACGTGGCGCCCATCGTGGTCAACTTAAAAAAAAAAAACATTTTCTTGTTTATGTCCATGTAAAGGGTGTTAAGTTGCTGATAACTAAAAACATTTTTTTTGTATCTAAAATACACCAAACTTTTTTTCAGTAATTTTTCACAATCCTGCATCAACCGGGATTTAATTTCAATCTTAACCTTTCTGTTCATAATGCAATGGAGATAAAAATATTTTGACTCGTAATAGATAATATTGAGGCCGCACGGATCGATTTTCTAGGTTTAAGATCTTCATGATCTAAATAGTATAAAATCTAAGCGATTACGGCAGGCACCGCCTTTGTTTTGACTAATTAAATAGATAATATCTATTTAGAAAATAGATATTATCTATTATATGATAATATCTATTTAGAAAATAGATATTATCTATTTAATTAGGGATATTATCTTTTTAGAAAAACTAAATAGATAATATCCCTTTGAATGCTAATTAGCAGATAATAGAAAAACAATTGTTTCAAGTGACTAATGTCCCTTTTAATCAAACAAGCGCATTAGTTTAGATGTGTATTAAAAGTTTCCCTGTCCAATGAAACATAAATGATTCATTATTAATTGGACAGTGAACCTGTTTATATATTCAAGGGTTAGATAAACACAAACAAGCTTATGTTTATAAGCGCTAAATAATATAATGAATATCCTGCATGATGCCTATTGTGTGTAAAACAAATGCACTTTTATCTTTAAACAATTTTGGTAATTACATAATTATAAATTGTATCTTATTTTATAGCTGATCAAGAACTTGACCACAAACTACGTTGGAACATGTTCAGGCTGAGTGAGCTGGACTGCTACTCGGACATGCTGACGCGGCTGTACAAACAAGAGTTACAGCTTATTGTTATGAAGTATGAACGATATAGGTAAGAATTTAACATAGAACCGGTATTACGTTCAACGTAACGAAATCTTGGGTCCGTATGGACCTTCCGATTAATATCCCCCATAAGTATAAATAAAGCTAATAATCCAGAGGAAGGAGTGGAAGGAGGCGTTTGCCCAAGAGTGGACAAATCAGCTATAAAATCAAAACACAAAATTGCAGTGTTTAACAAGTTTTTCATCCAATATAAATTGGAACAGATGAAGAAGACCACAATGGCCACTGGAACTCCAAAATAAAACAATGTATCCTTGTTGTGTAGTTTCATGTTAATTGGAGGTACCTACCAAAACTAAAAAGAGGAAAATAAAAAACTGTTTAGCAAAAAATCAAACCTACCAAAACGAAAAAATTCCGAAGTCGGTGTCGAATAACGGAAAACAATGGGTACAAAAGACACCGACTTCAGAAAATAAAGTTATTTTCACTTTGTAGTGATTTGTTTTGGAAGCTGGTTTGATTTTTTTTTAATTTAAAGGCCTACTTTGGAATACCTTTTGATACATAGTCATAATGATTATACACAAAATAAAAAAGCGGCTCTGTTTGGGCCCTTCGGATACGGAACCCTGTTTTGTAATAAAAAAACTACAAAATCTACTTAGTTAAGGCTGCAACTTACCTTAACAACTAATCTTTCTAGGTGAATAATTTGAGGATTTTTTGCTAATTATGGCAAATGTGTACCTGGATTAATATTTTATCTGCTTATCTTCTATTATCATGTTACAGGTCTGCCCTTTTGCAAGAAATCGAGAGGAGGCGACACGCCATTACATATCATGCACACTCCAATTGTTGATATTGTTTAAGTGTTCCTATTGTACTGTGATCTTACAAAAACAATATTCTAGACAGTTATATAATAACTAGAGTAAATTTAAACTAAGTATAATATTAGTACTGTCTTAAGTTACTACAATTTGTTACTGTAAGAGAATAACTTTTTGAAATCAATTTGTTTGTAACTAAGTAGGTAATTAATTGGTGCCTTAAGATAAAAAATAAAATATTATATTTTACTAACAGCTTTTTATTAACTTGCATAAATAATTCAAATCTACCTAATTAATAGATCTATTCATTCATTTAAAGTTTCATTATCTTGACTATTAACTGTTATGTCAGTTCTTACTCCTTGTCCATCTACAATATCATATTCATCAACTTTTGTAAGACCAGATATCCTGTAAACCTTTGCATTTTTAATACCTAATGTATTGGCCCACGCTTCACCTGAAATAGATAAAAGATGCAACATCAAATTTATTTCTTTTGATTGAAGTCTATACGTGATAATATAAACATGATGACAGGGAAACTACAGGATAGGGAACTGAAAGGATGGTATAATCAAATATTTAGTCTTTGTTAACATGTTAAGTGTTACCTACACTCATCCTGTTATTTGCCCACTTATACAAACATTAAATACAAGGTGGTGAGTGTCAAACATAATTTAAACTATATAGCCAGCAGCACAACATCTGCCAGAATCTGTTATGGATGTCACCAGATTATTGCAAGCACGGTAAGTTTATTAGGTGAGCATATGCAAAATATGCGCTTAGATGTGGAGTTGCCGACACCAGCCAGTCTTAACTATAGTACATTACTGCCGCGGTCTATAATGACTACTTTGCTGGTCGCGCTGATTATGGCCGACAGCGCAGTGTAGCGCTGCTCCAGGCTGACACAGCGCGGTCAGCGTGAAGCATTTGATGGTCCAGCTGAGATAAAGGCTGAGACTGTAGGTCAAGGCCTTTACAGCGAGGACAGCAAGGGCTGCAATGATGGCCAAGCTGAAAGGCCTAGAGCGTAGAGCTAGGCTAGCTCGAGGCAATTATAGCGTGACCAGCGAAGCTGTCATTTTGGGCCAAGGTTTGTATAGTGCTTTACTCAAAAATGCAAGTACCTAATCTAAATAAACCCAGCAAGTAATTTAAATAAAAAATATATTTATTAACTAGAATTTTTATTAAAATGACAATTATGAAAAGTACATGCAGTCACTAAAATTCTAAACCGACTTGCCCGGTTTGATATTACTAATAGTTTGCGATAATTCTAATGCGGTGTTTGACTGCTGTATTATTGAAAAGAAAAACATTTTCGGATAAAGATTTAGATTTCCTACTGATTTTCACTGCACAAATTTTTCATATGCAAGCTTATATTTACTTATACTCAAAGGAAAAACTTTGAGTTTCGCGGTATCAAATTTTCAACCACTAATTTAGCTTCATCTTTAATGTCTGGCGGTGTTAAACACATTGAATCGGAAGAATTTTCGCTTTGAGAGCTCATTTTTAGCAAAAAAGTCACTAAATAAAATCAAAATTTTCGCTGAACCGCGTTTTTGTTACTTCTTTGTTTTTTTTTTTTGAGCAATGGTAGTTGGAACTATACAGCCTAATATGGAATAAAAATGTTTTTGTACCTATCTCTATAGATACAAACAGCTGTGTTTTAAATAAAAACTTTTTGGATTTGATTTTTTAAAACATTGAAATGTCAAAATAGCGCTCCTTGAAACAGAACGGCAAGGTCGACTTTGCTCAAACAAGGTTGTCAAAATAATGACCACATTACATGCATTTTTGAGTAAAACAATGTATTAAATCATTTTATATTGTAAATTCTATTTCCTCAATAAGGCACAGGTATACTGCAAACTATAGAATTTTGATGGGATATATTTGTGTTTGGAATGGTTAGACAATAGAGATTTTATAATCTTATGAGATTAATAACAGACATAATGTAAGTATCTGCAATAATTTATTGACATGGATGTTTCATAACTGTCTGCTAGTGTTTACTTGAGCTATACAGTTGTCTGTACCAGACTATCAGAGCTACCAATCTCTTTAAGAGTGTCTACAATCACATTCGCCTAGTTAGTATCTTTAGGGATTTGCTTTCCGCACTTAGTCCTGATGAACTTTTTATAGTCAACAATTACCTGGTGGAGTAGAGTGTTCCTCGTCTGATTTTATACCATAATAGTGAGCCCAGTCAGCCTTTCCTTTGTAAACATTATAAATCACTAAACCAAAAGCATTCCAAGCTAACAAGCCATAGGCTATACTGAGCCGTCGTTTCCAAAGAACTGCTGTGTCTTCTAGAATTGGCTTGGTCCTTTTGCGGACAAACCGGTGCCACCACTTGTGAATCATTCTAATGCAATAGTTTTAATCTTTTAATTTAGTTGCCTAACATTTTGAAATTGACATTATTATGAAACTGTATCATTTTAGGTTAGAATTCCAAATGAATGTGAATTTGTTGACCTGGCTACCGAGGCCTTTAGGAGATGTTCCAGAAATGTATGGAGCCTGGGCCAGCTCTATGTACACTTAATGTAAAAATTGCCGTTTAATATAGTAACTGTTTTTTATTGTTAATTTTCTTTAATTTCACTTCGTTTCAATGTAAACTCAAATTAACTTTGTCAAGTAGAGCAACACAATTTACAATTAAACATGGTGGGTCCATAGACATACTAAATAATATGGACTGGAAATACCTACGAAAAAAACGTGCCTACCTAAACCTCAAAATGTCTCATAAAATGGCCGCCGATTCTAAGGTTGTGTCAACTGTCAATCAAGCAGCACACACACACTCACAAATCTGAATAATACAATATGTAAACAACCATTTGACAGCAGGACTACCACGAACACAACCACAAAATTCGTCACATAAAATGGCGAATATGGCACGTACCTACAACCGTCACTAAGTCATAACAAAATGTTGCCATAATGAGCAACAACTGAAATATTGTTGTCTCTTTCATCAAATACGTTTACTACATTAGAACGAATGAAACAAAACGATGTTTCACATTCTGTATCGTCTTTCACTCATATTTGTATATGCTAATGTAAGTATAGAACATCGCGGCGCCTCCATATATTTCCTATCTCAATGGGTGGGTCAGATCCATGAAGGTATAGATAAAGATGGAGACCACACTTCGAATACCTACTTGAAGCGAAACCTATGTATCACTATCTCGCTCTCTGTGGGCAGACCCTCTCTGTCTAAGTAGGGTAACCTTAATAAATTTTTTTCCCAGGTCATCGCTATAATTGTTGCTGTCCATTTAGTGGTTTCCAATAATATTTATTTATCTAAATCTCATTAATACTAAGACCGAGCCCCTAAAGATTGTATAGATCATGATAATTATGCATACGTGTAATAAATTACGAAAGAAGCTGTTTGTTTAAGTGTAAAAGTTTGGATGTTTTGGAGTTGGTAAATTTAGCTGATGAAAGAAATCAGATGTTTCATTAATTTTATGGAATAATGAACAGCTGTTTTTTTTTCAGAGTTCTGGGTTACTCAGTGTTAACCACTGGTCGGTTGTGTGGGTCAGAATGGCGGGTGTATTGTTGCAGAAATGAATATTTTATATCTGAAAGGAATGTACCAGCAATGTACTTAAATGTACCTTTAATTAAATTCAATGTACCTCCATGAAACAAGAACAATCACAATTATAAAGTGAGCCGCAGTCCTGACAGTCAGAATGGCAGGTGAATACTGATATGAATGTAATAGATATTTATGGTTATCTAATATTTACCAGAGGAATGTACCTTCAACCTACTTCATAAAAATATAATCTGAAAATACAATGCAACGAGTAACTAAAGAGTAAAACAAGAAAATAAAATTTGACGCCTGCCATTGTTTTCATAGCAATTAGGCTGCGGGTCACTTCACCATTCCGTGTCAATAAGCTCGATAATTTGGTTACCCTACCTCCCTAATATTTATTAAACCACCAGAACTAGGGTTTAGGGCCGACTACACGGTACGGTATTCAGGCTCTGAATACCAGTAAATTCGGCAACGGAAACAATCTGTTTCTTTACCAAAAACACACACATACACTAAAAAGTTGAATAAAGATTCAACTTTTTTGTGTATGTGTGTGTTTTTGGGAAAGAACCAGATTGTTTCCGTTGCCAAATTTACTTACGCAATTAGGCTGCCGGAATTCAGAGCCTGAATACCGTGTAGTCGGCCCTACCATATAAGCCCTTTAGTCCGGCCGTACCAAATCCGGACGTTTGTTAGCACTATAACGATTAATTCCAGTAGGTACCTATCTGCGAAGGTCTTCAGCTTTGAACGTGAAAATACGCTTTGAAACAAAGGACAGAAATTTTAACGACCTACTTCCATCGTAGACAGTGAAAACTATTTATACATGGTTTACAGTAGGGTGTTAACTTACATAATCTGTGTTAAAAATATCACAATGTCACGAAATATTTTTTGAAAATCGATTTCGTTTTATTGATTTTTTACCATTTAAAATGCTTTCGTCGCGTGGTATTACTAAAAACAAATGGATTTATCATCTGTAAGTATTTTTATTTAAAGCCGTCTAAATAAATACATACATACATAAACTCACGCCTTTTTCCATGGGGGTAGGTAGGCAGAAACTATAGAACGCCACCTGCTACGATCCTTACATACTTCTTTTGCTTCACACACATAAATAAATAGTTCAGAATTATAGGTCAATGATAGATAGGTAACATATGACTTTCGCCGCCTTTACGAGGTTGTCGTGCGATTGATGGTCCTAGAGGCGCCTGTTACCAGGTGGTTACCAGCGTTGGACTGGGACCCAAAAACCTACCTGGACTTTTATTGAACTGCGGTCCACACTAGGCAAATACAAAAAATAGGGGTGAATGTAATCATTCGGGACTAAGTTTTAGTACCTAAATGGCTAAATGGAATAAAATTATTAAACAAAAAGAAAGGAGAAATGTTCTAGGGGATCGTAGTGGAACATTGAGTGCTGTGTAATCCCCTGGAGGACTCATCTAGGGGATTTTAGTGGAACGAGTGGTATTTTACATGAAACGACTGTCTTTCTGACCACCACAACCCAGTAACTGGGTAAGACGATAGGCGTCACACGCCCTGTACGTCACTAGTCTCCGATTTTGTTGAAACTTTTTGAGGATATTGTTCTCAAATTGTTCTATTCAGTACCTTCAATGAAAAAAAGTGTACCTCTCGGGTTTCGCTAAAAAATGGAAAACAAAAAATGACGTACAGGGCGTATACGCCCCGTACGTCATTTTTTTTTCTGTATGAGTTAGAGATGCACAGTATACATCAAATAAATGTTCCCGAATATAAACCTACGAATACTGAATATTGACTCTACAGCACCCACCAAACCGCCACAATATTAAATTTAAAATCGTAAAAATATAACCTAAAAATTTTGGACCCAGAAAAAAGGCATTTTGTTGTGATTTTTTTACCTGAAATAAATGTTCTCATTTAGCGCTCCACAAATATGTAATTATATCACAGATAAATGCGAAACTTTCAAAGTTATTAGCAAATCAAAATTAAACTAACATCACCAACACAGATCTAAAGATTTTTGCAGTACCTAGATGTGGCAATTAAATTTCAAATTGGAGCGTATAGATAGAACTATATGTTATCTAGAGATTGTTTATAACTGGTTACTGATTGTTTCTGCCTCGACTGTATAATACCTGCATCCATTTGATTTGGATATTATTATTATTATTTTTTTTTTTTTTTATTATTATTTTAGAGAAAAGTATTGCTTAATTTTTAATAATTTTTAAGCTAATTAGTTAATTTAATTTAAAATTGTCATAATTTGCCACTGTTAATGTAAAATAAGTGACAAAACGATTTTAATTTTTATTAATCATATTTCAGGTTTCCATGTATTCATGGATATTTTAGTTTTGAACTTTGCAGGTGATAGGTTGATTTCAAATAAAGTATCATTAACGAAACATCTTCTCGAAATCGAATCGAAAATTAGATTTCAAGATTTCGAGAAGATGCTGTACATGATATCTACAGTTATTTTGTTTTTTTTTATTACAACCTATTAACCTTTGTTTTAACCTTAATGATCGGTTCCGTCTATCCCAACTGGCTATCCCAATCAGTTGGAATACATGGAATATTTTTCCACTCTTCCCAGCATGCGAAATTGTTTCGTTTTTATGCTGAACATGTGATTATAATATTTATATTTTTTAGTTTAAAGTTAGTAAGTTTGACGTTTTGTTTGTTAAAAAAGTTAGATTAATGAATTTTTCACTTTTCCGCAAAACTTCCTTTGAAAAAATTGGCATGGGCAGAAGAAATTTTTAAAATATGACGTTACATCCTGCAGAAAATGGGGCTGATATTATTGACGTCTTAAACACTACAATCGTGTTCAGAATTTGAAGCTTGTGTATCAAAAAGAAGTACCTTAGAATATTGATGATGGGTGATGATGTCAAGGACAAAATTAAGCAAATTTGAGAACATACTAGTTATATTATGCCTTCTTAGTCACTGAAAATGACTGTAGTCACTGATGATGATAATATCAAGATAGCTACAATCGCCCTAGGCCCTCGCTCTCATGTTATTATGTCTTCTTTAAGTAAAGAATACTCAACGGTGAATAGGTTACTTCTAGACAAGCGTGCTTCTTCTTCGACTACATTATCGCTTACCATCTTGAGATAGTGGTCAAACGTGAGACTACAGTTACTAAAAAGTAATAATAATAATATCATCTGGTATCATATTTCCTGACACATGCCTAACGTGGCCTCTACGCGTTGGCTTTGGCTTCTCGCACGCCTTTCAAAGGACCGGAACCCTAAGGACCCGAGATATACAAAAAAAAAATATCATCTTCTCCGTGGCCTGAAATTAAATGATTAAGAAGAATCCGTATGAATAAACACGATAAAAATTATATATTATATAATCTATACCAATCAACAGAAAGCTGCCATATTAAATACTTGTAGAATAGTTTGAAAAAACATGCAACTGGACGAGGAAATCTCAGCCTCATCTTGAATTCACAATGCCGCTATATTTCCTTGGCTTTAGCCCGTGAATTTCCGATAATAATAACAATCTGGCTTCTAGCTTTAGGCACTCTGCCTTCCGCCGACAATCAGTGAGAAGTGAGTAGAGCTAGACACTAGATACGAGTTGGCGAGCAGCGCAAAGCGAGTGAGTGGATAAATCGACACGAGTTGGAAATCATCTTACGTACGTGTATCATACGTGGGACACTCAGAAAGTTTTGCGAAACTAAAAAAAATTGTTCTATACGTACATATATTTTTATTAAATCTTTTCAAAGTACTTTCCACCAGCCTCTATACAAAGATTCATGCGCCTAAACCAGTTTTCAAAACACTTTTTCCAGTCCGCCGCAGACACCTCGTTTACAGCCTGCTCGAACGCAGCCAGCGCATCTTCCGGCGACGAAAATTGTATCCCTTTGAGCTGATTTTTTATTTTTGGGAATAAAAAGAAGTCACACGGTGCTAGATCAGGGCTGTAAGGAGGGTGACCCAGGAGTTTGACTGGCGTGCTGTCCAGGAAGTCCCTCGTTTTGAGTGCGGTGTGCGCAGGTGCATTGTCGTGGTGGAGCAGTAGCCCGCGGAGCCCTGTGTTTGGTCGCTTGTTGCTTATAACAGAGAAAACTTCTGGCAAACATTTGGTAGTATAACATTCGGCATTAATGCTTCTTTGATCCCGTAAGGGAATTGATACCAAGTGGCCAGTCAAATTAAAAAAGCTAGCGATCAAAATCTTACCCCCGCTTCTAGATCGCTTCACTTTGGTAGGCGTTGGCTCATTTTGAAACACCCAAACAGTCGACTGGCGCTTGGTTTCTGGGTCGTATTGATAAATCCAGGACTCATCACCTGTAACGATGTCGTAAACACGCCGAGACGAGCCTGCTTCAAATTTGTTAAGCATATCACGGCACCATTCCACCCGGGCCTGCTTCTGAGCATCGGTGAGGTTGTGCGGCACCCAGCGTGATACTATCCTCCTCACGCGAAGATGGCTGTGTAGAATCTCGTGAACGCTTCCCGATCCAATCTTCAATATGTGTTGAATCTCCTGATATGTAATTCGCCTATTGTCTTGGATTAAATTTTTCACTGCTAGCACGTTTTCTTCGGTAACAGCCGTCAAAGGGCGACCGCTTCTTTCGTCATCCCCCAAAGTTGGTCGACCGCGCTTGAATTCGTTATACCAACGATACACGGTTGCCTTGGAAGGGCCTTCATCCATGAATGCCATTTGAAGTCTATCGTACGATTCATCCGGTTTCAGGCGACACTTGAAATCGTATAAAATCATAGCTCTAAAATGTTCCCGGCGCAGATCCATATTTCAGTGAGACACAATACTTTGAATTAACTCGCAAAAAATGTGGAGGGAAATTTTGAAATTGGAACTTACTTATTTTTACTTATAAATAATCATATTTTCGAAAAACATTATAACTGGCCAGTCTCCCATATATAAAAACTTTTTTTCGCAATACTTTCTGAGGGGCCTGGTACAACATTTTACTATGCATTGTGCGAGGAAATAAATAAATTAATGAAATGAAATTAATAAAATGGCGGGCGTATTCAAGCGCGTTCAGGATATCCACAGATTAACTAATAGTTCCTCGGGCATATCTACTGCGCATGTGCAAATAGCTGTCACATCGTAATGCAATAAGGCACGAGCAAAATATACGTTCTGCCAAACATATTTAATGGATATTTTTTTTTTTTTTTTTTTTTTAAAACTTTGCCCCACACTAGGAATTTCTTCCTGTATCGTGGGTGCGTTTACAAACATATAAACTCACATACACAACAACCAGAGCCGGTACAACTATTTGTAGGTCATACAAATATTTGTTCCGTGCGGGAATCGAACCCGCGACACGCAGCACAGCAGTCAATCACTCAACCACTGCGCCAACCGTGCGCCCAAATTATTGATCAAAAGCTAAATCTAGAGTATTTAAAAACTCCTAAAATGAATTATTAGTTTTATTTTACCTTTTATATGAATGATAATCTGTACATAACTAATTTGTAAAACTTTTTCTCAAATAATAAAAAACTATGCGTCGGGCTGACGTTAGAGTTAAAAATTAAAAAAATACAGGAAAGTAAAAAGCACTAGTGAAAAAAGTGACACTTTCCGCACAGTTTGGCTGCTTGGAAAACCGCTCTTTTCGAGGACAAACCTACAAATTCATAAATTTTGCATAATCTGAACATTTCAGTGTTTTCGATGGTAGTACATACATGCGCTTATAGTCAAATCAAGCTGATACAGAATCGAAGCGAAGAGACGCGTCAAATTCTCTCAGATTAGCGCGAATACATGCTATCTATGTATAAATTAAATAAAACGAACAATGAATAAAATATATACTGAAAATTACCTACATTTTTAAATGAACGAGATTCTCATCCATAATCAGCCAAAAATGTTTTTTTCAAAACACACAGGCCACATGTAATAGCTGCACTTCTAATAGCGACCAAACACGTAACAATATGTATGTTGGCCATTGAATAATGATAATAGCCGAACCTTCGCCAGACGGCACCGAACGTCTCGTTACGTGAAGGACGATTTCTACCAGGCAACTCTTTCCGCGAGCAGCATTAAGGAATTGCGTAAAAAAATTTGTCGATTTTTTTACGTTCTCATATCACTACCACTGATATAGTTATTAAAAAAACCTAAGTCAATATAGTATCAACGATAGTTTTTACCTACTTGAAATTTGATTGCCACATCTAGGCACTGCAAAAATCTGTAGGTCTGTGTTGGTGATGTTGAGTTTAATTTTGATTTGCTATTATCTATGAAATTTTCGCATGTTTCTGTGATATAATTACATATTTGTGGAGCGCTAAATGAGAACATTTATTTCAGGTAAAAAAATCTTATCAAAATGCCTTTTTTTTGGATCCAAAATTTTTAGGTTATATTTTTACGATTTTCAATTTAATATTGTGGCGGTTTGGTGGGTACTGTAGAGTCAATATTCAGTATTCGTAGGTTTATATTCGGGAACATTTACTTGATGTATACTGTGCATTTCTAAGTATTATAGAAAAAAAAATTACGTACGGGGCGTATACGCCCTGTACGTCATTTTTTGTTTTCCATTTTTTAGCGAAACCCGAGAGGTACACTTTTTTTCATTGAAGGTACTGAATAGAACAATTTGAGAACAATATCCTCAAAAAGTTTCAACAAAATCGGAGACTAGTGACGTACAGGGCGTGTGACGCGACGATAGCCCTTTTTTAGCAAGGGTGGTGTCACATTTCCTGGCTTCTGTCTATCCGTAACGACTATCAAAGACGTGCTTTCTGAGGCACGAGAGAACATGGCAAAGACAAACTTGTTTGCCTCTCTTTTTGTGGAGTATTAGCGTCTGAATCCTAGTGACGCGCGGCCCCCTCCTTTTTCTGATGGATACGAGAAGAGTAGGTGTTGGACTTTTGCATCCGTCAAAAGGAGGTCCTTAGGTTGCTGGGTAACCTTGATGTGAAAAAGGCTAGTGGCCCCGACGAGATACCATAAACTGAACTGCGCCTGAATTATCTCGAACTTGACAAGCCTATATCGCATTTCGTTAAAGACTGGCAAACTGCCGAAGGCTTGGAAGCAAGCTAACGCACAGCCCGTGCCCAAATAGGGCAGTCCAGCTGACCGGCCAACTACAGACCCATCTCCGTAGCATCACTAATCTATCATCCTCTGTAAGAGTACGTGTACTGAACAATAAGCTCCTGGCATACCTAGAAGCTAACGACGTAATTTTGTAGCGTATGCCATTCGCATCTAGAGTGAGGCCGGAGAAGCGCTTACTGTATCCCTTGACATCTCGAAGGCTTTCGACAGGGTCTAGGACAAAAGCCTTATTCGTAGGTAAGCTTGCTTCCTTCGGTCTGCCTAGTGGTCTGTGTGTTTGGATTGTAGATTCCTAAGAGACCGATGTCCGTCCGAGTGGTTATCAATAGCTGTCCGACGCCGGAGTCCCTCAAGGGTCGGTGCTCTCGGCAACATTGTTCTTGCTGCACATAAGATCTGCTTAAACCCGGAACCTTTGGGTATGCAGACGACAGCACTGTTGCTTAATGTTCTGATCAGATCTGCAGCCTAATTGTGTAAGTGAATTCGGCTTAGGAAACAATCTGGTTCTTTCCCAAAAACACACACATACACAAAAAAGTTGAATCTTTATTAATTTTTTTTGTGTATGTGATTCAACTTTTTTGTGTATGTGTGTGTTTTTGGGAAAGAACCAGATTGTTTCCGTTGCCGAATTTACTTACACAATTAGGCTGGGTCTTTTCCGAAAAACCTAGGCGCCTTCCCGTTGACAAAAATGAGTACATTCATGAAAAAAGAGTTGAATATAAAAATGAGAAGAAGGTGATGGTGATGAGAAGGAATTAGTGGTTCACTCAGTTTAAGCAAACACACACACAAAAAATGTTATGACAGTCAAGGGTCAAAAGTGCAGTCATACTCTCCCAAAACTCAAATGGCTAGTTTTTGTAGAAGAAGTTAAATTATTCACAACTGATTTAATATTTTCTATAGAAATTAAAGTAGATAAAGATTATTCGCACTAACCGCAAAAAGTTGAAATTCTGCTTCCTACAAAGAAAATGCCTTTTCAGTTTTGACCCTTATAGTACCTAGGTATGAAATTGTTTACAGTAGATAGGTACGGCACCTATTTATTTACCCAGTCATTGTATTTTCTAAAATTGTGGAATCAGCACACAATATTCAAGATATGGCTTGACTGCATTATTGAAAGATACCCCATCCTACTGTGAATTTCAAAATTGCATAGATAACTACATATTATTCTATTTTAGCTGATCGTAAACCAAGGTCGAAGGTCATTCGGCTGGCAGTGTTCGCGTTTCATGGAGCTATTTAGCTGACGTTATAATGTGGTACAACGCGGCGCCTGGTACCGCTGCACCGCTTACATACTTGAGTTACTTTACACTGAAATACAAATTTAATAAGTACAGTACATTATTATAATTGGTATCTCTAGATATTTGGGTGGCAAACCTTTGGCCAATTTGCCACGGTAGTAGCTGGCGAGCACTACATTTAAATTGGTCGTAGTAACTACTTAGATAGGCTAGGCAATTCCCAAAATGCCTACAAAGTAATCTACTTACTTTATTAGAGTAAATTACAACTAGGTACCTAAGTATGACTATTTACGGCACGCAGGCGCATAAAATAGAAATCCTATGAGTCATTCAAGTTCATATCAATAATACTCCGCAGGAGTCGATCAAATATCAGTTTCATGGACACGATAAATGTTTAACGTTCCGGAGATATCTTCAAAAACTTTTTCTATGACTGATACGTTCTCGCCAAACTTCTTGGCCGGGTTGAAGTTGGCTACAATGCTGCGCAGTAGTAAATCTCATACAAAAACATCACCGATTTGTGCCTTGCGCATCGGAAAGCCAACTTCAGGGCGGCCAAGAAGTTTAGCGAGAACATCTACACTAGATATAAGGTAACTTTAGGATATTCGTAGTTACGGGTGGGTCAGGGAAATTGTTGTTGTTTTGTTTAAAAGCACCACGAGTGGTAGAACATATAAAAAAAGAAAAAGATTTCGGTTTGCATCATGATTCCACACTTGGATGGCATAGTCAGGTTACTGGTGTCAGTCAAAGAGTCAACGGCACTTTGCAATACCTGTATCGTCTGAGGAACTTTTTGCCCGTAAAGACATACCCTCTTACTAATAAACACGGAATAAAGTTATACCAGGTATAACAAAGGAATAACCATAAATTTTCATAGGTTTATACCTGGTATAACTTTATTCTGCGTTTATTTGTAAGAGGGTAAGACTATTCCCCATAATCGACTATGCTGACGTGTGCTATTTTGACTTGAGTGCGGTTCTGCTGGATAAGCTCGATAGACTCCTCAACAACTGCATTCGGTTCACTGGTTCACACAGCCGTCATCATCATATCAGCCGAAAGACGTCCACTGCTGGACATAGGCCTCCCCCAAGCGTCGCCACATTGATCGGTCCCGTGCGTCTCGCAACCAGCGGATCCCCGCAACCTTCACGAGGTCATCGGTCCACCTGGTGGGAGGCCTTCCAACGCAACGTCTTCCGGTTCGCGGTCGCCACTCCAGAACCTTTCTGCCCCATCGGCCATCCGTTCTGCGAGCAATGTGCCCTGCCCACTGCCACTTAAGTTTGGCAATTCTTCGAGCTATGTCGGTAACATTGGTTCTCTTACGGATCTCTACATTTCTGATTCGATCACGCAAGGAAATGCCGAGCATAGCCCTCTCCATTGCCCTTTGAGTGACTGTAAGCTTTCTGATGAGGCCCATTGTAAGCGACCACGTCTCAGAGCCATATGTCATCACTGGCAACACACACTGGACATAGACTTTTGTCTTGAGACACTGTGGTAAGTTGGACGAGAAGACACCGCGCAACTTCCCGAACGCTGCCCAGCCGAGTCGGATTCGACGGTTTATCTCTCTCTCGAAGTTGGCCCTACCCAACTGGATCGTTTGTCCCAAATAGACATAGTCGTCCACAACTTCGAGTGTAGAGTCTCCAACCTTGATAGGAGTGGGTGTAACATGGGCATTCAACATCACCTTGGTTTTGTCCATGTTCATTTTAAGACCCACTCTTCCGGAAGCTCTACTGAGGTCATCGAGCATTGTATTGAGGCTCTCCATGGTCTCAGCCATGACCACTATGTCGTCGGCAAACCGAAGATGAGTGATGTACTCGCCATTAACTTTGATGCCTAGGCCCCTCCAGTCCAGAACCTTGAATACATCCTCCAGCGCAGCAGTGAACAGTTTCGGAGAAATGACATCTCCCTGCCTCACGCCACGCTGGAGAAATATTGGTTTCGAGGTCTGATCCTGAAGACGGACTGACATGGTGGCGTTTCTGTACAAACACTTCAACACCTCAATGTACCGGTAGTCGATCTGGCACCGTTGGAGTCTGGCATCACACAGCCGTACTTGATGCAATATGACCACGTGTCGAGCTATAGGTCTGAGCTCAAATGGATGCCCATTCGCCAGAGAAGATGTTTGCGTGCTCTAACTACGCTTTTCTCCCTACTCAACTCTCCCACCCCAACTTCTTACCTTTTGTCTCACTTTCAATATTTAAGTTCTTCACACGCTTGGATTCTAAGTTCTTCCAACAAACTTCTCCCACTTTGTCCTTCTCATAAGACTGATTTTGTTCATTATTCCTTTTTATATTCGATCTATTCTTCTCTGGAATGCGCTTCCTCTCGAAATCGTCGGCCACCAGCCGGTATTCGTTCAAGTGGCAATTTCGGTTCTTTATCTTCAGCGGGAGGAAGGGTCATATCGATAACTTATTTTCATTACTTTTTATATATTTTATTATTTGATTTTTTCCTTTGCCGAATTTACTTACACAATTAGGCTGCTGCTCTCACCTCTGGGACGGATCTGCCAAATACCAATTTGATGCACTTTAGTCAATTGACAGACGGGCCAAGAGACTGATCGGCAACGATGCGCTGGTCGACTCAAAGCTCCAGAGCCTTGAACACCAACGACGAGTTGCCAGCCTGTCGGTTTACTATTGGTTATATTTCGGGGAGTGTGCGATGGATCTGCACAATTTGATTCTGCCTAGCCCTTTCCATCATCGGACAACAAGACGTACGGCAATGCGCCATCGGTACATGGTGGATATCCCACCCATACGCACAAAGCGTTTTGAAAATACTTTCATTGTGCGTACAGCTAAGGAGTGGAATTCCCTGCCGGCACGGCGTCTTTGTTTCCTGATAGCTACAACCCAGGGGTCTTCAAGTCAATATTGAATAGGTTACTTCTAGACAAGCGTGCTTCACCTTCCACCACATCATCACTTAACATCAGGCGAGATAGTGGTCAAACGCGAGCTTATAACGAATAAAAAAAAAAAAAAAACAAAAATTACCAATTGTAACTATTCAATTTTATTTTTGTTTTCTGTGTGGGTCTGTACTTCTGCCTTTATGCAAATCTGTCCTTCTGCTAATCTGGGATTTTGCTTATCTGTCCTTCTGCTGCAGAGGGGTTTTAACGTCGCACACCGAACACGCCGCTTAAAAGTTTAGATAATTTCACTTTCGGACATATATCTCTCTCTCAGCCCAATCATGTCTTGCAGTATGTAGCTCTGCAAGCGACGACGACGGTTGGAGACCGTATATTATATTTGACCAAACATATTTTTAAATTAACACAAATGCACGTACCTCTAATAAACTTCTTGTTGACTTAAGAAATATTTAGACATATTTCAGACTGCACTGCAGTTGAGTTTTGTCCAGTTTTCTGCCTTTCCTGCAGATTTTGAAGCCGATCAAGCGTCCGGAACTTAAAGGTCTCGGATGCTTGGTCGGCTCCATTGATTGCTCCTAATAAAGTAATCCAAAATAATCTCCTAACTTCTCATTGAAGAGCGGATCCTCCTAGCACAGGTATATCTTATACTTAAAAGGAGGTCCCTATGTTAAAAGTGTACAAGTTTCTGCAATAAACCTTTTTTTTAATGTCATCCAGCTTCACGTGACGAGATGACACTATTACAATAAGTTCTTTTTTTTTTTCTTAATAAAAACGTTGCCCCATACTAGGAATTTCGTCCTGTATCGTGGGTGCGTTTACAAACATACAAACTCACAAACACAGTACATACTATCTGTCATACATATATTTGTTCCGTGCGGGAATCGAACCCGCAACACGCGAAGTTGAATAAAATAATTTAAGACCTTTGTTACTAACGACTATGGACATGTAATTAGTCTGGAATAAATAGATAAAATTTTTTGTTTAAAAAATAAAAGCATTGACTTAAGTGTAGGTAGTCAATCTCTGTACAACCCTCGTCATTCTAAGGTTCATTTTATTTATCTAAGAAACCTTCTCGAAGGTCGACACGGCACTGCTTTGTTTACATCGGTGCCATGCGGGTCAACTCGAGGCTGCTATACTCAGTGACAATATAATAAACTCATATGGGGAAGTCAACCAAAAAGTAACGCGTGTAAAGCAAGATATTTATCATTTAGATCTAAAAGTGTAATAATCTAATTAATATTTCTTTTTGTATCATAGAGTTAAGTCGGACCGTATCAACGCTCTGAGGAAGCAATATGACGCATTTCTGGAAGAGGATAAAAAACGAAAGGAACGGAATGATTTTATTTTGGGAAGGCTGGATAAAATGCGATACAGCTCCGCGTTGGTTCCAGTGCGACAAAAGGTGAGTACCTTACGACCTTATCCGACAAAATCAAAATAGTCTAGTCTTTTTTTATCTATGTTAGGTTCAGTCTTTATATTTTATTTTATTAACTTGTCAGAACCATGTTTTGAAAATACGTTGGAGCGATGATTATCTATACTATGTGATCATGTGACTAAACGCTTTCAGCCCAGCACCTTCGAAATACGCCCAGCTATAGTCGAACGCCCTGGATTTCAATCAGAGTTTGCATCGGTTCGTGATTTCCAATCAACTTTTACAAATCAAAGACAACAATTGTCACCAGACAGTCCAATTAAAAATAACGAGGAAACACATTTATTCCAGGAAATTAGCAAAAAATATATATTAATACCGAAGTTGAGAACAACGTTCATGAATAATACCATAAGGAATGGAACCGTGCATCAAAACCCAGAAAGATTCCAAGAAATGGTTCTCGACCAGGACACTGTCCCTATAAAAGAATTGAAACCTAATTCTCACGACAATACTGATTGGAAGAGTAAATATGAAATTTTAAACATATTAAAAAATGAAGAAAAGGAAAAGTCAACGGAAAATGATCAAACCGATTTTGCAAACCTTAAACAGAGTGTATGGAAGGAAAGTTCCCTGGGAAATAATAAACATCAAGTTCCTATCAATTTTGATAACTACGTAAATACAGTACATGATGAAACACCAATAAAACATGTCAACGAGTATCCCGAAAAAGATTTAACTGCAGATACATTACGTTATGAAATACCACAAGATATTAATACTGTACAAGCGAATGGGGACTTTGTTATAAATACAGACCACAGCGAAAATAACAATGTCTTTGTAGCAAATGTTGAGCAAACAAATGCTATTGGTAATCAATTGCAAAACATTACATTGGAGTACAAACATTCAGATGAGCCCAATATTGATGTTTCGCGAGATGTCACAGACTTTCATAAACCACAAACTGAACCTAATGTCAATATGATTTCGACGATTGCAGATGTTTGTTCAAAACAAAGTGAGGAAAATATTAATGTTCAAGATGAATACCCTGTTGAAGCTGGTTCTCTCATACATGAACAAAATGTTCAAGATGAATACCCTGTTGAAGCTGTTTCTTTCATACATGATCAAAATGTTCAAGATGAATACCCTGTTGAAGCTGTGTGTCTCATAAATGATCAAAATGTGTTTGATGAGCCACACAAGCCCGCAGATTCAGAACAAGTAGTTAACGTTGATGGTTATGACATAAGCACGATGCAAGCTTTAAATTATAACTCACCGTCGACGCTAGGCGTAAATGATGGTGTACCAGAAAATGAAAATTTTGCTGAAGATACTCGTAGCAACGATCAGGAATTCACACCAAATGTCGCCGTCCAAATGAAAGAAGACGTAACTCAAATTCCACAAGATCAAACATATATTAATAGTAATATCGAAACATTAGAAGAGACAGAACCTGTCATCGAACAAACAGGAAATCAAGGCAATTTATCTGAATCAATCGATGATTTTGAAGCTGAACAAAAGGAAATGTTCTACTCAGAACAAACCGATAGCAATTACCCTACTCAATATGGTGACGCCGAGCAACCTTTAGAATATTCTCAAGACCAGTTGCAACAAAATCAAGAATATGCCTATTATGAAAACACTGGAGCAGAAGCCTATCCTGCCGCATTGAATGATGAAGAGGTGACCCAACAATACGATCCAAGTTACGATCAACAATATGCCGGTTTAGATCAAGGATCAGAACGCGAACAATACGGTGAGCAATACCAAGAGCCTGAAAGGTTTACTGATCAAGTCGAGCCACAGTATGATGAACTGCAATATGAACAAAAACTTGAAAGTCAGCAGGAAATTGAGCAAACTTTAAATGTTGAGGATGGTTACACAGCGCAGAAACCTGAGGCGCCAGGAGTCGAGATGCCACACGACGAGGAACCTATTGAAACTGATGACAAAAAAGCACCAGTTGTAACCAGTAACTAAAGGAGAGTTAAAAGGCTTGTAGGGTAACAAGATAATGGGTGATAGTTCTTATTTTATTTTATCGAATGCTCATTAATTTATGATTTTGTGTTAAGGTTAAGGAACAACACATCCTAGAAAAAGTTGTGTTGACTGATGAAAGAAATTCAAAAACTATAACGTGAAAATAATACGGTTGTAAAAACACCAAGCCACAAGTTACATATTAGTATTCTTCCCTTCATTTAAATTTTTTACCTCGATCGCGTCTAAAGGTATACCGTGGATGAGGTCTACGAAGGGGCGAGCGAGCCCAGAAGAAGCCAGCAGCCGTATTGCGTAAGTGCGCAAAGAGTTTAAACTCTATCCAACCGACCAAATTGGCCAATCACACAAAACGGAAATCAACATCGCTTCATTCATCATCATTCAATGCATGTGATTGGTCGATTTGGTCGGTTGGATAGAGTTCAAACTCTTTACGCACTAACGCAATACGGCTGCTGTTCACTCTTGCTTTGAAGGCCGTCGGGTCTTAGATGGTAGGGTACACAGATGCTGGTAGAGTTCCACACTCTAGCTGTGCTTAATTATTTTTGTACTGATATAGGTGTGGCTCACGTGGTAAATAGATAATAATAGAATAGAGTTATTGGAGGTCAAATCTCAATTATTTTTCGAATTGTTCAGGTCCTCCTTCTGCCGTACAACCATCGGTATAGGTATTAGGTACTGACCAGTAAGCGCACCTAGTTAACAATGTGTAAAATATCCTGTCCGATCCGGAAGGTGTACATTAGGTGCGTCACACGCCCTGTACGTCACTAGTCTCCGATTTTGTTGAAACTTTGTGAGGATGTTGTTCTCAAATTGTTCTATTTAGTACCTTCAATGAAAAAAAGTGTACCTCTCGGGTTTCGCTAAAAAATGGAAAACAAAAAATGACGTACAGGGCGTATACGCCCCGTACGTCATTTTTTTTTCTGTAAGGCTTAGAGATGCACAGTATACATCAATTAAATGTTCCCGAATATAAACCTACGAATACTGAATATTGACTCTACAGCGCCCACCAAACCGCCACAAAATGAAATTCAAAATTGTAAAAATATAACCTAAAAATTTTGGACCCAGAAAAAAGGCATTTTGATGAGATTTTTTTACCTGAAATAAATGTTCTCATTTAGCGCTCCACAAAAATGTAATTTTATCACAGAAACATGCGATACTTTCAAAGATAATAGCAAATCAAAATTAAACTCAACGTCACCAACACAGACCTAAAGATTTTTGCACTGCCTAGATGTGACAATCAAATTTCAAATAGGTGCGCACTGAACTATCGTTGATACTATTTTGTCTTAGGTTTTTTTTTAATGATTATATCATAATGGTATGAGAAGGTAAAACAATTATGTTTTTTTTACGCAATTTCGTAATGCGGCGGATGGCGGAAAGAGTGCTTGGTAGAAAACGACACGTAACAAGACGTTCGATGTCGCCTGGCGAAGGTTCGGTTATTATCATCAACCACTGGCCGCCAAACTTGTTTTGTCGCTATTAGAAGTGCAGCTTTTACATGTGGCCTGTATGTTTTGAAAACATTTTGTTAGACTGATGATGAATGATAATCTCGTTCATTTAACAATGTAGGTCTTTTTGCACTTGTCATAAATGCTAACCTAAGCAGATAGTAAAGGTTTTCATTATTCGTTTTTCAAAACTACTCCTAAAAGACGATTTAGGGGGTGTTAAAGATTTTTGAAGACGAGGCTTTTTTATGGTAAGCACTAAGAAGGGATTTTTGTAAAGTGGGTGAAACTAAAAAGTCTTATGTAATATAAAATACGGATCACGCGAACGAAGTCGCGGGTAAAGTGCTAGTACTTATATATAGCACGTATTCGCGCTCATCTTAGAGAATTTGACGTGTCTCTTCGCTTCGATTCTGTCTCGGCTTCATTTGACCCTAAGTGCATGTATGTACTACCATCGAAAACACTTACCCCCAGTTTCCCAGCTCTAAATTATCGGAGAATTAATGTGACAAATTGTCAAGCACGCGTTATCTGCTGTGATTGGCTGTTGAAAATTCATTCAACCAATCACAGCAGATTGTGTACTATTGTATAGTATCTACGGAACCAATTATCCTATGATAAATGGAATGTCATAAATAAATATTACCTTTTATCAACAAATTAACTTTATTTGTGTTCAATACAAAATTCAAAATATTCAGTTATTTTTTCAAATATTAGTTTATTTGTCAGGTTGCCTCTCCTTTAAATTCCGTTTCTTATTATAATTTGTTGCAAAATATTGTGTTTATGAAATTTTAAATATTTTTTGAATATGTGTGTTGAAAAACGTAGTTTGTAATAAGTCTGTTGGCTCCATATCCATAACGAACTCGTTATCGTCTTCGGCAATATTTTTGCTACTTGTATCTAAATTTACGAGTTCATCAGCTTGGCAATCAATCAGAAACCAGTTTAATCCGCAAAATGTGTACCAACTGTGCTACAAAGATCTTATAAAATAAGAAAAAATATATGAGACGTCTCGCGGTTTCACCCGCGTCGTTTCCGTGCCCGTGTGAATACAGGTATAAAAAGTAGCCTATGTCACCCGGGGAAAGTGTAGCAGTGAAAGATTTTTTGAAATCGGTCCAGTAGTTTTTTAGTTTATTCGTTACATACAAAAATACGAATCTTGCCCCTTTATAATATTTCTATAGAAGTATAGATATAGATAAGTAACTTAATGCTCAGACTTTGATAATAGGCTTTAATTTTAATATTGTTGCTAAACTATTGTTGTTGTGAATAAATGTAGGTATATAAGTTTATTTATAAATTCAATGATAATGTCAATTAAATAAATTTCCTGTCATCTCTTACTTTTGTTTTCTTAATAAAGTCTAAACCTTATTTTTTTATCTACTGTATAATTAACTGCAAACAACCTAGGTAACTACTCTGGATAAAACCAAGCTTTTATTTTAATGAAGCAGGATGCGCAAAAGTTGAGTAATCCTTGAGAGATATCTATAGTTGAAAGAAGTGGTAAGTGAAACTTAACTACCCAGAACTGATGCGATTGACTGTTGGAACGAATTAAACAAACTAACTGCAACTAACGTATATTGGAAAATATGTTACATTGGTTTTGCGATAATATTCATTTCGGCAATTGGTTCATAGAATTTTTTGTCCACTTTTAATTCAACATTTTAAAGCTGGCTAACTTCGGTGGAAAAGTAATATAATCTTTAAGGTAGGTAGATGATGATATAGAATGGTCCCAACATAGCTAAAGTAAAGTTTTTCAGATTTTTTTTTATCAGTAATCTAACTTTTTTACCCGACTGCCGAAGGAGATGTATGTATGTATGTATGTTTGTTCCTATATGGCGTTCCAGAGAACAAACGCGTTGGCCGATTTTGATGATTCATACACCAGATTTTGGTCAGCCAGCCCGCGAATATGTATCCTCCGACTGCACAGCACGATTTTTTCCTTGTTTACGACTTTTTAGTTCGCTTTTGAAGCAGTCGGGTTTTTGATTTTTTGAATTAAGTTTTTTAATAAACTAAACATCAAACTTACTAATCTTAAGCTAATAAAACCTGAATATATTAATCACATTTTCTGCATAAAAACAAAACAATTTCGCATGATGGGAAGAGTGGCAAAATAATCCATGTATTCTAACTGATTGGGATTGCCACTTGGGATAGATGGAACAGACCATTAAGGTTACAAAGATTAAAAGGTTGTAATAAAAATAAACACAAATAAATTAACTGTAGATACAATTTTAACTGTCAAAGGTTAGCTTAACATTAGATTCGAGAAGATGTTTCGCTAATGATACTTTATTTTAAACCAACTTAATACCTGCAAACTTCAAAACTATAATATCCATGAATACATGGAAACCTGAAATGTAAACAATAAAAATAAAAAATTCATTAAGTAACTTTTTTTGACTAATTTTGACTTGCGATAATTTTACATTAGCAGTGGCAAATTATGTCAATTATTATTTTACAAGTTAATGAAATAAATAGCTTAGAAATGATTGAAAGTTGAGGATATTTTTCTCGAAAAGTATGAGGTGTCAATATGTGAAACTTTGTGTCCGTGTTCTAAAGGAGTACTACACGTTAAAAATAAAAATATCCAAATCAATTATTATATATTATACAGTCGGGCAGGAACCAATTATAAACATCCTCTAGAAAAAATATAGTTCAGTACGCACCTATTTAAAATTTGATTGTCACATCTAGGCAGTGCAAAAATCTTTAGGTCTGTGTTGGTGACGTTGAGTTTAATTTTGATTTGCTATTATCTTTGAAAGTATCGCATGTTTCTGTGATAAAATTACATTTTTGTGGAGCGCTAAATGAGAACATTTATTTCAGGTAAAAAAATCTCATCAAAATGCCTTTTTTCTGGGTCCAAAATTTTTAGGTTATATTTTTACAATTTTGAATTTCATTTTGTGGCGGTTTGGTGGGCGCTGTAGAGTCAATATTCAGTATTCGTAGGTTTATATTCAGGAACATTTATTTGATGTATACTGTGCATCTCTAAGCCTTACAGAAAAAAAAATGACGTACGGGGCGTATACGCCCTGTACGTCATTTTTTGTTTTCCATTTTTTAGCGAAACCCGAGAGGTACACTTTTTTTCATTGAAGGTACTAAATAGAACAATTTGAGAACAACATCCTCACAAAGTTTCAACAAAATCGGAGACTAGTGACGTACAGGGCGTGTGACGCCATTAGGTACCTACTGTGATGATATTTCTAAAATAACTGAAAAAGATATTGATAAAAAGATTTGATTTTTTTATTTTTATTTTAAGGGGCCTAATAACAAAAACCAGCAAATTGCATGTCGGACTTCACATATTTAGTAATAGGAAAAATGAGCGAATTTCAAACAAAAGTCAATATATTGTTATTTGTTAGGAAAATATACGTAATAATAAACATTATCACCAAATTCCAAGTCCATTGGTCATCATCATCATATCAGCCGAAAGACGTCCACTGCTGGACATAGGCCGCCCCCAAGCGTCGCCACATAGACCGTCCCGTGCGTCAAGCATGCAGCGGATCACCGCAAAATTCACCAGGTCATCGGTCCACCTGGTGCCACCTCAGAGATAGGCCTCATCAATGGCAATACACACTGGTCATAGACTTTCGTCTTGAGACACTGTGGTAAGTTGGACGAGAAGATACCGCGCAACTTCCCGAACGCTGCCCAGCCGAGTCGGATTCGACGGTTGACTTCTTTCTCGAAGTTGGTCCTACTCAACTGGATCGTTTATCCCAGTTAGACATAGTCATCCACAACTTCGAGTGTAGAGTCTCCGACCTTGATAGGAGTAGGTGTAACATGGGCATTCAACATCATCTTGGTTTTGTCAATGTTCATCCTAAGACCCACTCATTCGGAAGTTCTACTGAGGTCCTCCATAGTCTCAGCCATGACCAGTATATCGTCAGCAAACCGAAGGTGAGTGATGAGCTCGCCATTGACGTTGATGCCTAGCCCTCTCCAGTCCAGAACCTTGAAGACACCCTCCAGTGCAGCGGTGAACAGTTTCGGAGATATGACATCTCCCTGTCTCACACCTCGCAGCAGAAGGACAGGTTCCGAGGTCTGATCCTGAAGTCGAACTGACATGGTGGCGTTTTTGTACAAACACTTCAACACCTCGATGTACCGGTAGTCGATTTGGCACCGTTGGAGAGACTGCAGCACTGCTGAAGTCTCGATCGAATCAAAGGCTTTCTCGTAGTCCACAAACGCTAAGCAGAGAGGCAGGTTGTACTCTTCGGCCTTCTGTATAACCTGCCGCAGCGTATGTATGTAGTCCACGGTGTCAAAGCCTTTATGGAAACCGGCTTGTTCGGGAGGCTCGAAATCATCAAACCTGCGCGCGAGATTCGAAGATGACTCTTGAAAACAGCTTGTAGACATGGCTAAGAAGTGAGATGGGCCTATAGTTCTTCAGCCGGGCATTGTCGCCCTTCTTGAAGAAGAAGAAGAAGAAGAGTACCACCACACCCCCGCACCATGCCTGTGGCGTTTTCCCCTCGAGTATAACGGAATCAAACAGCTTTTCAGAAGCTTAGGGCCTTAAGTATTGGTTTTACACCCGCCTTCAGAGTTCGGCTGTAATTCCGTCATCACCCGGTGCCTTGTTGTTCTTAAGCTGTTTAAGAGCCATCCTAATCTCGTACAGGCTGACGTCCGGGATATCTTCGGTATAGTGCCGGGTCAATCTAGCTCTAAGGTCTTTTGCTAGATTCGCAACGGGTTTACTGGTTGACGTGTCCATAGGTTAATGGAAAGTTAAAAAAATCTTCGAACAAAATTTTGTAAAAAAAACTGAATTTGGTGGCTACTCATTCCTTTGTTGCCCATTATATTAAAAAAAAAGATACAGTAAGCACCCATTTATCTTATCAACGAGCTCTAAGTAGGTCAATTATTTTTTCGCACTTACCCTGTAGCTGTATAAAAGCCCCCCTTAAAAACATTTTAAAATATTTGACCACAATTTGTATGTCTTTGGGTCAACAAGATGCTTAGACTGAAAATTTGAAGATTGCAGTTCAGTTTCAGGCACGTAAGTGACGAAATAGGACTCCGTTTAGACCCTTCGGGTATGGTATCCTAAAAAAAATAAGCTCAAAAACTAAAACCCGACCACTGAAAAATCACGCTCTAAAAAGTATGAAACAAGAAAATATTCTCATCAATATATTGATAAGTAGTTTAAAAGTTATGAGGGAACAGATGAACATACATACATACACACATACCGGTCAAAAACATGACCCTCCCTTTTGCTTCGCCGTAGTCGGGTAAAAAGCGGAGTAATTCTGAAAATTACCACGAGAATACTAGCACTTTAAGTAGGTACTTACTACTAACTCGCACTGATCGGACAGGGTTTTTCTTTCCATACTGTATGTAAGGTACTGTTCTGCTACTCTATCTGCACTTGTAAACTAGGCGGTACCTACTGCGAGTAGATCCGTTTTTTCTGTCATTCTGTTGTTAGGTTGATACTTTAGGTTGCATACATAGCTAATGTCCAACACTCCAACCCAAGCTGTTTCTTAAGCAAACATTCTCGTTTCGATATTACCGAGTGCTGGAAGGATCTTTTGGCAGGTTTTGGAAGGTCTTTTGATAGACATTGACAGGGGGCGTTGTTACTTGTAGTAAACATTGTGCAAATTGTCATGGCAACTTGTATTGAATAAAGAATATTATAATGAGGAAATATTTTTTGTTTGTTTGTATAATATCCGAATATACCGAATAAGCTCTGAAACTACTGGAACGATTTTAAAACTTCTTTCACCTATGGAAAGCTACATTATTGCCGAGTAACATAGGCTATAATTTTGACGGGAGCGAAGCCGCGGGGGTCAGCTAGTATTGAATAAGATTGCGGCGTTATTTTTGCTCACTGTTGTCCCATTTTGGCCACGAACCAATACATCCTTGTAGCGCTCTTAGTCCGGTCAAAATAGACATTTCAGTTCAAAATACCTATTGAAGGTCAAAGAAAAAAAAAACCGGTTTTTAGCATTTTTCTCGTAAACGGTAAGTGTTATTGTAAAAACTTTATTCAAAAAATCAAAAAACCCGACTGCTTCAAAAGCGAACTAAAAAGTCGTAAACAAGGAAAAAATCATGCTGTGCAGTCGGAGGATACATAATTATTCGTGGACTGGCTGACCAAAATCTGGTGTATCCTCCGCCTGCACAGCATGATTTTTACCTTGTTAACGACTTTTTAGTTCGCTTTTGAAGCAGTCGGGTTTTTTGATTTTTTGAATAAAGTTTTTTTATTTAAATCTTTTAAGTTAGTTTTTTTTCGAATTAGATACATTTAAACATATAATGTTATATATTTTTGAAATTACCTCTTAAAACCCTTTATTTTGATACCCCAAACGATGGGTTTGGAAGAAAAAAAAAATTGGGCCTCCACAATATGGCACCCAAAAGCCGCCATTTTTCTATTGTCCAATTTTAATGTAGCCTGACACTCGCAGGGTTAAGACGCATCGATTGACGTATGAATCATCAAAATCGGCCAACGCGTTTGGTGTCTAGAACGCCAAATAGGAACATACATACATACATACTTACATACATACTTACATACATACTTACATACATACTTACATACATACTTACATACATACAATACAATATATATACAATTTGATAATGTAAACTAATTTAAAATTCTTGCTGTTTGAGTCATGTTTTTAACCGACTTCAAGACGAGGAGGTTCCCAATTCGTTTTCTTTATGATTATGTTACTTTTTTACTTAAAACACTGTCTACCTTCTATTTTTTTTTTGTTTATAAGCTCTCTTCTATTTGTGGAAACTTTTAATTGGCCTTATTCTTGTTACTCTTAATTGTATAAAATTTTTTAGCTGTAAGTTTTCCTAAAACTGTAAAATAAAATAAAAATACATACATAGACTGATAAACACATTACCCTTCTTCGGCAGTCGGGTAAAAATAGGTAAGACAAAATTGTAGATCGTGCAATTATCGACATGTGTTGTTTTGATAAAAAGCGATATCTCAGGCATAGTGGTTCGTAGAAAAAAAAATATTACCATTTTATGTAATTTCCTAGGTAGATAAAAAAGAAATGTATGATCTACAATTTTTGTGTAACCCATTTTCGAGAATAATACAAAAAAAACTGACATTTATGACCTTTGATTAATTTTTTTTTTTTTGCAGACGTGGGATTGATGTGACTTTTGACATTTCGTTTATATTATTTGGTATATTTATCTAAGATCTCTACCAATTTTCAGCCCTCCCCAATTTTTACGTATATTTTGTCCGGACTCTTGCAACTTTGCCGGATCCTAGGAACATCTCTCCGTCCACTGTCCAGCCTGTTAGTTTTGACAACTCAAAAAATAACGATTCAGTGATGAACTAGTGCGGTACAGATTCGATTTCATAAAACAATCGAGTTTAGAAATTAAGAAATTTTAATCGATTTATCATACTATTAAATACCTACATATTTTTTTTTAAAAGAAGCGGAATTATTTAGGAAAAATCCAACATCATACAAGATGACAAAATAGAAAAAAATAATAGAAAAATTATTGAGTGGCAAATTAGATGCGTTAAATTGTTTTAAACAGTTTTGTATGGTATGAATTCTATGTAAAAATAAATATGAATTGAATAAATAAGTTAATAAAAAAATATCATTTATTTACTTATCAAAAAGTACTTTCATTTTTACAGTTGATAGTACTCAAATTACTTGACCAATAGCCTATTTGGCAAATTTCATAATTAGACAAACAGACGATTTGACGAACTACAGCTTTGACACATATCAAATTTGACGAATTGCCGTTTGAATATTAGACTTGACCAATGTCGTTCAGCCCGTGCCGACGAGACCACTCGGGCACTTCTGCAGTGTCAATCTACTCATGTGGTGTCAGTAGTGCGAGCCGCATAAGGGTCTCGTCGATGCGCTTTTTTGTTTGAGTGTGCCGTTTCGAGCGTTTGTAGGTAGTTTCCATACTGTTTGTATATTTATACTGTGGTATAATACTGGTGTATTTAAATATATTACGTTTATATTCATAAAAATTTATTATTTACACCAATTAGTAGAATTAAATTGAGGAGTACGTCACTCATGCATATCACATCGATACGATGAATCACATTTAAGTGAGCTTTACCTACAACAGTAGATATGTTCCGAGCTTGCAACATTAAAAAAAAATAAGGTCATTGGCAGCTGCCAGTTTTTACGATTTTAAAATCAGAGTTTAGTAAACTTCGAAATGTAGATGGTTGTCAATGTTTTTATAAGTCAAGTTCGGTGTCGGAAGGGTCATGGCGCATTGACGTAGACTGCAGAGTCAAAGTTTCAATGTAAAAAAGTACAAAGCATATTGAACCCTATCTCCACTACATAATGCACCCATTTGTAAACAGATGAAAAAACATCGCGTTCTCCGTGAATATACCCTGACCTTACTTATTTGTAGGGAAACTGGGGAGACATGGTACATTAAAATTTAAAAGCTATTAAGCATCTTAATTAAATCGTTTTGAAATAGTAATTCCAATTCTACTGCAATAATAAGCTGAAAAGTAGAATTAATTACTTAGAATTGATTATATTAAATCAATCGAAGATATTTAGTGGGTTTATTATTTTTGCTCCCGTCAACTGGCTACCTACCCTGGCTACGCTGCCTACTCTGCCTATTCTCCCTACCCAGCCTACCCCGACTAAGCTGCCTACCCCGCCTATCCGGCCTACCCCGCTTACCCTGCCTACCCTACCTAGCCTATCTACAAACTATTTTTTATCTATTATCAATAGTTTTTTGCGCACGCCAAAGAATAAATTTTATAGGCAACGTTTTGCTACCTTGGGTTATATTATTGCAATTTTCATAAGGATCTCTATTTTTAGGGTTCCGTACCCAAAGGGTAAAAACGGGACCCTATTACTGAGACTCCGCGGTACGTCAGTCTGTCTGTCTGTCACCAGGCTGTATCTCATGAGCCGTGATAGCTAGAGAGTTGAAATTTTCACAGATGATGTATTTCTGTTGCCGCTATAACAACAAATACTAAAAACAGCATAAAATATATATTTAAGTGGGGCTCCCATACAACAAACGTGATTTTTGTGCCGTTTTTTGCGATAATGGTATGGAACCCTTCGTGCGTGAGTCGGACTCGCACTTGGCCGGTTTTTTTTTTAATGTATTATAGCCTATGAGTCCTATGACACTCAGGAATAACGTAGCTTTCTACTGGTGTAAGAATTTTCAAAATCGGTTTAGTAGATCCAGAGATTACACCTTACAACGTCACAAACTCACAAACTTTACTTCTTTATAATATTAGTATAGATGTACCAAGTATCAAGTAGGACCAAGTCACCCCAGTCTTCATTATTGTTAGAAAGGAGATTGCCCATACACAGGCCCGTTATGTGGTATCGTGTCTGCGATTTCAATATTGTACAAAAATAGGATTTATATTTTGTGTTATTTTCCATCTGTGTCCTTTACTTTATATGTACAGACAACAACAGATCAGGTTCCTTCACTTGGACATTTGTATGCACCTTATTGCATTGTTATAAGGGTTCATTTCAAGAACAGAAACATCGTTATATCTCGTGAACCCCGCAAAATAAATAAAAAATGTTTTCTAATTATAAATATAACATGTTTTTTCTACAATATAAAACCAAATTCATCAAGATACAACCATTTTTTCAAAGGGGCCCAAGTTCCCTTCCAAAATGGGCATTCTCCTTTGTTGTTAGGCAACCTAGTAGAGTTGACATTGAGTAATATTTTGGAGAATGAATGAGTGTCGTAACCTACGTTGCAAATTTCAAAAGTTTAGGATAATTTTATTAGGTACCTATCTATACTTATAATATTATAAAGCTGAAGATTGTGTTTGTTTGTTTGAGCGCGCTTATCTCAGGAACTACTGGTTGGAATTGAAAAATTATTTTTGTGTTGGATAGTCCATTTATCGAGCAAGGCTATATTACATCACGCTACGAACAATAGGAGCGGAGCATAAATGAAAAATGTTTCAAAAACGGGCAAATTTATTCCTTTTTGAGAGCCGTTGCGTGCGCTGCGTAAGTGTTTAAAGTTACGGGAGTAGTTGACGGGAGCGAAGCCGCGTGCGACAGCTAGTATCTTAATATATACACTAAAATGAAAATGACATTATGTTCGATTGTAAGCGCATCACTCGAGTGCCTACAGCTGGATTGATTTGCCTTTATATAGATAGTTTTTTTTTGTCAGAAGAACGGCAACGCCTGTCGGGTCAGGTTCAGCTACTTCTTAGGCTTAGCACGTACTGCGATTTTTATTATTTATGGAATAGTATGAAGCTGCACGCATTGCGGAAAAAGAATCGCGCGGTAATAATACCGCGAAAAGACGCGTTTTGACACGGAATCCACCGCACCGCGGCGCGGACTAACTTCGCGCGAATATTTTGAACTCTATGAACAGGTAGAAAAATCGCGCGGAGTTTTATCCGCAGTGCGTGTTTTTTAAATTCAGTACGCGAATAAAAATCGCAATGCCTGCTAAGCCTGAATGATTAAACACAGACAACGCGTAAACTTTGGAGGATGATTTGCATTTTTGGTGTTATTTGATAATTTATAATCATGAATTATATAGACATATTGAAAAATAAAAACATGTGTGACTCAAAATTGCTAAGATTTTATTTATTCGAAGCTACATTTTCATAATTTTTGAGCTGTCACAGACGCTGTTTCATTTTATTTGCTTAATGTTGTATAATAATATTATTATTCTTTAGCTAAACACAATACATGGATTATTTAATTATTGCCTTTGTATTATTTAAACATCAACACACCCAAAATAGTAGTTTATGCAATGGTCATATAATAGGGGTTATTAAAACACGAGCGTGGGTTTATCACATGAGGCGAAGCCGAATGTGATAATATTATCACGCTCGTGTTTTAATACCTAATTATATGCCGTCGCATACACTATTTTATCTTCACAACTGTAAGAAGTTGAAATAAAACAAAAGTGGAAACAGAAAAATATGTGGTATGGCGGGCAATTTAGATTCTCATTGTGCATGACTGCGCATCCATAGACTATGACACTACTTTTCTACATTGAGTCAATGAACCCATAAGCGTCAATATATTAAAAAGTAAAAGTGTGCTATAAAAAATAAAAAGTTATTATATGATGCAGTTGTTTGAAAATCGAAGGAAAATGTTGCACTGTAATGGGTTTTTTTGTTAATTTTGCCTATCCACAAATATAATGTACGTGTTTATACCTATCTACAATATTTCTTGAATTCAGAATTGGAACATTACGTTGTGGGTGTCATTGTATGCCCTCCGGAGCAACTGGACAGATTCGCAACTGGACAGATTCTCAGCTGGACAGTTTCGCAACTGGACAGATTATCAACTGGACAGAGTATAGTCGTGAAAAAAATAAGTTATACAATGAATCATAGGTATTAAATATAAAAAAGTGTTTCCAGGAAAATCTATAAAATACAAAGACACGAAAATAGAAGAAGACCTGTCTTACAATCTGTTGTATTAAGATTTTTTTGGTAACTAATTAATATAATATTAAATAAAAACTTCAATTGGACTTAAAAACGCCTCTGCAGCAGAAGGACAGATAAGCAAAATCCCGGAATAGCAAAATCCCAGATTCGCAGAAGGACAGATTTGAAGGCAGATAATGTACTGTCGCCGCCAAAAAAGTTACAAATCCTAGTAACCTTATTATCAATTTGTGACCTATTTGCATTATATATCTGAATGGCCACTTTTAATTGTTATAAATGGTTAAGAAAATCTATTAAAATAAGTCAAGGTGAAAAAAAAAAAAAATTACAAAATTTCTGCAATAGAATGTTTGATACGTTTGGCCAAAGTTACAAAAACTTTTTTTTTTTATTTATGATGGGTTTGCTCTTGACTCTAGTCTAGGTCAGAGGTGACAGAGACAGAGTCTACGATGGAGTGAGCTTACCCAGAAGAAGCCTGTTCACTCTAACTTTGAAGAGATTCGGGTTGAATGCGTTCGGAAAAACAGACGCAGGTAGTGAGTTCCATTCATTCGCTGTGCGCATTACGAAGGATGTTTGTAAGCGCTTGGTGCGAATTGGTGGAATGGCAACAAGGTAAGGATGGTAACTTGCAGTGCGTTATTTTTGTTTTCTGTGTGGGTCTGTACTTCTGCCATTATGCAAATCTGTCCTTCTGCGAATCTGGAATTTTGCTATTCCGGGATTTTGCTTATCTGTCCTTCTGCTGCAGAGGCTAACTTCTGATTACGGGACGAAAACTAATATTCAGATAATTTTAATAATCGTAGGCGTTCTAAGCATGTCAGTCGCAGTCATGACACTGAAATTTGCTTTGACCGACGTTTTGTTTCCTCACAGTGATAGTAACTGTTATTTATTTTGGTATCACTGATTTTCGATTCCTTTTTTAATAACTGTAAAAACAAAAACAGGCATGTTTTTTTTGGTATTTAGGCATTAATTCGCCGGTGTCAACCTTCTTAGCGTTTTACTCCGTAACATGATAACTGTTCAGTCGTAATTTTCGTCATCCAATAATTTGTGAAATAATTGAAAAGGCTTTATTGAAAATTGCGTACACAATTGTGTCAATCGCCGACCATTTAAGTAGATGAAAATTTCAGTTCTTTAGATTTTTAGGGTTCCGTAGCCAAATGGCAAAAAACGGAAACCTTATATGTAGATTCGTCATGTCTGTCTGTCTGTCTGTCCGTCCGTCCGTAGGTCACAGCCACTTTTTTCCGAAACTATAAGAACTATGCTGTTGAAACTTGGTAAGTAGATGTATTCTGTGAACCGCATTAAGATTTTCACACAAAAATAGAAAAAAAAAACAAGAAATTTTCCTGGGGGTTCCCATACTTGAAACTGAAAATATTTTTTTTTTATTCATCAAATCCATACGTGTGGGGTATCTATAGATAGGTCTTCAAAAATGATATTGAGGTTTATGATATAATTTTTTTCTAAACATTCGTGTATACGTTTCCTGTGACTAATTTGGTAAAAGAATAAACAGTACTGGTACAAAGTTATCATAATCGGTACACTTGGTTATGTCAACATGAAGCGAGAAAAGCTGGTAAAACGGTTTCGGTGCAATTTTGAATGTCGGTACCATCCCCATAACATATGTCTGTTATTTTTATTAAATCTCTTGCTGCTTGACTGCCAAACACAATTATTTTGTCTGCACGACCATCATCATTAATAAAGAAGTCTTTAACTAGACATTCAGGTATTTTAATATCTTCAATCCAGTCGCTTTGAAAAGAGTCAGCCCTTGCCCTCGGAGCAAATCGTCCACTTTCCTATCTGGACCACTTTTTCATAATTTCTATATTGCCTACTCATCTATTTAAATTTTGTCATGGATTGTACACGTTCTGTCCAGTTGATAATCTGTCCAGTTGAGAAACTGTCCAGCTGAGAATCTGTCCAGTTGCGAATCTGTCCAGTTGCTCCGGAGGGGTTGTATGTATGTATTATTTAAACGTCAAAAGTTCAACGAAACGTTTTTATTCGTGATTTAAATCTACTTACTACTTAAACGTGGTACATAAACATAATGCTAACATTTACTGAGGCTGGGTCAGTTTCTCCAATTCTGCTGCTTGTTCAGGGATGAGTGGCTCTTTGGGTTTCTTCCAATGGAACTCCTCCCATGGCAACCTGTCTACACCTGTAGCCCAGTGGTGAATCCTACATCTTACATTTACTTTTTCGGTTTTGTTGATCTGAAAATTTAAAAATAAATTAGTGCTATAGGCTATACTCAGTATCTTCCAACCATAACTTTGGCCATGGCGGTCTTTTCCATGACTAGACTAGAACAGTGGTGTCTCATCCCATACAAAGAAACCCTGCCGATGTACTGTACTGATTATACTGAATATTTTTTGTAGATCGATCGCGTTCGGTTCCGTCCCACGGATATAGATGGCGATCTATCTATCGTCGTGGAACGGAACCGAACGCGATCGATTTATAAAAAAACTAACTGTTCGCTCCCGTGGACCACCCCACAAGTCCTGTTTGCGCGATTAGCCTATGTCACTCAGGAATAATGTAGCTTCCTATTGGTGAAAGATTTTTTTTTAATCGGTCCAGTAATTACCGAGCCTATTCGGTACAAACAAACAATAAAATCTTTTCTCTTTATAATATTGGTATAGGTATAGATAATCGGTATAACCAGATGAAAAACGCTAGTTACGTCGGCACGGTTTCTTTGTATGGGATGAGGTATGCTAGTATTATATTATCTGCGACTAGACTATCCAAGGTACGCACGACATATTATAATACACCTGCAGAAATGTGTGTGCAACACCCATTTTGACCTCGACCCCTTCCCTCATTATCATAAGTAGTCCGATGGTAAAGCAATCCGCCACGACCAGGGAAAGACACCCAGTACGGCTTCCCGAACCACGGGGGAAAGAATTCGAACTCAGTCCTTTATCCAGAACCCGTGATAACAGGATTGTGAAGTCAAGTCATGTCAAATCATATATTTCACTAAGCCCACCATTCGGCACTTTTGAATGTCAAAAACTTAAAGGTAAAAAAAAATTCTACTGTCCATTCGCAACGTTAGATTGTTATGGAGAAGAACGGATCAGAAACTCCACTTTATCTTCTGAGAAATCCAGGATGTCACTTGTCCCTGGATTGTATTAATTGTATACGGGCAATTGTTTTTTGTTAATGTGGCGACGCTTGGGGGACAAAAGATATTTATTTCAACTGCGGCACTTTTGAATGTCACAATTTAAATTTACATGGAATAAAAGTTGATTCTACCGTGCATTCGGAAAGTAGCTTGCTATGGAGAAGAATGCACAAGAAACTCCATAAAACCCATCACACAGTGTTAAAAATCTCTTCGGAGGTGGGTGAGCGTGCGATCTGTTTTACAGGCACGCTCGTTTCGGTTGAATGAATTTTCAACAGCCAATCACAGCAGATAACGCGTGCTTGACAATTTGTCACAATAATTCTCCGTTAATTTTGAGCTGGGAAACTGGGGGTAAGACACTAATATCAGGTATCACGATGTTATCGCAGAACCGGGGGTATATATAGGCGGTTCAACTGAGTGCCGTCAATTAAGACCAGCTTGACGACAACTGGCTTCCCTCGAGGAGATAGACCCCAAAGGAGGTAGGGAGGCCTATGTCCAGCAGTGGACGTCTTTCGGCTGATATTATGATGATGAATTGTTTATTAATACAGCCAGTACGGTGTGTCCGAAGTTTTCGACACTAAAATACAATCAATATTGCGTTATGAATTCGTCAAGGCAAAAAGGCACATGCGAGATAAAAGACGCGATGTGGATTTCCGTCTATGTGATTTTTCGATTTTTCATACTCTTTGCCTTGCCGAATTCATTACGCAATATGGCTATATTATATACGTGGGACACATCCCCGTGCAGCGTCTGTCTACGACAACGTTTAGCGCCGACCAAATCTAAGATTTGGTCGTTTCGGAACAACCCTTAAACCACGTTTGTTTGTAGAATATCTCGACAGTTATAAACTACCGATAAATTGAAACTTGAATCAAACTGAACATCATGAGGCTTCTCTCTACTAAGTGACATTTTTAAGCTGATCGTAAAGTAAGATACTCACTGTGACGGTAATATAAAATTCTTTATCCTGCAATGATAGATCCGGTCCTTTAATTTGTACAGGAGGCATCTCAATTACGTTTTCAGGTACTATGAAGCCAGATTTTCTAAAAGAAGCACTGATGTGCCAGGGCTCCAGTACCCATGGTTCCATTTTGTTCATGGTGATTTGTAGAATTTGGCGTGATAAGCAGCTAATAGTCTGAAAATAGAATGACGATGGAAATAAGATGAAACTTACGTGGAATAGTAAAACTGAGCCACTTGCGCCAAAAACTTAATTCAGAGTCAGATCAGATCAGATAGTAAGACCATTTCCGTACCAGGGTGGCGCAAACGCACCTAAGCTTTTGACGCAGGAAAATAAGAGTAAAAGTTGATTTTACAATAATTTAGGTAAAGCTGCCTTGTTGCGTAATGGATTTGGCAAGGCAAAGGGCAAAGAGTATGTAAAATCGACCAATCACCGGTTCCGTGCACAAAGGTTAAAAACGGGACCCTATTACTAAGACTCCGCGGTCCGTCTGTCTGTCACCAGGCTGTATCTCATGAACCGTTTTAGCAAGACAGTTGAAATTTTCATTGTTTATGTATTTCTCTTACCGCTATAATAACAAATACTAAAAACAATATAAAATAAATATTTAAGTGGGGCTCCCATATAACAAACTTGATTTTTTTGCCGTTTTTTGCGATAATGGTACGGAACCGTTCGTGCGCGAGTCCGACTCGCACTTGGCCGGTTTCATACTCTTGCCCTTTGCCTTGCCGAATTTATTACGCAATAAGGCTGCGGGACGATCCTTGTCAAAATTTACGTAAGACCAATATCATAACGTGAGAAATGGAATGGAATGTCATTGCCAGAAATAAAAATGAATAAAGAAAAAAAAATGGCAAGATTGTTTCCACTTTCCATGTAGCCATTAGTGCACATGTGCACAACCGGGTGCGCCATTATTAATATTAAAAAATAATAATCTATTGAACTGAACTTAGTCGACTTTATTTCACTTATTTACTATAGCGGTGTTACTGGCAACAAAGCCGGTGGTGACAATCGGGAATACACCGAGACGTCTCGATGCGATGCTGTGTTTTTAATAATTAGGAAGTCAACTATGCGCGCCAGTTAGAACATCATAAAACTCATTGCACAGTTGATACGATAAGGTCAAGCGATTTATAAAGATCCCGCGTCTCGCTCGGCGTTACCCGAGTTTAACCTAAGCTTTTTTTAGGGTTCCGTAGCCTAATGGCAAAAAACGGAACCCTTATAGATTCGTCATGTCTGTCTGTCTGTCCGTCCGTATGTCACAGCCACTTTTTCCGAAACTATAAGAACTATGCTGTTGAAACTTCGTAAGTAGATGTATTCTGTGAACCGCATTAAGATTTTCACTCAAAAATAGAAAAAAAACAATAAATTTTGGGAGTTTTTTTTTTTCGTCAAACTCATACCTGTGGGGTATCTATGGATAGTTCTTCAAAAATGATATTGAGGTTTCTAATATCATTTTTTTCTAAACTAAATAGTTTGCGCGAGAGACACTTCCAAAGTGGTAAAATGTGTGTCCCCGCCCCCTGTAACTTCTAAAATAGGAGAATGATAAAACTATAAAAAATATCTGATGTACATTACCATGTAAACTACCACCGAAAATTGGTTTGAACGAGATCTAGTAAGTAGTTCAAGTAGAGAGTAGTTTTAATACGTCATAAATCGTAAACCGCAATTTACCAAGTACGGAACCCTTCGTGCGCGAGTCCGACTCGCACTTGGCCGGTTTTTTATTTTTATCTACTTACCCTGTGAACGTAGGGTGAACTAAAGGTATCTTCAGTCTTCGGTTTATCCTTATGGGATTTGTACTTCTCTAGGTTCTCCGGGCTGGCATACACAGCTAATCCAGTAACGAGATAATCGCGATATGCCTGGTGTGGGCGTAATGTGAGGATGTCACCTTCATTGCCAACTCCTAGAAAAAATTCAAGTGTTGATTTAGAATCTACATCAAATTTATCATGAAGGTATTTTTGCATGATGAAGGTAATTCCTCACAATTAATTATGTCAATACTCTTTACTCATACCCTAGTTATACCATATACCATAGTTGCCTGTATGACGTTAAACTACAAAAAATGCGGATATGTATATGTGTGAAAAATGTTATTGAAACTGTCACCCGCACCATGCTCCAGCGCAAAGAGTGTAACTGCCGCAATTAGAAACATTTAACGGTTACTTAAACCGCTCCATAACATAGATTTTGTACTAAAAATCATTACTAAGGATCACCTTAAGGTTACACTAGTCGATCATTCTTCAGTAAAATGCAGCTACAGATTTGATTGATTCCAATTAAATTTTAACTATCTGTATTTGGTTAGCATCAATGAAATAACAAACCGTCAATGAATTGATTGAGAATCACTTTTACATCAGGTTTTTTTGTAACATTTGTGTCTTCAACCAGGTCATATACAAAATGTCTGCCCCTCATCTTAGTTGGCCGACCACCCTTCTTGTGTAGGGGCACTGGATTTTTCCGTCTTAAAACAAAGGTGTTCTGGAAAAAGACATAATATGTTATGTTAGGCCACATCATCGCTTACCATCAGGCGAGGTGGTGGTCAAACACGAACCTATCGATAACAAAAAAAAAAAAAAACATAACAATGTAGTCAATTAAATTGAGAGTACATAGCACACATTGTCCAGAAAAGTTAATCACCTAAATTAATTCTCTTTTTCATACGGCAGCTGTATGCGGATTACGGACTTTGTGGTTTGATGCAATTTCGGACTTTGCATTCTAAATTTCAACTTTCAAGTTATAAAGCTTCATTCATGATATCAACTTCAACACTGATGGTGATATTTTAAAAGTTCTTTCATATTAGTTTATTATACTTAATGAGTATTTTATTTAGCAAGTAAAAGAGTTACATGTATTTTTTCTATTGTGTGTTGCTGTGCCTAACTAGAATCTACAATGTTTCTTAGATTTAATTAAGAATGCTGCAATCTGATCATCCAACTGCCCATGTCATAGTTTTATTAGCGGCCAGCACTATAAGTTTTCTTCTTGCATACATTTGTAACCACCATCATAATGGGGATAGTTATAAAAGACGATATGCCATATTGACTTACCATATGCCTTAGACATATTCGAAACTTTCCTCACAACATGATCCTCCATGACAACTGATTTCCACACAACTTCTGAGTACTAATTCCAGACTACCTTTTACACACACATTTCTTTTTCATACCCATTCGCGTATCACCATACATCACTCACCATTCTCATTTAAACTGATTGCAATTGCTTTTTATTAGGCATCTCTTCTATGGGCCAACATGACAGATTCGCATCCATACTAGACAGAAGGTAGACCTTCCTGGACAGAGCTGTCCAGGTAGCTACATATTGGTCGGCAAAATTTGATCAGTTGAGACACGAGTTAATTGATACAAAAAGAAGAAGAACTAGATCTGGTCAGGTCGCATGCTGCCACCTACTGACTGCTAAATCCTTCTAATATGATCCGATATCTTCGTAATCTCGTAAAATTTATGAAGACACCAAAAAACAAGTCGAATTTACCGATCCTCAATATTTATTACTAACCCTTGTTTGTTGATGCAGAACATTGGGTGCAGAAATAATAGCACTACGAATTAAAGAACTTAATCCCAACATAATTAAAATTACGAGTAAGAATTGGGCAAATAAATAATAAATGTTGTTTAGTTTTCCGTGCAGCTGATTTTGTAGGTTATGTTATATATAAGTTTATCTTATCTGTGGTTTGGTTAAGTTAAGACCACAGGTTACATATGTAGTATCTCTAAGTAGTCTGTGGGATAAATCAATCAGTTTAGTTCTTAGAGCATGGTTAAATCCAAAGACCTTATACGTAATCATTAAATGCTCTAAGGTTCAGTTCAGTCAAATTGTCAGACAAATCAAATCTCAAATCCAATCTATGACCAAAAAAATCCGCTTCAGGCTTCAGTCATAACACGCATTGCGCTCGCATCCGCTCGATTTTTTTACCGTGTGCAGTTTCATAGAACTCCTTAGGTCACAGAATAGGCGGAAAAAAATCGCGCGAATAAAAATCACAGTGCGTGCTCAGCCTTAGAAAATGGATGGCAAAATAATCATTATCACAAGAAAAAAAAATTTTGATGTTTAAAAAACACATATTAGGCAGAGTGCGTCACTAATGTGTACCTAAACTATGGTAATTTTTCGTGGGCTCACACGAGCATCTACTCTTTTTTGTTATCATCACCTTGTGCTATGGTTTCAACAGGAAATCTTAGGCAGGGCGCAAACGTGGACACACTTCACTTTTATGCCTTGTGTCAGATACAAAGCTACCGATGAATATTTGATTTCTATAGAACTAGTATGATAAACATTTTTTGTTTGCAGTTGCTTCCTCTTAACACATACTCATGACGATCAAAAAGTGTTCGGTATCGGTAACAGGATACTAAAAGTGTCTATGTTTACGCAGCGCCTTAAAGTGCTGTCCACACATTTCCGGGTACCCGTCCCTGACGGAACACGGCAGCCCGGCGAGCATGGCCTACTGTGACATCGCCTAAGTCACACTTTTAATCACAGTTTGGGCGATAAACTCATTTTGTCTCAAATGCTAGCACGGCGGCGTGAGATATTTTCTTGACTTGTGGCATAACTTCTTGACGTTTATTTTTTTCTTTTTCGGAAATTTTCCAAATTTATTGTAGTTTCGGTTTAACCTTGGCCATAAAAACCATTTATGTTCTGAGAAGCATAGCCCTACGACGCACTGTTGCCGAATTATGGGCCTCCGTATCTTATTTTATTTTGCATATTTCCAAAACGATATCTCGAAAACGGTATGTCCTAGGCCAAAAATAACCAAAATTTAGCCCCCCCCTTTGCTACCCCCATGTTAGCAGCATCCCAACATGAATTACAAGTTTTTTTTTTTTTTACATTGCTTGGTTTTCGACTCGGTCATGACAAGTTATGATAAAATATATCATATCTTACAATTTGTCTTAAATGCTAGCACGGGACAACCATGTGACATAATTTACAGTCGCGACTTGCTTTTCTTGTTGTTGACTTCAAAGTGCGACATAATTTGAATAGACGACCAAATAAAATAATACGTAAAAAAGTATGCCGTTCATACAGCTAAACAACTTTTTAATTTTGTTGGGAATAAATTAATATTTGACCCACGACCATAGACTTATGCACACTTTATTTTTCTTTGTTTGTTTGTTATTGTGAAAATTTTAATAATTACTAAAAAATATAATAGCTTGGACCAATACCGGTGGGCCCCTATTTTTTATATTCTAAATGTTTTTTGGGGATTTTATTTAAGAAACATTTAAAAATGTAGAAAGTAAGAAGAATATGGTATAAAAGAAAATAATTATTAAAAAAAAAAATAATAAAAATAAGAACAACAATAAAAAAAAATACAATTATGAAAAAGTAATAATATAAAATTAATTAATAATCCTGTAACATTTCAATTAATTAATAAGCATTGATCACCATACACACAAAATGAATTTATTGCCATTTGGTGCAGTCATTAGAAGGCAAATATATTTATTTCAACTATAAAATTTTATCACCATCTCCGAACGAAAGTGATACATTTTTCTAAATCATCTGTCAAAATGTGACATTTGTGACAAAATGGGTGCGCCCGTATTAGCAATTAAGACCCGATGAGTCCCAAACAAACGTCACGAAATTTTCTCACGCCGCCGGTGCTATTATTTAGGACAAAATGGTGTTATCGCCCAAACTGCGATGAAATGTGTGACTCAAGCCATGTCACAGTAGGCCGTGCTCGCCGGGCAGCAACAAGAAAGGCATGTTGCGCCTTTAAAATATTTCACAAGTTTGACCCGTGCTAGCATTTAAGACAAATTGTAAGACATGATATAATTTATCATGTCTTGTCACAAGTGTCTTGTGTACGCCCATGCTCGCTAGGCAGGAATCGTTTACATACGATTTGTACGAACTTGTTCACACATCTCCGTATCGGAGGGATCCAGATTGTTTATTTTAATCGTATGTAAGTGTTCCGTCAGGGACGGGTACCCGGAAATGTGTGGACAGCACTTTAAGGCGCTGCACAAACATAGACACTTTTAGTATCCAGTTACCGACACCGAAAACTTTTTGATCGTTATGAGTATGTGTTAAGAGGAAGCAAGAAGGCATGAAGGTTTACCTATAACTTCATGGGCATGGGCGAGCACGCCACACATGAAGGTATAGATAAAGACGCCACAGCACTATTGAATGTATTCGTAGCCATAAACAAAGTTCGTTCATTCAAATCAAACGTAGAATCGTGCCTTCTCAGATCTTGTTCGTTCAACTTCGTTCGATTTCAATACCTACCTAGCTTTTTGACTTCTAGCTTGCTTGTGATTTTGTGATGCATTATTTTATAATGATGCACTATTTGTAGATTAAGCGTTCTAATATTGGTTAGCAAGACGTGTTTGGAATAAATAGGTGTTGTGTTTATACTCTACTGAAATGGATGATGAAACGAGTTCTGATTTGCAGGTAATAATCGCCAGTTATAGTCAGTTTTGATTTGACATCCGATGAGGTTATAAAAAAGAATTTGATGTTTCGTATCACTTATTTCAATAATTTAATTTGATAATATTTCTTGTAGAAGTGCTTGTCTGACGGACCGATGGATACTGATGAAGGACCTTTAATAAACGAGAACTCGAATGGACTATCACATTTGTTGACTGAGGGCGAGTTCAACAGTGTCGAGGCAGCGGTGGACGATACGTCAACATCGAACCAAGGTTTTCTCAATGCGGTGGAGCTGTCTGCGGGTAGCGTTGGTGATTACCTGGACAACAATACAGACGGGTTCAACAGCGACCATTTCGATGTGGGCGATAATGCGGTCATATTTCCCAGCGACTCGCTAAATAACGTGCTCACCGACGGCGACTCGCTTCTTAGTGACACAGCATTTAAGACCACTTCTGATACTGATGGTGATGTTACAGAAAGTCAGAAGGCGACGGTGGACACTGACTTTGAAGTCAGTGAGTTATCTGATGCTGGCTTTTCAATGCCAGCTGATGAAATGACACAACCAAAAACAGATGACAGTGGTGACCATATTTCTAAGGTGAAGGTGGAAGCTGAAGTTGAGGCAGAGATTGAACATAATGTTGAGACTGATACTGTTGCTGATAGCACTGCTGCTGTCAAAAGTGAAGAAACAAGTATGGATGTCCATGAGGTTTGTATCTCACATAAACTGCACTGACATTGGTTACAGAACTAGAAAAGACATGAACACAGCACAGCTACTTTTTTGTGTATACAGTAAACTAAGTATTCTACAAATTTGAAAATTATTTGCCGTGAATAACTTTTATTTCTTTAACATTATGTCTGTTGTATTTATCAGCAAGTACCAGTAAAGAAGGAACCAGATGAACTTAAGGAAGACGTACAAGAAGAAGAGGTGGTTCCCAAAGAAAAAAGTGATGTATGTATCTGAATTTAGATTTGTGTAAGCGTGGGCTTACTCAATCTTTTTATTAGTTAGTTTGACACAATTTTTACTTCAAATCCTCCACTCAGAAACCAGGGGTAAAGTTTTACTTTTGTTTCAGACTGATAACGTTGCTGTGAAAACTGAAATTTCTGAAACAATTGTAAAGGAAGAAATTGCTACACCAATTAAGAAAACTAACAAGGTAGGCTTAATTGATGTAAATGTATATTTCAGTATACATTTTAATGTTAAATTCTCATGTGCATCTACCTACAGTAAATGATCTATTGAAATAACTCATTTAAAATTCAATAGATAGTGAGACAATACACAATATTTTTGTTGAGTGCCGCTGAAGCCATGGCAACGCCACAGATAATATAATACTAGCATACAGGTGACATAACTAGCATTTTGCATCTGATTATACCGATTATTTTTTGTAAATAGATCACGCTCGGTTCGGTTCCACAGCGATAGATAACCAACTATATCTATGGAACGGAAGCGAATGCAATCAATAAACAAAAAAAATCAGTACAGTACGTCGGTACGGTATCTTTGTATGGGATGAGACACCACTGGCAATGCTCAGCATTTGGTGTTGTCATCCTATTGATATTATCAGGCCTACATTTTGTCAGAGTTCTCTCTAATGTATTTTTTTTTTTGTCACCTCTTCAAATTTATCTTAAAACTGCATTAGAAGAATCTTAGACCAAGTTCTTTAGTAAAGTTTGATTTGCATAATGCATCTCTGTGGTTTGTGCACTTAATTTATGCAAAGCAAGAATGAAATTTTGACTTTTCATAAAGGTGGGAAGTGCTGAGGAGACTGAAGTAGTGTCAGAAGATGAACTACCTGAGGTTCAGAAGCCAAGCATTAAGGATGCAGAGAATGTGTCTGATGATGAACTGCCTGGACCCAAGCCTGCAGAGCTCCCTGCTGACACTGAGGTACCATAATAAGTTTCACTTTGCAAATAAGTTATCACTTGTTAATGTGGGTTGTTGTGGTCATGTTCATTATAGAACCACACGCTTCATTGAGCATCCAATATCCCTGAACATGATTATGTGAGTTCGAGGCTTATAACATATTTTGTTTGTTTCATCCATATATCAACACTTTGCCTTTAGATAGGTAAACACATACTCATTTAAAACCTTTGGATAATATGTCTCATTCTATATAAGTATACTAAGTATGTATTGAAACTTAAAAATATATTTTAAGGTTGTATCAGAGGATGAGCTCCCAGCTGCAAAGAAAGAGATCAAAGAATCTCGAAAACGTAAAACCGAAGATGAACGAGATGGTTACGATCCTGGCTCACCCACATCTGAAAGTGAATCCTCAACCAAAAAACAAGCAGTTGCTAAGGTATTGATCACAGATCATATAATACTAGCTTGTAATCTAGAGCCATATTTTGATTAGATTGATGAGATGAGCTGCTCAGCAGGTTGGTACGAAATTACCTCATAAATATGTCTGCTAATACTGCTGAGCAGGCCTGCCTGCTGGCTGTCGGTGAAGGGAGTCGACCCTGAGGCGCTACTTCTAGCGGAGCTCCACATCGTTGTCAATCCTGCAGTAGCACGCCAGTGTTCATGACATCATACATCGGGTATTTTCCCCTTTGGGCCGGGGTTCTAGCTGTTCTTGGACCACTTGGCATGCGACGAAGGGAAGAGAACAGATGGGTTGACCATAATACTTCGGAAATTGGTATTAGACCTTTGTGTGGGATGTAACTAAACGTTTTGGAAATACTTTCATTATGCGTACAGCTAAGGAGTGGCATTCCCTGCCGGAGTCTGTGTTTCCCGATAGCTACAATCTAGGAGTCTTTAAGTCAAGAGTGAATAGGTTACTTCTAGGCAAGCGTGCTTCACCGTCGACCACATCATCGCTTACCATCAGGTGAGATAGTGGTCAAGCGCGAGCCTATAAAATATAAAAAAAAAAAAAAAAAAAAAACATGTGTCAACACTTGAGCCATCCCATCTTAGCACGGCGGGCTGTGCTGAGGCGGCTGCTGGTGGCGCAGAAAATCTCAAACGGCGCCAATATAACAACCTTGTTGGTAGTTATACGTTAAAGCTGTTTAGGGTTCAAGCATAAGGCCCATGGCGCCCGTGGTCATTTCGGGACTTCAGCATACATTTTGTTGATTCTCTTACGGAGGAGGTTCTCAATTCATGGGAATCTTTTTTTTTATGATGCCTTGATCGATTTGGAATTTATTTGCGATCTTGGTATTTTCATCAACTTGGCAAGCATTTGCATTCAGAAAGTATCATTTGGTGAAGTGGAACTGGTGTCAAAAACGAGATAAAATTAGTACCAAAGTTATTTTTCGCTTTGTAGTGTTTTGTTTTGGAAGTCTGTTTAATTTTTTTGTTAAAAAGATTTTACCCTAACATTTGCAAGAAGTGGGAAAATTTATTATTAATGAATTTTCATAATGTTAATATTTTAATTCAGAATGGGGAAAGCAAGCCAGTTCCATCTGAGAAAAGGTCTTCAATTGATGAAAAACCAAAGAAGAAGATATTACCTGAACTAGATAAATATTGGAAAGTTGTCAACGACGACCCTACTGACTTTACGGGCTGGACGTACTTACTGCAATATGTTGATCAAGAGGTATGTACGGAGTGTTTTAACTATGTCTTTTTAAATTTCATACTAACGAATCATTACACATTTCTAATAAAATGATGAAAACTGTCGCTAATCTTATTGCTTTATGAAGCAATGAGAACTGAATTATTATTGACGATCGGCAAGGGCCAACTGATTGAAGATTGCAATATGTCGCATATTATTTAGTTAGAAGTAGTCTTAAAAAATGTTGATGTGTTCCAGAGCGACGTGGAGGCGGCACGTGAAGCGTATGACGCGTTTCTGTCGCACTACCCGTACTGTTACGGATACTGGAGGAAATATGCCGACTATGAGAAACGTAAAGGAAGTAAAAAGAAGTGCCTCGAAGTGAGTATTCCCATTATTAGCTGATATATTGTTTATTATCTATTTAAATCACGAGGTGACTGGTTAGGCGGTACACCCAATGCTCAGTCGTATAATGATGTGCGTTAACACTTGGATTTTTAATTGTTTTAGCCATAACTGGTATTTTGCAATTATTTTTTTTCCCAACAGTGCTACGTGGTCAACGTTCGTAAGGCAAAGTCGTCCGTTCGCACCGGAGAGTTCTATAACCATCACATAGATTTCGTGATTCATTTCTTGTGGTGTATATTTTGTATTTTAGTGCATATATTTATAATACTTTGTACACGCATGATGTATTGTAATACTTTTTTCATGTATTTATATTTAAGTAAGTACTAAATGAATGGTGGATATAATTAAGATTAAGGTTGACTACCATGGTATCATGGAAACGCAGCTGATCTTCATATTTAGCCATTGAATGGCGTTAGTAACGGAAGAGTGCGGCGAGTCGTCGACAGCTGGCCAGCGCGTCGTCTGCGAACAGGTGTAATATACCCAGACAAACATTTTATACTTGTAGAAGTGGGCGGGACGTCGCGTGTCCGCACACACGCGCTCACTACGCGCTGTTCACGTACACACGACACGCCACGTCTCGCTTACTCTATACTTAATTATATGACACATAATATTATGCTATTAAATATTCCCTTGCTTCATAGTGTTGCCGTGAGCATGGCGACGCTTATAAACATGTGGAACTTGTTTGATACACGTTCTTGTATTGCAGGTTTTGGAAAGAGGCCTCAAAGCTATCCCACTGTCGGTGGATCTTTGGATACATTTTCTAAATCATATAAAAGCAACAAGGGCTGATGACCACACTTTCATCAGATCGCAGTATGAGAGAGCTATAGGTGAGACATTCAATTTGGATTCAATTAATTTTATCCATGCTACTGTCGTCCATAAAAATTTGAAAACATGGCTAATTGGCTTGTATCCGGCTTTCTATCTTACCGTCAGTTCTATTCAGAAATATGGCAGATTAAACAAAAAGCTAGCAATAGAAATTGGGCCAGTTTTTTTGATCCGTAGTAACCGTAGTATCCGTTTTTTTTTTACCAATGGTTAAAAATATGTTAACGAATGGTTTCAAATTTCGGTAAAACGTCCACGATTCATCATTGTTAGTCTTACAAATGGCCAAATAATTAACTAGCCAACTTGATTATCCATGTGGTGATTATATATGATGTTTTACTGAAAGGAAAATGTCCATTTTGTAAGGGAACTTGGGCCACTTTAAAAAAATGGTATCTTGTATTAGGAAAAACATGTTATATTCATAATTAGAAAACAGTTTTATTTATATTTCGGCGTTCACGAGATATAACGATGTTTCTGTTCTTGAAATGAATCCTTATTACAATGTAATAAGGTGCATACAAATGTCCAAGTGAAGGAACCTGATCTGTTGTTGTCTGTACATATAAAGTAAAGGACACGGATGAAAAAAAAAACACAAAATATAAATCCTATTTTTGGATAATATTGAAATCGCAGACACAATACCTCATAAGGGGCCTGTGTATGGGTAAACTCCTTTGTGACCAAATCAAAAAACTGGGCCATAGTAGCAAGTTTATTTTTGATAATAACAAAAAAAGAAAACAGACAATACTTTCCATTACCTTAGACATTTAGTAAAACACAAAATATAGTCGGAAATGACGGTTGATTCTCTTACAATCAAGACTGCGTGATCTACTTGCCGGGGGTTTAATGAGACTTGTGACACTGCGGTAAGTGTGCTGTTTGAAGGATTTTGAAGAACAAGCAAATTAATAGAAGTTTGAAGCTAAAGCAAGGCCTGGAAGTAGTCAGGACTAGCTATTGAGATACAATACATGCCATGTGTAAGCTTGGTGATTGAGTTACGGCATATAACTGACTGTATGTTATTTACAGAGGCATGTGGCCTAGAATTCCGCTCAGACCGACTTTGGGAATCGTACATCAAGTGGGAAGCAGAGAACGGATCGGCTCTCAACGTCACCAATATATACGATCGACTTTTGGCCACGCCCACACTTGGATATACTTCACATTTCGACAAGTTTGTACTATGTTATTTTTATGCTTAATTACCGTCACTGGTAAATATAAACTGCTAAATTTTAATCTTGAATTTTTTGCATTTACATGATTATTTTACTGTGTTTTTGTTTTGTCAATTGTTTATAATGCTGCGTGAATTTTTAAAAGCGACAAATATAAAAAATAACAGAGACAAATAAGAGCACTCTTTGATTGTTTTTTTTTAGTCCTTACACTCCTATTAGAAAGCAGTTGAGCGTACCGGTAACATAACCCTTATGTATTTGCTCGTTTGCTGCTATCTGATAAGTTAAGAGAAATAGGTGACACATAGTCACAGATCGAATTTCAAATCCGCGTTATTTTTAAAATACATCGTTATCTAGAGGCACGATACGGAGTAACTCCTTACACTTGCGTATTTTTTGTTTTTGGTCTCGCTATGCCATATTTGCTGTAGTGTGAATCACAGCGGTTCGTCCCCCAACAAGTAAACCCTCCAAGCCAAAATATAGGCGGAAAAAAACTATCGAAATTTGCATATCTTTGAGATTTTTGGACATGTGACATCCACCAACCCGCACTGGACCCGCGTGGTGGATTATGGCCCATCCCCTCTCACAGAGAGGAGGCCTGTGTCCCAGCAGTGGGAACATTCATAGGCTGATGATGATGAGATTTATTTTTTTATTTTACATACAAAATAACCCTTGCATAACTGATAGAAATGAGAACAAGAGAAGAGGTCTTGTCATTTAAGAAAAAAACCGTTTTAAAAGTGAATTAAAGGGATGTTACAGCGCGGTCAACTTAACTGACCAACCGAAATGTCAATGTTACTCTGACGTTCGACCCTTGCTATTGGCTCACGAGGCGAATGCGGGCCGCCGCGCGGGTAGGCGGGGGTGGGGTCCTTTGACATTTCAGGTACTCAGTTACTCTGATCGAGCAGTATGTCGGGTGTTGATGGGTCGGGTGTGGTGTTCAGCTTCCAGGAGCACGTGATGTCGGAGCCGGTGCCGGGCGTGGTGACGCGCGCCGAGCTGGTGCGCCTGCGCGGCGAGGTGCGAGACGCCGCCGGCGCCGCGCCGCAGCTGGACCTGCCGCCTGGCGAGGACGAGCCGCTCGACCACGTCGTACGTACAATACTGTACCACCCTTATTTATAAACTAGCTCACCCCCACGGCTTCAACTGGCTACCTGACTACCTACCATCTATCTACTTACCCTACCCACCTACCCTACCCTACCTACCTACCCTACCCTACCTACCTACCAATTTGATAAAATATTTATTTAATACTACAATATGAATGTAAACAACTTTTGTTTGCTGCTATTGTGACTTAACTATGATAGTTAGATATATTCTCTCGCAGAATTTTTTGTAGTTAATAATGAGTACTTTAATCATATAGTACATAATTTTTATGTATCATCAATAGTTTTCTCAGCGCACGCCAAAGAATGAATTTTTTAGACAACATTTTGCCATTTTTGGGTTATATTATTGCAATTTTCATAAGGAATACAATTTTTTTTTGAAAATTAATTATAGATTATGTCACTCAGAAATAATGTAGCTGTCTACTGGTGAATTTTTTTTTTTTTGTGTTGAGATATTACCGCCTAAAACCTCACAAACTTTACTAATTTATAATATTAGTAAAGATATCTCGACACTGTTTAACGATTGCTTAGCATTCTGCATTCAAATTTCAACAGAGAAAATTTTACATGTCGTAAGTCTCGTTCAATGTTTGTTGGGTTCCTAGTTGAATATTTATATTTGACCACAGGCCTCAGAGGAAGAAGCACAGGCCATCAAGGAGCGCATCATAGCGGCGCGCCGCAAGGTGCACAAGACCACCGGAGAACAAGTGGCAGCCAGGTGGACTTTTGAAGAAGGCGTAAGTTCAGTATAATATCAATGTCAAAAAAATATTTTAATTAGACAATTAAACGACATTTTTGAATGTCAAATTTTAATATTAATAATTGATTATATTTATCTATTCGCAAAAGTAGTTTGTTATGCAGAAGAAAAGACAAGAAACTCCACATAGTCTTTATATTAATAATTCTTTAATTATAAGTGATGATTCACCTAATATAACACTGCTATACTACTGTTAGGGTACAAAGTATTTCAAGACAATCAATAGATGTAGTTTAAAACAAAATCGCTTTACGTGTCGGCTTAGTTTTTGGAAACTATACAACGGTACTTGATGCGGTTTTTACTATTTTTGGATAGTTTAGTCCAGAAGGTTTATGTGTGCCATGATTGGAACCCGACCCTAGTATAGACATATTGCAAGCAGCTATTGATTGACAGTTACAAATTTAGGATTATTAATCAAAGGTACATTTACAATTGGGGTAGCGTTTTACAGTCTCCATGGTAATGTTTTTTTCTAGATCAAACGTCCGTACTTCCACGTGAAGCCGCTGGAGCGCTGTCAGCTCAAGAACTGGAAGACGTACTTGGAGTGGGAGAAACAGAACGGCTCCCTGAAGAGAGCGCTGGTGTTACATGAGCGCTGCCTCATAGCCTGCGCGCTCTACGAGGAGTTCTGGATGAGGGTACGTCACACAACTACTGTACATACGATTTACTTATGTATCTGTGGAGGTCTCAAATAAATCAATAAAATATTTCCTGTATAAAAAGGTTGTTGGAACCTTAAATCTTATCATTTTTGACGCGTATCACGTTTTATTCATAACTAGCTGTTGCCCGCGACTTCGTTTGCGTAGCTTTAGTACTTCTAATAGCCCAATTTTTTATATGGCTCAAAAATATTGTAGGTTTACCATACAAACTTCCAAGCTCCTTTCCACCTTCTTAAAGATTATTTCTAGAACAAAATCTATCCTATGTCCGTCCCAGGGTCTCAAACTATCTTCATACCAAATTTCATTTAAAATCAAAATAATTTTTTTTTATTTCATACTAGCTGTTCCCCGCGGCTTCGCTCCCGTGGGCCACCCCACAGGACCCGTTTTCGGGATTGAAAAATAGCCTATATTACTCAAGAATAATGTAGCTTTCTATTGGTGAAAGAGTTTTTAAAATCGGTCCAGTAGTTTCGGAGCCTATTCGGTACAAACAAACAAAAAATTCTTTCCTCTTTATAATATTGGTATAGATAGGCCTACATGGGCACTTATAAAACGTCGACAATTGGTTTACTGAACCGATTTAAATGAAATTTGTTTAAGCGTGAAAAGGTAACTGACAGACAGAGTTAAAAGTTTGCATTTATAATATTAGTTAGGATAAAAAGCACAGGTCGTATATTTTTTTTAACATTAAGTCTTATGGGAGATCCCTACACAGAACTACGCACGGAGTTTTACAACAATAGCACATATATTTAGTCGATAGTTAAGTTATTAACAGCGTGTGTTCCGCAGCTGATCAAGTTCCTGGAGGAGCGCGTGGAGAGCTGCCCGGAGCTGGTGAGCGTGCAGCGCGAGGTGCTGGAGCGCGCGTGCGGCGTGCACCACCTGGACAAGCCCGAGCTGCATCTGCACTGGGCGCACTTCGAGGAGGCGCACGGCCACGCCGCCAGGGCTGCGGAGATACTGGACCGCATCGAGAAGACCTGCCCCAACCTCGTGCAGATACAGTACAGGTATGACCCATCATCGTCTTTTCAGCCCCCCCAAGCGTCGCCACATTGACCGGTCCCGTGCGTCTCGTAACCAGCGGATCGCCGCAACCTTCACCAGGGGGGTGACCACAAGCTCTTAGAGTAAGGTTATTTTGAGTGTGTGTAAGGGACAGATGTATATGACATGTATACATCTGTCACTTACTCGATCTCAAAATAACCTTACTCTAAGAGCTTGTGGTAACCCCCCTGGTCATCGTTCCACCTGGTGAGAGGCCTTCCAACGCAACGTCTTCCGGTTCGCGGTCGCCACTCCAGAACCTTTCTACCCCATCGGTCATCCGTTCTGTGAGCAATGTGTGCTGCCCACTGCCAGTTTAGTTTAGGCAATTCTTCGGGCTATGTTGGTAACCCTGGTTCTCTTGTGAATCTCTACATTTCTGATTCGATCACGCAAGGAAACTCCGAGCTTAGCCCTCTCCATTGCCCTTTGAGTGATTGTAAGCTTTCTGATGAGGCCCATTGTAAGTCACCACATCTCATAGCCATATATCATCACTGGCAACACACTGGTCACAGACTTTCGTCTTGAGACACTGTGGTAAGTTGGATGAGAAGATACCGCACCGGTACGACTCTTATTCAATAATACGCGATTTAGCTCCTTTGAGGAATATTTCCAGGAAAATATAAAAAAAAAAAACCGGCCAAGTGCGAGTCGGACTCGCGCACGAAGGGTTCCGTACTTGATAAATTGCGGTTATTATGACGTATTAAAAAAAAACTACTAACTAGATCTCGTTCAAACCAATTTTCGCTGGCAGTTTACAAAGTAATGTACATCATATATTTTTTTTAGTTTTATCATTCTCTTATTTTAGAAGTTACAAGGGGGGACACACACATTTTACCACTTTGGAAGAGTCTCTCGCGTAAACTATTCAGTTTAGAAAAAAATGATATTAGAAACCTCAATATAATTTTTGAAGACCTATCCATAGATACCCCACACGTATGGGTTTGATGAAAAAAAATATTTTTAGTTTTAGTTTCAAGTATGGGAACCCTCAAAATTTATTGTTTTATTTCTATTTTTGTGTGAAAATCTTAAGAGGAAACGGGGGTGGTCTTTTCTCCATACAAAAACTCTCGTCTGTTTTCTCTCTGGTTTATGAATTTAAAGCAATGATTTTTTACAGTAAAATAAATATCAACTTCTTCTATGTCCCTATGTTTTCCTTTTTGGTGATATATTATCCGTATATGAACTAGAACCCTCTCAAAATGCTCAAAATTGTCTGTATTGAGTCGCTGTCTTCAGAGCCCTAGTGTACAAATTTGACAACTATTAATGAAAAAAGGAAAACATAGGGACATAGTAAATATCCTTCTTATTCAGTTTATGAAATATCTTTTAAATCGGTCCAATATTGGAGGAGAAAACAGACGAGAGCCAAACCTCGAATTATGACTTTTTACTTAAGAAAATTTGTCGAATCTGCAGTTGTCCTTATCGCACGAATTTGTGGGCGGGGTGAGACGCAAGGGGTCTGCATAATACGTACACAGACGGAAAGGTGATGCGTAGTAGTTGAAAATAATATCGATATACTAGTGTTGAAAACAGTTATCGATAAACACATTTATATTGTTTACATGTGCTGTTCGTGAGAAATACAAATAGAAGTATTAAAAAGTATTGGATACAAAATAAAATAAAGTGCATGTCTATAAATGTTTATTACAAAAAGTTTTCAATACAAAACAGTAAATTATATATCGGATAGGTATCCGCAATCTCTAGATCGCCTACTAGGTACATCAGCGAAATTAAACTTATTTCAACGTCAGCCGCACGGGTCAATCGATCAGGTTAAGCTTTGCTTGCCGTGGTTGGTCCGTGGATGGGTGACCATATTTCATACCAAGACCCGTCCGTGTCTCGCCAAGCACGTTAAGCCGTTGGTCCCGGCTGTTATTTTCGGCTTTGACAGCCCGAAAGTCTGACCCGTTTTACCAAGGGGTTGCATATTACCCAGTAACTGGTTGTGGAGGTCAGATAGGCAGTCGATCCATCAAAATACTGGTATTCAGCTGCATCCGACTCTAACGTAGATGGGAAAAGGCTAGGCAGATTATGACGACGTGCTTTCTCTCACTGGTTTATTCTTTGGTATCCAACCGTCAATGATTTCTGGTAAAAGGCTAATGCCAGGCTTGCCACTAATGTGGTAGAACTTTTCAAATCAAATCAAATCTATCGAAGTTTTCTAATAATGGTTCCATTTTTATGCCATAATGCATCGTCCCTCTTAGTATTTTAAATAATAAAAGCTTTTGGAACTACCTAAATAAAATAACAGAAATCTCGACGAGTTATGTGTAGTTGGCCTTGTACTTGGTAGAAGTAATTGTGATTCTGTTTTAATTGGTTTGTTGAACCAACTTTTTTTTTGTAATAAATAGAAAGATCATAATATATAAGTTTACATACAAAACTATTTTTATTTTATTTTTTTCGCTGTAATTACAAAGTTATATCAAATTGAAAAGATTTTGTTGAATCCAGAACCGAAAACACCTCGACAGTTCCCGAACAAAACCCGAGCCCATGTGACGTCACAACGTTCATTTCTACTCATTGTAGCACTATACTGTTTTGACTTTAAACCGATTCTATCTTGTTATTATAGTGAATATTTTGATGAAAATCAAATACATAGATCAAAAACATTAAACCATAAAAGTTATCGTTCTTGTTGCACACATTATGTACGAAAATTACAAAAAAAACCCTTTATATGAGCATCGCGCAATAGCCAAGTACCTAGCAATCTGTGCTAAAGTTTTGAGAAATGTTCTATGTCTAACTAGATTCCAATTAGAATGTGTTAATTATGTTGATATCTTGTTCTAATTTAATATTAGCACAGGTATTAGATTCGTATTAATCTCTTACTTTGATCATTAAAGACTGAGAAAAGTATTTTTTTATGGGAACTTTCGTGCAAAGGTGACATTGTTGTATAATTACGTAAATTGAAAACATGATTTTTTGTTTATGGAGATATATTCATTATTTTATTTTGAAATGACAGATACAGGCGTAAAACTAATATTTCTGTTTGAATTGTGATAATCGGTCGACGCTTTTAAGAGATATTTACTAAAGAATTAGTGGAAGAAAATCTACCAAGTTAATATTTTCACGTTTTTATTCTACAAAGTTTTTTAGTGTTTGCGAGTATAATAATATAGATATTAGTGTTTAATATTATTATGAGATATGTAAATAATAGAAATTACCCAACATATTTAGGATTTTGTGCTAAAAGTAAATAAAAATAAAGGCTCCAGATATTTCGGGTTGTATCATATTTAGTGGTATCTAATGAAGTTTTTTGATACCCAAAGTCGAAGTTTCGCGCCAATCGTGTCTGTTAACTTTTTATTTTACACCAATATTACTTACCCATAATTGAAAACGATTACGTTATGACAATTATGTTTCTAAATATACCTGGTAAACAACTATGAGAATACCGGCACCACTACTTTATTTCATAAAATACTAAATCTACTACGATCAGGTGGGTTAATTATCGAAATTAGCCTATATGAATCCTTTATATTTACATATACACATGAGTAAATAAAATTTGGTGTTTTAAATAATAGTTTTGCACAATTTTTCGGCTATTTTTAGTCAATTCACGTGTAGTTGACATTGTATCGTAAAATACCTTGAACGTTATGACGTCACCAACATGGCGATCAATCGTGGCCCGTTTGTAGTCACTTGGTTCTTTCTAAAATTTTATCGATTTTCAATTGCTTATAATAAATTGAAAAAAATATTTAAGAGTTTTTTGAAACGACAATATTATTTATGAAATGTAAAGTTTTAAAATACATAAAAAAAATCGTTAGTTTTTTTAAATTCAACAACCCAATTATAACATTTTGCCTTTAAACATACATAAATCTATTTCATCATCATCATCGTCATCATATCAGCCACTGCTGGACATAGGCCGCCCCCAAGGGTCACCATATTGATCGGTCCCGTGCGCCTCGCATCCAGCGGATCCCCGGAACCTTCACCAAGTCATCGGTCCAACTGGTGGGAGGCCTTCCAATGCAACGTCTTCCGGTTCGCGGTCGCCACTCCAGATCCTTTCTGCCCCATTGGCCATCCGTTCTGCGAGCAATGTGCCCTCCCCACTTAAATGTGGCAATTCTCAGGCTTGCCAAATTCTATTGCTCGGGCTATGTCGGTAACCCTGGTTCTCTAGCGGATTTCTACATTTCTGATTCGACCACGCAAGGAAACTTCATGCATAGCCCTTTCCATTGTCCTTTGGGCGACTGTAAGCTTTCTGCTGAGGCCCATAGAAAGCGACCATGTCTCAGAGCCATATGTCTGGCAACACACACTGGTCATAGACTTTCGTCTTGAGACACTGTGGTAAGTTGGACGAGAAAATACTGCAACTTCCCGAACACTGCCCAGCCAAGTCGGATTCGACGGTTGACCTCTTTCTCGAAGTTGGCCCTACCCAACTGGATCGTTTGTCCCAGGTAGACATTGTCACCCACAACTTCGAGTGTAGAGTATCCGACCTTGATGTGAGTGTAACATGGACATGCAACATCACCTTGGTTTTGTGCATGTTCATCCTAAGACCCATTCTTTAGGAAGCTCTACTGAGGTCATCGAGCATTGTACTGAGGTCCTCCATAGTCTCAGCCATGACCACTATATCGTCGGCAAACCGAAAGTGAGTGATGTATTCGCCATTGAACTTTATGCCTAGCCCTTTCCGGTCCAGAACCCTGAAGACATCCTCCAGTGCAGCGGTGAACAGTTTTGGAGATATTACGTCTCCCTGTCTCACACCTCGCTGCATAAGGACGGGTTCCGAGGTCTGATCCTGAAGTCGAACTGACATGGTAGCGTTTTTATACAAACATTTCAACACTTCAATGTACCGGTAGTCAATTTGGTACCGTTGGAGAGACTGCAGTACAGCCCAAGTGTCGATCGAATCGAAGGTTCTCTCGTATTCCACAAACGCTAAACAGAGAGGCAGGTTGTACTCTTCGGTCTTCTGTATAACCTGCCGCGTATGTGTGTGGTCTACGGAGACGATTAGTGATGACCCTTGAAAACAGCTCTAAATCCATTTATTTTTGATGAATTCCGTCTTCAGGTGACATACTTGCAATTTCATTTATGAAATTATAAGGACAGTTTACCTCTATTATCGAGTCTTCACCTACCAGACCATCCGGGCTTGCCGCTAAAAAGGGTTTGTTTTCATCGATAAACATTCCACACTCTAATAACTGTAGCCCCGTGTGCTTGATAAATTGATCGATCGCTTCAGATTCCTTTTCCTTGCCATAATTGGTTGCCACGGTTCCTTTAAATTTGTTAGATAATAACGTTTCTCATATTTTGCGAACCGATGTTTTCGGTCGCATCTTACATATTCGCCGAAAATTCGATGCCGTAAGCCTCTTTAGTTTTTCAATTTCCCATAAGCTATTATCGATTTGGCGTTATTATTATTTTTCTTTGAACATCCTTAGTTGAGAGCAATCTTTCAAGAAATTTATTTTTCTTTTAATTTATATAAATCCAAAGGCAGGAAGAAGATATTTCTTCCAACTCTAAGCGACCGTAGTTTTAACAGGTTATGTAGTTCTTTTTATTTTGCTCGTTCCGTCTTTGGGATACGTCAGTTTCCTTTTTCGTTAAATCTCTGTGAATTTTTTCGAACGCTGCTTTTATTCTAAATTTTTTTTTGTATATTGGCTCGGACTGCAGCCCTGTATTTTTCTTGAATGCGTGCATGAATAGCCCTTCGCTATTCCATGAAGTTACTACTCCATAACATCTTGTCTGATGTGATATGAGCCACTTCCTGCAAAGTTAATTCTTTTTCCGCCAATAAATTTAGCAATTACATTATTAAATTGCACTACAGTACCTATTATTAGTCTCGTCCAAAAAACGATTTTCTGCGTTTGCTGTTAAGAATAACATATATTGTTAGATATCTGTCCACAATCCACAACAACAAAAGTAACGAGTGACTGGGGCGATTACGAGAAATGCGCGAGCCGCGGCCGAGAGCGTTTTGGAGGCACGCACACACTGTCAACTTACTCACACATGGATAAGGCGGCCGGGCGCCACGCGCTCGCAGTTCGCAGAGCGACAGCGATAGTTTTTTCAAATACCTATTTTTCAAAAGTCTCTCCGCCCGTATTTCCTCTTAATGCGGTTCACAGAATACATCTACTTACCAAGTTTCAATAGCATAGTTCTTATAGTTTCGGCAAAAAGTGGCTGTGACATACGGACTGACAGACAGACAGACAGACATGACGAAACTATAAGGGTTCCGTTTTTTGCCATTTGGCTACGGAACCCTAAAAACCTACCTACTATAGTTGGTGCAATTTAGCTTAGCAATAGCTGTAAAGGTGAGTATACACTAGATCATTTTCGCGAGCATTACAATGTAATGTAAAGTTCTCACGAATGGTACAATACAGACATATACTCAGTTTCTTAAAACATTTCCATGTAATGTAACGTTCTTGCGAATGTTCGACGTAATGCTGATGGTAAGTGAGCATTTGCCTGTATTATTTTTTTGTACCTTGCATTTATTATCTAGTACTTTTGATCAATAAAATGTTATACCGAAATGCTCGTTGGTTTTTAAAATCAGTTTGTGTGCTCGATGTTCTGTTAAAAGTAAACGGTCTAGTCTATAGTTACCTTAACACTACATTAGAAACATCTTTATGTCCAGACGCGTGAACCTTGAACGACGTCGAGGTGACTACGACAAGTGCGCTCAGCTGTACGAGGGCTACATAGCGTCTGCCAAGAGCAAGGCAGTAGCGTCGGCACTGGCCATCAAGTTCGCGCGCTTCCTGTTCCACGTGCGCGCGCAGCCCGCCGCCGCACGCGCCGCGCTGGACGCCGCCGTGCTGCGCGACCCGCTCAACGTGCGCCTGCACTGCCAGCGCCTGGACCTGGCGCTGCACACGCCCGGCACGCCTTACGAGGAGCTCGACGGTACCTGAACAAGCTCATTTATAAATCTTCATTTATTCGGCGCATCCTATGTGATCGCGTATTTTACCTGCCTGACTGGCAAAAAGCGTTAGGGAAGACAGGCTGATGCTGTATTTGAAATTTATAAGAAATAATAAATGTGGCTCGAGATGGCTACAACCTACTTTTAAAGCCACTTTAAAAAATCAAACTATAATACCTGTCGATTATTCAATCACCACTAAAGATCTTTAAGGTAGTAAATTTTCAAAGTTGAATTTTAAAACAGTTATCCTTAACCAATTGAGCTGCTAGATAATCAGCATGAATCTTGATGTTGACATAAGTAATTCTGAGAAAAAACCTTGTGTTTTTATAAAATAGGTAAATCTCGCGACAAGCTTTTATATCATAAAAATACACTACACGTTAGTGTAATAAATTGATGGGTTCGATTTAACTTAAAGTTTATATTCTTCTTTTTAGAGCACTTAAACAAAAGCTATAGCAGTGGTGGCTTAGTGGTATCGGCCGCGACTTACAAGTTGTAGGTCATGGGTTCGAGCCCAGGCAGGCGCTTTACTTTGTGTAAATTATTTCTTCACTTCACCACTGCTCTCAAAACGGTGAAGGCAAACATCGTGAGGAAATCGGCATGTCAAAATTCGGAGACATGTGACATCCACCAACCCGCATTGGGCCCGCGTGGTGGATTACGGCCCATTCCCTCTCATAGAGACACACACACACACACTCTCACAAAGAGGAGGCCTGTGTCCCAGCAGTGGGAACATTGATAGGCTGATGATGTGAAACAAAAGCTTGTTTTTTTACTATTCATTTTAACCTGTGGTGCTGCAGAGCTGGTGTCGTCGTACGGCGCGCAGGAGGGCGCGGAGCCCGACACGTGCGCCATGCTGGCGTGGCGGCGCCGCGAGCTGGCCGAGGAGCTGGGCGGCGCGGCGCAGGCGCGGGCGGCGCATGCGCAGGCGCGCGCACTGGCCAAGCACCTGCGCAAGCGCGCGCGCAAGGACAAGCACGAGCCGCCTCCGCCGCCCAAGTAAACACAAGCATTACTACATCATCTCCGCCTAGAATCACCCATTACTCAAGGAGACATTTTCCTTTCTGCCATACTGCTCGGTTTCGTGAGTCCCTCGTCCAAATGTTTTCCGCGATTTTGGTAATATCTGGGCCAACGCATTTTTGAACGTTCTCGGTTCATTTGATCCGTTGCTACCATTCAACATGTTATTCCCCATCAATGTGGCTAACAAGTATTTTGATTTCAACCGTCCACTTTAAGGCCTGCGCGCGCAGACGAGGGACTTTTTTCCTCAGAGGTACAGCTAACTCCTTCTCTTTCACTTAGAAATCATGTTGAAAACATAACAATCTTGAGAATTTAAACTTGGAAATGATCTTTACCATTTTTGACTTGGAAAGATAGCAATTGCAGTACATTCTATACAGGGTCAATTTTTTTTCCTCTGCAGACAAGTCCCTCGTCTGTACAGGCCTTTAACTGAACTCTGACATAAAATTAAAATTCTGGGCTTGATGAATATATTTATTTACAATACAGTAGAGTCCGTTTATTATGACATCGAAAGGAATTGACAAACACGTCATAATATGCGGACGTCATACAAAGCGTTTTGTGAAAAAGACACTTTTTTATGTAAATATGTACTTAAGTATTTACAAATTTTCCCGCCACAATGTTTTGTCGAACTTTAAAACGACTGATCCAGCTTGCAGAACAATTAAAGTCGAGAATAACAAAACGCGCGGCAAAAACATTTGCCTTTTCATGTAGCATAGGGCCGCTGACAGGTATTCCTTTGTTTCTTATGATAAAATGGGTCATAATAAGCGACATATCATCAAGGGAAGACTTTTTTATAAAGAATTTTATATGAAAACCAAACTTCGTAGTGTAATTACGTCATAATAAGCGGTTGGTCAATATAAGCGGAGTCATAATAAACGGATTCTACTGTATTATTATACGTATAAGGCACTAACACTAGTGTATTAACACAGCAGCACATGCGTGGAGTCCATCAAGAAGAAGGAGGCCGGCGCCACCGGCGCAGGCGCGGGCAGCGCGGCGTCGCCGTCGGGCGGCTACTACTCCGCGCCGGCGCCGGCCGCGCAGTCCTACGAGCAGCCCTACGCGCAGCCCTACCAGCCGGCCTGGGGCTACCAGCAGCCGCCCGGGCCCTACCAGCACCACCCGCACCCCTGGCCGCAGTACCCCAACTACTACTAAGCGCACGAGCAACTTATCTAACAGTTATTATTAAACTTTACTGACAAACCTGATTCTATTCATTTATGACTTTGGTTTCTGTTCCTACGATATTCTTAATGATATCGTCAAAGTAATAGATTCTTAATAGATCGGTCACTTCACTGACGGTACTAGAATGAAGGGTACAGGCAAAGAGCAGGGAATGTCACAAGTTTTCATTTTTCTATCTGCAAGCTAATCTTTATCTATGATAGTTTTATTCTCAATCACTAACTTTTCAAAAAAAGTAAACGTAAGGCGCCAGAAAGACGTTTTTGTTTATGACGGAAACGAAAAGAACCGGTCATGTCCATGACATACCGGTAAAGACGAAGGATAATAATTACATACTTCTAAACTTTTAACTGCGTTTTTCTCAAAATCTATTAATTGGGACATTCCCTGTTTTTTTTTGCCTGCACCGTTCAAATGAAAAGATAATGTTGCGATTTACAGAAAATCTTTATTGGTGTAATCGTAATAACAAACATTACAATACATATATTTTTAGGAAATAAATCTTATCTTTAGAATCCAACATGTTTTATTTCGACAATCATCAGTCTTCAACAATATTTTTCATTCCATTCCAATCTACATCTAAAGGCCCACTAGGTGGACAGGATTTTCCTTCGGGCAGCCGAAATTGTCCTCGACCCAGTGTTAAAGTCCATTCTTATTTTACGAATATACGGAATATAACATAATAAGGTGTTACTGTTATCTAATGTACAACAATCAGCATAATGAGCTAATCCGTCCAACAGGTTATTGCTTTTTTAACAGATGGAACTAGTGATTGAAGCATCGTAAAATTTCGGCATGTTCCCGCTGAGTTACACCATTTTTAACCCCCGCCGGAAAAAAGAGGTGTTATAAGTTTCACGTGTGTTGCTGTGTGTCTGTCTGTGGCATCATAGCGCCTAAACGGATGAACAGATTTTGATTTAGATTGTTTGTTTGAAAGGTGATTTTATCGAGAGTGTTCTTAGCTATGTTTGAACAAAATCGGTTCAGCCGTTCAAAAGTTATGGGTGTTTTACTGTTTGAATCGGGGTGTTTTCGCAAGATAAATGTATCGGGGGATTTTTTAATTTTGAAATTTTACTTGTGCGTTACACTGTTACCCATTGGGATAAAAAATACAGGTTAGTAACTCAATGGCACGTTTTTTTCCCCATCAATTTACACTGCAACTTAATAGTGCGTAATAGTGCTACATTATCATATTATTATATATAAAATAGCAGAACAACCGACGTGGTGACATCGCCGTGCAGAGCGAGCGAGGCGAAGACATCCGACACGAGTCATCTCTTTCATGTTAGGTTACTTTGAACCCTGCAGACATAAATATTGTCATTCGATTTGTAACCCTATTACGTACTATTAGGTTGCAGTGTAAATTGATGGGAAAAGAACCTGGCATTGATGTACAAAGCACAAGTCTCGCGGTAGCTAGATTGAATGTAAAACCAAGTTGGATAATTAATTCAGTAGGTACCTTATTAATTAGGTTAGCAACAAATACATTAACCGACTTTACATTAGGGTCGACAATATTGTGTTCTTCTAATGTAAAACCAAGTTCGTTAATTTGAATGTTAGTAAAAGTCGGCCAAAAGAAAGTGATTTGAATGATTTCAAACTGCACCCAACTTTAAGATAATTATTAAGATCATTATCTGGATCGTTTGCCAAATTCGTTGCAACCCAAAGACGACGACCGTTCCTGTCGACCTAATGTAGCTGAGCCATAACGTATGTTAGCAAACAATAAGTGCATTGATATTTACAATATCAATAAGTCCATAGCTATTCAAATGCATTATATATACAGGCTGCAAAGTTATGCCACGTTTATTTAATAACTAAAATTTAATTCAAACCATATCAAGTCTCTTTCCTGAAGGGGGACTCGGCAATAAGTCCTATTTAACAAATAACACCCTGTATTTAATTTTTAGGTATTATAGTTCGCATCATGTAAGTCGGCCGCTCCTCAATATTTTTGGCCTGTCTGAAGTTGACTACAATGGCTGCGAAGTAGTAAATCTCATAAAAAAGAGCAGTGCGCCATGACATGCGGATAGTCTACGTTCAGCCCGGCCATAAAAATTGGGGATTACTGTAGGCAATTGGGTAGTACATATAAATGCGCAGTAGCAACATGCCTTCGCATCTAAACGCCCGGTTTCAGAGCGCAAACTTATCTGGTATGTGCCATGGGCGTACTCAGCATTTGCTTAAGGGTGGGACAGAACTAAGGAAATTTGACAAGTAGTGGGAATTTGTGGCAAACCAAGCTTGTCGCGGTCTCGCGGCGACAGAACCAAATGATCCTCCGATCAAATGGAAGAGCGAGCTAGAAAATTTTAGGCCTTTTTTTTTTCAACCTCTGAACATATTTGCCACGTCTCTAATAGGTTTTTATTATCAGTTACTTTGTCGAATTAGGTAAAAACTGAGTAAGAGAAAAAGGATACAAGAGCAAGCGAAACGACCACGAACATTTTACATGATTAAGCGCGAACTCTCAAGGCCTCCCACGCACATTCATAATCTGAATTCCGGCAAGCTACCTCACACATATCTTAAAAAACCAAATAAAGCAGTAGTCTCGTGTTTCTCGGCCCAGGCAAACGTCTTGGATCTGGAGGAGGAATTAATTCTAGCGCACTACTTTTAGCTTTAAATAATAAAAGACTAACGCAAACGAATACACTGGATGCATCCATAGTGTGAACAGAGGAATTAAAATTGTAATATTTCCAAATACGCTATATCCAGCCTAACTCTACGTCAACCCAGTCCGCCTGTGAGTACGCCCATGTCCCGAACTGGCACGATATCATTATTTTCACAAGGGAATAAAAAAACAAAAACTTCTTTCTCTACATACGAGGAATGGATGAATTATAATACAGATCATATAAAGAATATCACTAAATTGATTCCTCTCTTCTATGTACAATTCAATGTCAAATACTTCTTGACCAGTGCCTTCTACATAATTATGTAAACGCGATTTAAAACTCATTATAATTTATTGACTTTTATCGTCATTTGAGATTAAATAAATGTACTTAAATTGTCAACACTACATATTCTATTGCTAGAAAGTACATACGAACACTATGGTTAACGTGTTTATTCTAAAACGAACAAACTCAGCTTCTCACTGTCCTGGTGGCCAGTTATTCAACAATCTTGATCAGGAGCATGCGGCTTTTGCAGCCTTCACAGCTGAAAAAGTAGAAAATTATTAAAATTAGTACAAGAAAGAAGTAACTGTTTAGCTTAGAACAAAATTCTAAAAATCATAACAAAACAAAAAGCTGAGATTATTTAAATGACATTTATTTAGTTTAATTTCAAGTTAAACACATAAACGTTAATCAATTAAAATCGATATAATTGATTTATAATTAGAATACTAATAAGATATTTGAGCTTGCATGCTTTATACCAGTTAGTCGTTTCTTTTCTAAGGCCCGATTTTTCAATAGACTGATAACTTTTATCTGAGGAATAAAAATGGCGGTTTGACAGTTTTTGTATAGAAAATATGTCAAACGGCCTTTTTTATTCCTCAGTTATAAGTTAACACAATATTGAAAATCGGCCTTAAATGTAAATTGAGATAATAATCACAATACATAGAAAATGAAGTTATCTACTACGTGCAAACAAAAGCATCCGTGTTATGATTTGTTAATAAGTCTGTCTATACTGAATAGAGCTATACTCAGAAGTTTTTTTTTTTTTTTTTTTTTTTATCAATTTCCTACCGCGGACATGTGGCAGTCCGCGCTCTTTTTTATTGTGTTTATATTTTGTTTGTTTTTTTTTTCATAAGAATTACAATTGCTAGACTCATACGTTGGACATTATTTTAAGCTTACTTAACTAACTTAAGTCTACGTGAGTTCATCCCTCAATAAATACTACATATATATACACATACATATTACACACTGGCATTACAATTTTATGTTTCTATTTACTACTTATCATAACTATTTTTTTTTTTTTTTTACTTATTTCTATTGATAGGTACACTGCTTATGTTATTTACTATTTTGTTTACTTATATCTATTGGCACACTTTCGGGGAAGATGCATGGCAATGCGAGCAAACCAGTCCCGGCCGACCGACGGTTCCGGTTATAGAACCCCGTCGTTAGGACGTTAAGGTGAGTATGACTGACTCGCTCCACCATGCAGCTTTACATATATATGTTTTTTTTTTTTTTTTTTTAAATACTCAGAAGTTTAGATTTATTTATTTTTACCCTAAGTTTCTAAGTTTAATAAGGCCTCTGTTCTTTATTGTGTTTAATTTACTCGACTCTTGATTGATATACCCTGTTTTATAATAATATACTAGCTTTCCCAACCAGTAGTTCCTGAGATTAGCGCGTTCAAACAAACAAACTCTTCATCTTTATAATATTAGTATAGATCATGTATAGAGTATAGATTATAAGCGTGGCCGTCCCCGTTAAACCTGGCGTCGCAACGTGTGAAGCGTGAAGCTCAAGGACCGACCGATCGCCCCCTCCAGGAGACATACGACATTAAAGTCTAGTACATTACGAATATTATAAAGAAAAAGCCCAGAATTTGTAAGCTTGTGTATGTATAGGGTAATCATCTATTAAAAGTATATCCAGATGGTCATAGGCTATAATCTGATTTTTAATTTCGTAGACTAAACTGACATTTCTTTTTTTTATAATCTATAGGCTCGCGTTTGACCACTATCTCGCCTGATGTTATTTGGGGGATTGTCACTTTATCGTTACATAAAAATAGTGTCGTATTCTAACTATCCTAAGTGATCGAAAGTTGAACTATTTCACGGCAAAGAAACTAGCGGCCCTTATTTAGTTTCTACTATTTTATGTCAGACTTCATTTCATCGATCGCATTTATTTTATTGTTGATTTCATATTTAACACAATAAAAGTTTATGTACTATGCGTATGAATACTGTTATATTTAAGTATATAACGTTTATATTCATAAAACATTTATTTACACAAATTAGTAAAATTAAATCGAGGAGTCATGTCACATCGATTCGATGAATCACCTATGATTGAGCTTTACCTACAACACTATACTCCACGCTTGAAACATTAAAAAAAACTTAATTCAAAAAAACAAAAAACCCGACTGCTTCAAAAGCGAACTAAAATATATCCTCCTAAATATGTATCCTCCGCCTGCACAGCATAATTTTTTCCTTGTTTCCGACTTTTTAGTTCGCTTTTGAAGCAGTCGGGTTTTTTGTGTTTTTGAATTAAGTTTTTTATTTATAACTTTTTAGTTAATTTTTTTTCGAATACGATACATTTAAACATATAAGAATTATATATTTTTGAAATCACCTCTTAAAACCCTTTATTTTGATACCCAACACAACAGGTTTGGAAGAAAAAAAATTTGGGCCTCCACAATATGGCACCCAAAAGCCGCCATTTTTCTATTGTCCAATTTTAATGTAGCCTATGACACTCGCAGGGTTAAGAAGCATCGATTGACGTATGAATCATCAAAATCGGCCAAAGCGTTTGTACTCTGGAACGCCATATACATACATACATACATAGACCGATAAACACATTACCCTCCTTCGGCAGTCGGGTAAAAAATAAGGTCATTGACAGCTGTCAATTTAGTCTCCTAAATTAAAAATCACACTATAGATAATTATAACGTATACACCCCAGCAAGGCTTGGAGCGTTTCGCTAGTTCTAGATAATGATGGTTACCTTCTCTCTCCTTCCGACGTAGCTTCTTGCGGCGCCGGTCGATGGACGCTAGGTCCGCTTTCACGGAGTGGTACGCCTTGCGCAGGTCGGCCAGGCGTGACGTCAGCACGTTGATGCGCGTCTGGCAGTCCCACGAAGGATCTGGTTCACAAATAGTGTTTTTAAATATCGCTGCATGTGCTGATATACTTTTCATCCTAGTGTTAAGAAATTAAGATGGTGCTGTGGTTTTCGGTTCCGTACCCAAACGGTAAAACCGGCCAAGTGCGAGTCGGACTCGCGCACGAAGGGTTCCGTACTTGGTAAATTCCGGTTTACGATTTATGACGTATTAAAAAAAAAACTACTGACTAGATCTCGTTCAAACCAATTTTCGCTGGCAGTTTACATAGTAATGTACATCATATATTTTTTTCAGTTTTATCATTCTCTTATTTTAGAAATTACAGGGGGGGGGACACACATTTTACCACTTTGGAAGAGTCTCTCGCGCAAACCATTCAGTTTAGAAAAAAAATATATTAGAAACCTCTATATCATTTTTGAAGACCTATCCATAGATACCCCAAACGTATGGGTTTGATGAAAAAAAATATTTTTAGTTTTAGTTTCAAGTATGGGAACCCCCAAAATTTATTGTTTTATTTTTGTGTGAAAATCTTAATGCGGTTCACAGAATACATCTACTTACCAAGTTTCAACAGCATAGTTCTTATAGTTTCGGTAAAAAGTGGCTGTGACATACGGACGGACAGACAGACAGACAGACATGACGAATCTATAAGGGTTCCGTTTTTTGCCATTTGGCTACGGAACCCTAAAAACGGGACCCTATTACTAAAACTCCACTGTCCGTCTGTCTGTCACCAGACTGTATCTCATGAACCGTGATAGCTAGACAGTTACAATTTTTGAATAAAATAAGTATTTAAGTGGGGCTCCCATACAACAAACGTGATTTTTATGCCGTTTCTGCGATAATGGTACGGAACCCTTCGTGCGTAGCGTGTGAAGTTTTTTTTACTTTAACATAAGATTCGTTAATACAATCAAAAAAAAGTGCAAAAGGAGGTAGTTACCCAATTCTACGTAGAAGTTGTACTTGAGCGGTGGATGATGCGCGTGGTGCGTGTGGTGCGCGTGCGGCGCGTGCGCGTGGACGTGCGCGTCGTCCGTGTCGCGGCGCGTGCGACGCGTGCGATGCCGCGCGCCCGGCGCTGAGCTCTCCGACGCCTTGCGCGACCGGCGTCCGCCTGACAACAGCGCATTTATAATTCACTCGTTCACAAACACAAATCATTTATTTCTATCAAAACATTTATATGTATCTTTGAATTATCAGGCAGTCGGCTAGTCCAATAAATTAAGCTTGTTGCATATTCGCAAGCGTAGGTAGAAACTTCACGGACGCTCTTTTCAATCGGTTATTTTTATTACATAATTATATATTATGTGAGAACGATGTATAAAGACGCACAGGTAAATGTTAGACGCTTTTACGTATACGTCTTTTTACATCGTTCGTTGGTTCGTAGTCGGTACAGTACAGTAGCAAATTCATGTGACAGCGGGGACGAGAGCTGGGGTATCAAAGACAAAGACAAAAGATATTTATTTCAACTGGGCCACCAAGCGGCACTTTTGAATGTCACAATTTAAATGGAATACAAGTTGATTCTACCGTGCATTCGGAAAGTAGCTAGTTATGGAGAAGAATGCACAAGAAACTCCATACTTTTTAAATTTACATGGAATCAAAGTTAATTCTACCGTGCATTCGGAAAGTAGCTTGTTACGGAGAAGAATGCACAAGAAACTCCATACTTACTCTTTTAAAAAAAAATGATTCTACCGTGCATTCGGAAAGTAGCTTGTTATGGAGAAGAATGCACAAGAAACTCCATACTTACTCTTTTTAAAAAAAATGATTTTTACAATATTTAGGTACATGAGTACATACATTAATAAATTCACATATGTGAGGACAATGCACCCAGAATAGCACTACACACTATACTATGTAAAGGTATAAAGTATTAAAAGTACTCACACATGTACTGTGCAGTTATACAATAGGTACTAGAAAAACATCAACATCCGAAGCAGTTGAGTTATGACCAATCCCAACTGACGGCGCCCGTTCACGAACATGACGCATAAATCGGCACCACCCAGCTCAACCATCATGAAGGGAACCGAATGATCCAACACACGCGCCACCATCAGAGAGACATTTGAGAGAGCATGACACACTCAACTGCCAGGGCACACACAAGTCAACGAACGACACATAGGTATAGCAAATGGTAGATTTCCAGTTGGGTACATAGTACCCACACACGTGCTGTGCAGCTATACAATACTAAAAGAAATCGAGTCTATACAACACAAACATAAACATATCATTTGTTTTTGCGCCCAAGTGGTTGTGGAGCAGGACTAGCATTGAGCCAAGCATTTTTATCAGTGATATAATCCCCCAACTTATAATATGCCTGCCTGCATAGTGTGCGTTTTATACAATTTTTAAATTTTGTCTCATTCAGTTCTAGAATATGGGGAGGAATTTTATTGTAACATTTCGTACAGTACCCCATGAAAGATGAGGCCACTTTTGCCAGTCTGAAACCTGGTTGAACTAATTGGTCCCTATTTCTAGTAATGTAATTATGTCTGTCTCCGTTTTTACTAAAAAGATGTAAATTATTTCTCACGTACATGATGTTTTCATAAATATATTGACAAGGAACCGTCATGATGTTAATGTCCTTAAACAGTTCCCTTAGAGAATCACGGCGGCGAAGATTGTAAATCGCTCTGATGGCTCGTTTTTGCAGAATAAAAATAGACTCAATGTCTGCAGCCCTTCCCCATAGTAAGATACCGTAAGACATTATACTATGAAAGTAACTAAAATAGACTAGCCTAGCGGTATCCATATCAGTAAATTGACGAATCTTTCTGACAGCATAAGCTGCCGAACTCAGCCGCCCCGCAAGTGATACTAAATGAGGACCCCATTGTAACCTTGAGTCTAGCGTGATCCCCAGGAAAACCGTTTTATCGACGAATTCGAGCTTCTCCTTGTTTAATATAATGTCACAATCAGTACTTTTGACATTTGGCAACGAAAATTTTACGCATTTGGTTTTTTTACCATTTAATACTAAATTATTGGCAGTGAACCAATCCTGAACCTGTCGTAGCGCGTTATTTACGTCGTCAACCTGACAAGTACGTCTATTTACTTTAAAAACTAAAGATGTGTCATCAGCAAATAACACCATATTTAGTTTGCCTTCGAATAAATGGGGTAAATCGTTTATGTATATTAAAAATAAGAAAGGACCTAAAATTGAGCCCTGGGGTACCCCCATTTTCACATTTAACCCCGACGAATTCACACCGTTTATTTGAACTAATTGTTGTCTATCACTCAAATAAGATTTAATCAAACTTAACGCTGATTGACCTAGCCCGTAATGCTCAAGTTTCAGAAGTAATGTTTCATGATTAACGCAATCAAACGCCTTCGACAGGTCGCAGAAGATACCTATGGCATCCTGCGACTCTTCCCACGCATTAAATATGTGTTTTAATAGGGTGACACCAGCGTCAGTTGTACAACGTCCTTTGGTGAAACCATACTGTTTATCATGTAAGATGTTATTCGTATTAAAATGAATGAGCATTTGATTTAGCATTATCTTCTCAAATACCTTGCTGAAAACCGGCAACACGGATACTGGTCTGTAATTATTTGTGTCTTTACTGTCCCCGGATTTAAAAAGTGGTATAACCTTACTATATTTCATTAGATCCGGAAAGACTCCTTGATCCACACACAAATTGAAAATCAAAGCTAAGTACGGCGCTAAAGTCTGAATAATGGAGGTACAAGCTTTGATGGACATTCCCCATAGATCTTCGGTCGGTTTTATCTTGATTTGCTTAAAAGCTTTTATTACTGTTAAGGGGTTTATATGTGAAAAGTTAAATTCATTGGGGCAGGCTGAAACGTTCGCGTTTAATAATCCAAAAGCGAGCGAGGGCGAAGAATTTAAGGTTTCAGTAGTTTTAATTGGGATGTTGGTAAAGAAATTTACAAACTCTTGAGCAACTGTTTTGTTATCTCTAATAAGTCCGTGTGTGGTCTCAAGTGTGTAATCATTATTATTTCTTTTATTCCTGTTCGTTTCATTGTTTATAATTTGCCAAACCGTCTTGATTTTATTTTCTGCTAATTTAACCTTATTGCTAATGTACAAGGCCTTAGCTGCCTTACATGTATTTTTAAAAATTCTTGAGTAAGTAGCAACATACTTATTAAACGTTTCAGTATTAATAAAAGGCTTAAGGCCGTAAAGCTCGTAAAGTCTTTCCCTACTTTTTCTAAGTCCTGTAGTCGCCCAGTCACTGAATAAAAACTTAGGGCATATAGTTTTAGTTTGCTTCTTAAAAATTGAATTGAAATCTTTTTGAACCACTGAAAAAACTTCATTATACAAAATATTACCATCATTCACTGTGAGGTCCTGATCTCTTAACTTATTGATTAAAGTGCTGTTAAATTTATTTAATTTACCGGATGTTATTGGTCTGGATTGAATCTGCACTTTTTGTTTTAGCATAATGGACTCAAAGGCCACCAGTAGCCCACTATGATCCGAAGGCAAATAATTAATAATGGCCTTGTCAAAGTAGTTGCAGCAACAAAAAACATTATCAATACATGTAGCAGAAGTCAATGTAGTTCGTGTTGGTTCCATAAATACATGTGACAAATTAAATGATTTAAAGAGATTTAATAACCTACTGCTATCTGAATTTTCTTCTAGAATATTAATATTAAAGTCACCACAGACAATTACTTGTTTTTTACCAATTGCAAGTTTAGCCAAAACATCTTCCATTACTGACTCGAATATAGAGTAGTTTTTATAATCAGGGGGTCTGTAAACGCACACTATGACATGCTTATCCAACTCAACACAGGACAGTTCAACACTATGTTCAACTGATAGGTCTACTATATCTTTACGGGGTTTTGATTTAATACCATTTTTAATTAATATAAGTGTGTTTTAACAGAAATATTATGTTGCATGGGGGTTCCCATGCAACATAATATTTCTGTTAAAACAGCTGCCCACAGTATAATTTTCATAATTGATTAGCATTGCATAATCTTTCAGCCAATGCTCAGTAAAACAAACAATTTCGAACCTTGTTTTTTCCAAAAACCGTTCGATTTCTAATTGCTTCGAAGAAAAGCCCTGAATATTCTGATGGAATAATTTCAGAGAATTCTGCTCAGACCTTTTCTTGAAATTAAATTTTTGCGAGCAAGAAGGTACCTTTTTGATGGTGGATATACTCTTATTTATTCTGTTATTGGTACCCTCCCTTGTCCTATCAACTAGTTTAAAGAATAAATATCAATAGCATCTTTCCTAACGTTATTCAAGGTATTAACCACCTTTAAATTAGTACTATTACTAATATCAATAATTATTGGATACTTAGACATACTACTTATGTCTGAGTTTATTGTATAAGATAATAGCCGAGCTATTTGATGTCTTACCCTAAGAGGCAGATACTAAGTATTGCCTGTCGACTTTAATTTATCAACAAAAATGTTGATGTCAAAAAAAACTAGTTTGTCACTATAGTGACTCACAAGAAAGTGCAGATGCTTATTAAGCATGTGAATGTGATTATTTTGTCTATTTGACAATTTATCTAAGTAAGGGAAGGCACACAAAATAATTTTATTGCAATTTAACTTTAACATCTCTTTTACATACTCAGTGATGTCATCTTTTTTTAAATTTTTACTATTACCTACAAATACAGTTATATTGGTATCTGGTTTATATAAATTCTTTGTCACAGATTCCATTATTTTCTTGTAAGATGACCCGGGCATGCAATAATTAAAAGTGGAATGATGCTGACTGCCATTACGCATATGTACCGCAGCCAGCGACCACACAGCCCCTAGACGCCTAATAACAGGCCAGCGATGTCTGTCAATCGATATGACTAAAAGATCATATACAGGTAATACAGGTCGCCACTCGACAATTTCGAATTAGTAGCGACCACTTCTGTGAGCCGTAAACACTGCCGCGTCAGTCAATAAAAAAATTATGAAAAAAAAATATTACAATGGACTCTTATTCAATACGTTGGTATGGTAACAACAGCCAGACTTCGACTTAACATTTCATTGATAAGTTAATAGTTACATAAACATAATTAGATTTATTGCTGATATTATTTATCGAAGTTCATATTATACTGGTCAAGTTTGTAGGTGAAAACGCCCACCGCATGTTTGCGTCTCTTTCTTTTTAAAGTAATTTTTTCGCTATCTCTTCTCCTCTATGATTTCGTAAACAAAACTAGTGATGCACCATATCGTATGACCAAATCTGTTATCGATAGAACTAGAAACCTTACAAATAAAGACATTAAATTAAATAGTTTTACAATGCATGTCCTCGAAAAGAGCGGTTTTCCAAGCAGCCAAACTGTGCGGAAAGTGTCACTTTTTTTCACTAGTGCTTTTTACTTTCCTGTATTTTTTTAATTTTTAACTCCAACGTCAGGCCGACCCATAGAATTTTTATTATTTGAGAAATGTTTTAAAAATTAGTTATGTACAGATTATCATTCATATAAAAGGTAGAATAAAACTAATATTTCATTTTAGGCGTTTTTAATTACTCTAGATTTAGATTTTGATCAATAAATTAATTTTAAATATTAATTAAATATGTTTGGCAGAACGTATATTTTGCTCGTGCCTTATTGCGTTACGATGTGACAGCTATTCGCACATGCGCAGTAGATATGCCCGAGGAACTATTAGTTAATCTGTGGCTATGCTGACCGCGCTTGAATTAGCCCGCCATTTTATTAATTTATTTATTTCCTCGCACAATGCATAGTAAAATATTGTATGATACACGTACGTAAGATGATTTCCGACTCGTGTCGATTTATCCACTCACTCGCTTCGCTCGCTCGTGAATAAAAATGCCACTCATCGGAAATCACCTACCTTCCGCACTTGTAGCATAAATAACTATATTAATTGTGAAACGATTTTTTGATTAAGTTTTTTACAAATATTTAAGAATCAACAACCGAAAAAAAGTATGTTACCTTTAGAATTTTGATATATTTTTTTAGTTTTAACATTTTATGTTATTACTGAAATGTTAAAACGCCATATAATTAATAATAAAAAAGGTTATATGCATTGATAAAAAACAATAAGTACAAATACTATTTATAAAAATATCGATACCTTCCTGGTTTTATTTAAACCTGTCCCACCCTTATGAGGCGTATTCCCGTTCTTCATACCTCAGCTAGTTGACAGAATTGTTTCGATGAATTAGATCAAGCATTAGGTGTCTAGTGGCTATGTGGTCGATGACCGCAGCAAAAATAAAACTTCACAGAGGTCATTAACTTTGACTCGACCTATAACAGCAGTAGGTGGCCCAGCCTGATAGGAAAAAGGAATGAGTTTGTGCGTATTGAATAACATGTGGTGTAACTGACCGTGTGCCTTCTCGACGTCATGCGCGGCCGCATCATTGACGCGGCCTTCGTCTTCGTCCTCCTTGCGCTCCGAAGGGCTGTCCCGCTCCGATATGCGACGCTCCCTGGTGGATTCAAGTGCAAAACTATATGTTAATATTGTGGAATACGATTACATAGAATATAATAAAGAAAACAATTTATTATATCCGTTTTCATAAAAGTTACTGTGTGACTGCAAACAATTTTCATAAACGAGGAATTAAGAGCGAGAGAAGATGGCTCTGCTGCCTTGGAATCTCCGGATGAAAAACCAATACCTGTGTGGAGACAGGTCGAGGCTGCTGTCGGGCGTGGTGGGCGGCGTGTGCTCGGGCGGCGCGCGGCGCGGCCAGCCCCCGCGCGGCGCCTCCGCCCCCGCGCCCCCAGAGCCTCCGCCTGTGTCGGCGCCGCCTGCCATGCCTGCGCCGCCTGCCATGCCTGCGCCCATGCGACGCTCCTCTGTAAACATTACATATTATGTAACACCTCAAAGACGTGGTGGCCTACTGGCTAAGACCGGATTCAAATCCGGGCAAGCACCAATGTGACTTTTTCCACTACCTTGTCAATTATGTAACACCTACGAAATTCGTTTCGAAATATGAACATTTAGACGCAAGATTATAAAATAAAAATTAAAAAAAAAACAAAATTACATAATGACAGTTACGAAGTGACTTTTGTATGGAGTTTTGATATCATTATGTAACCGGCAGAATGATACTGAACCTGTTACCTCTCGAAAAAGCGCGCGTTGATTGTGTGTATACAGTCTGTGGTTTTTAGTCTGAACGTTTCTAATAAATTGGTGTTACAACTTATTTGCATTTAATTAAGTAAGCTCATCAGGTAGTGGAAAAAGGATCGTTCGTGTCTCGCATAAAATAGTATATTATGCAACTAGTGAATAAAAGACGGATTTAAAGCGAGGGCCATAGATGAATCATGAGCAAGTGAAGGATTCTAACGACTAAATCACGACCGTAGGGAGTAATTCATGATGATTGAATCACGAGCATAGCGAGTGATTCAAGTGTTAGAATCATGAGCGACGCTCGTGATTCATGGCCCTCGATATAAATCCGTTTTATTCAAGAGTTGCATACTATATTTTATACCATGACATCGAGAAAAAGCAAAATCTAAGCGAAAAGCACAAGGAATATTACGAGTAATAAATAAATGGTTTATTACCTTCAAAATTTACAAAAAAATGTGAAACCCTGACCCCTGAGCTAGGTGCTGTTACCTGTGCATCAGGGGCCAGTGACCACCGCCGTTACTTAGAATAATTATAGTTCATTAAACACCATTGCAATTAATATTAAAATTACAATCCAAATAAGTATTCAATTAATATCCTAGACTAAAATCAAAATCATTATTAAAATCCTAATTAGAAAAAAAAAAAAAAAACAAAATTAAAATCGAAGGAGTTTGAAAGTCGAATATTCTTCTGCACAAGAAGTTTGTATCGAGTATTTTTTGCGCAAGGAGGTTACATAGCATTGAGATGGACGTCTAATACATTGGTGTGTTCCAAATTCAAACTCCAAAACAGTGATTAAAAGTGCTTTTTATTCACTGTTTTCAGTGAATAAAATAAGCTTTTTAGAGGGGGAATGGTATAAAGGCTTTATTTTAACACTCGCATGTAGCTTTCGACCTTCGGCTCACGTCGAAATTGTCTACATCGCTCGTGTTAAAATCTCGACTTTTTATGCTCGACACGAAATGTACTATTTCAATTCCTATGTACTTTCCAAGTTTAAATCAGACATCGTTGACTTCGCTGAAGGACAACATCTTGAGAGTTAATATGGATAAGTTTGAAATCACCAACCCGCATTGATTGTGGTGAATAAAGCTAAAGCCTTCCCTATAATGGCCGGGATGCTCTCCTCGTGCAAATGTGTGTTACCTTTGGTGTGCTGGTGCGGCGGCGCGGACGCGAAGGGCATGTGCAGGCGCTGGCGGGGCGGCGCGGGCTCCGCGTCTGGCGCCGGCGAGCCCGGGATGGTCTCCTCGCACAGCAGCAGCGAGATGTTGCCGTCTTCGTCGCGGCCCTCGCGCACCTACCACAAAAATAATTAATAAAATTTTGATAACATAATCGAGGGTAGATTGGAAACAATAAGTAAACATTGGCTCCGTGTTTAATTTACATCAAAAATAGTAAAAGTAATCAGTTTGAATAATTTTCAGTAAAAACCGAAACGTATAAAACGAGTGTTAGTGTTGTACGACCAAACAAGTTATGTCAACGCATAATATTCAAAACAGTCGTGTGCGTTACGGAAAGTCATAAAAGTGAGCCTAAAAGATACTATAAATATAAGCAAAGTGAACAGTGTTTCTCCAGCGACAATATAATCACCCAATGCTAATAAATAAAGTGAATGGAAGTGGTACTTACAAAAGAAAACTGTTAAATCCGTTTTTTATTCAAATGTCAACAAAGATCAGCTGGTCATCAGTTTTTAGGGTTCCGTAGCCAAATGGCAAAAAACGGAACCCTTATAGATTCGTCATGTCTGTCTGTCTGTCTGTCTGTCTGTCTGTCTGTCTGTCCGTCCGTATGTCACAGCCACTTTATTCCGAAACTATAAGAACTATGCTGTTGAAACTTGGTAAGTAGATGTATTCTGTGAACCGCATTAAGATTTTCACACAAAAATAAAAATAAAACAATAAATTTTGGGGGTTCCCATACTTGAAACTAAAACTAAAAATATTTTTTTTCATCAAACCCACACGTGTGGGGTATCTATGGATAGGTCTTCAAAAATGATATTGAGGTTTCTAATATCATTTTTTTCTAAACTGAATAGTTTGCGCGAGAGACTCTGCCAAAGTGGTAAAATGTGTGTCCCCCCCCCTGTAACTTCTAAAATAAGAGAATGATAAAACTAAAAAAAATATATGATGTACATTACTATGTAAACTACCAGCGAAAATTGGTTTGAACGAGATCTAGTAAGTAGTTTTTTTGAATACGTCTTAAATCGTAAACCGCAATTTATCAAGTACGGAACCCTTCGTGCGCGAGTCCGACTCGCACTTGGCCGGTTTTTTTGTAAATAGTGACATCTAGTTTGGCTAATAAGAACTAAAAAAATGGTAAAACAGTTCCTGTTGATACTGGTGCCGTTTTTCGCTTAATAGAAATAAGTAAAACTAGCGCGACCATCAACCTGCCGACATTGGTTTGAGTGAACAAGAGGTCACAGGTTCGAGACTGACCAAATGTGAGGCTCTTTTTGTATGTTTGTGAGATTTGTTACTAATATAAAATTTAAACATGGAAGAAATGCAAAATGTTAATACCCAAAGACGCCACCGCCTGCAAAGTTTAGAATCCCAAGACAGCGAGTATGAATTGGACATTTCTTGTCAGAGTTTACCAAACTATTTGAACAGAGACGAAGTAACTACTATCAAGCAAAAACTCTTACCCTCTCTCTTCTTACACAGAATAAACTTACACCAGGTATAAACCTATGAAAATGTATGGTTATTCCTGGTATAACTTTATGCCGCGTTTATTAGTAAGATGGTTAAAATTAAATCTAGAAATTACAGATTGCTAATAATGAGATCGAAAATTTGAACCTTGAAAATTGCAATTAAAAAAAATACATTGTCAACCTTCCAGCATAAAATTAATCTATACAAATCGGCAGGCGCTTTTAAAGTGAATTGTAACAACAAATCAATCGCTACGCCTCTCAAATTTTATTCTCCTCAGTATCAACAACGACACAAGTCCTGTAGTATGAGAATCGGTTTGAAAAGAACATCCTCTCAGGAATTAGAAACTGACGCAGTCAGATATACCCCGAAACATGACGATAGCAATAATTTAGGTTACTTTTTCGAGCAACCCATAACAACAGCAAAAGGCTTACAGGACACAAAAATAGTAAACCACCAGCCATCTGATAGAGAAATCTTGGAGAAAGGTAGCCTTGAAATGGGTACAATAGTGGAATATAAGGCTGCGGATACTTTAACCATACACATGAAAATAGACCCTATTAAAAACACGTCACAAGTCTGAATAATGGTATTTCATCAAACTTAAAAACTCGCGATCTGACGCCAAAAAAACATGAAGTCAAAATATTTTCTGACCAAACAGGACTGATATAAGAAGTTTGCTACAAGAATTACTAGGAAACTCTTTCAAGGTGACGTCTATAATAAAGCTTTAATATCTACATGTGTAGCCGAGTGTAAAGATTTTACCAACTCTGACTACATATTAATACTAGGGGGTTTTCACGATACAAATCCTTTGAATTTACAGTCAATGTTGTATTATACTTTGCATCAAATTAAACACACAAACGTCTTAGTTGGCAAAATCTATAAAAAATAAATATCTTAGTGTTAATGCTGAATAACTCATTGAAACTGGTATGTAATAATTTTAAGAATTCAACATTTCTACCAATTGACCTGGATCTTTTTAGCATGAATTTAATGCCAAAATTCATAAATAAACTGCGAGCAAGTAGACTAATCCATGTGGAAATATTCGTATAAAGTACAGACATGATTACGTAAACTACATTAAATTAAAAGTTATAATGAGTATAGCAAAAGAGGCCAGGTACAGAAGTATTACAATAATAATTATACACAGACGGACATTGAAACTTCATCAAGTCGTGTCATAGTAGTTTGTTTCGAATAGCATCAGCACTCAGACTGATGACCTAGGCGGTAATGATGACTTTTTTCGTACCTAAAGGGTTCTGCAACTCTCATGGTACGCTAAACACCTCTGAAACTCCAACTAAATACATCTCCCTTAACATTTACCTACAGAACTTATGTGGTATAGGTAACAAAAAAGATGAATTAGAAGTATACCTACAAGACGTTCAACAAAACATTCTATATGTATGCGTTACATAACATTTCTTGACCATGAGTCAGCGCCTTTGTTTAACATTAACAATTATAAAATGGTGTCGTTTAATGCGCGATAAAATAAAAAAAGGATGGTAGCCTCATACTGATGAGAAATGATGTTGTTTGTGAAGACGTGCCTTTTTGTCAGAAATTATACAATATTGAAAGCTTTGAAATATGTGGTGTTAAAGATTCTAAATCTAATATTTACATCTTCTGCTGTTATAGAAATCCTGTCGATCAAAACTACGAAACATTTATATCTAAGTTGACACAATTAATGGAGCACTTCTTCAGTAAAAAATGCATTATATGCGGCGATTTCAACATCGACTTGCTTAAAAACGAAAAAAAAAAACTTCTAACTTTTTGACCCTAATTTTAGACCGCTAGTGACATATTAACGTAATAATGCGCAATCATGCTTGGACAATTTTTTGACGAATTTACCAGATGATTTTATCAATGAGCAGTTTGTCGACCATAATTGCTTGGCTGACGGGCATGCTGCGTTGTTCTGCCACTTAAAAACTGAAACAGTACTGCCAGATGGCGATAAAGACTTTTTAAATATAGAAAATAGGCAGTTTAGTGGCAAAAATTCTAATTATTTTAGACGTCGGTCGTGTACTAAATATCAAATGGATGGAAGAAGGTATACATAGTTTCTTAAAGAAATTTGGACAAATATTCCGCAATAGCTTTAAAAAAAAGAAAATACGAGTTAGTTTTAAGAATTGTCACAAGCCATCCTGGATAACGAAAGGAATATGAGTTTCGAGTAAAATGAAGCGATTCATTTTCACAACGTTTTGTGCGTATGGGTGGGATGTCTACCATGTATCGATGGCGCATCGCCGTACGTCTGGTAGTCCGATGATGAAACGGGCTAGGTGGAATTATATCGTGCAATTCCATCGCACACTCCCCGAAATGTAACCGATAAAATACCGCCAAGCTGGCAACTCGGCGACGATGTTCAAAGCTCTGGAGCTTTGACTTGACCAGTGCCTCATTGCCGATGAGTCTCTTGACCCGCTTTTCGATTGACTTTAGTGCATCAAGCTGATATTTTGCAGATCCGTCCCAGAGATGAGAACAGTACTTAATGCACGATCGAACTTGCGCTTGATACAAGTTGAGCAGCTGTTCCGGCGTGAAGTACCTTCTCACCTTCGAAAGGATCCCCAACGTTTTGGCAGCCAGCTGAGCCTTTGCCTCAATGTATGGCCCAAAATTGAGAGTCGATGTCAACGTAACGCCAAGAAGCTCAAGATGGTCCGTTATTGGCACGGTTACATCACGGAAAGTTGGAGCCGGGTGAAATTGGCTCTTCTTAGCGGAAAAAAGACACGCCTGGGTTTTAGCAGCATTAAACTTGACCAGATTGGCGTCGCCCCAATCGGAGACTGCTTGCAAGGACAGGTTCAAGCGCTCCACCATGGCCTCACGGAGAGACCGGATATGCGGCCCGGTAGCCCGTGCGTTGGACAAGTATCTCTCAGCAACAGTGCTGTCGTCTGCATACCCAAAGGTGCCTTTAGCAGGTGGTTTTAGCAGATCGTTAATGTGCAACAAGAATAATGTTGCTGAGAGTATCGAACCCTGAGGGACCCCGGCATTAATATACAATTGGTCCGAAGAGCAGCCATCGATAACCACCCGAACAGACCGATCTCTCAGGAAGTCTGCAATCCAATCACACAAACCATCGGGCAGACCAAATGAAGGAAGCTTACCGATCAAGCTTTCGTGCCAGACCCTATCGAAAGCCTTCCAGATGTCGAGGGAGACGGCAAGCGCTTCCCCGTGCCTCTCGATGGCCTCACTCCAAATGTGAATGGCATACGCTAGAAGATCCCCAGTAGACCGATTTCGGCGGAAGCCGTATTGTCGGTCGCTAAGGATATCGTTAGTTTCTAGGTATGCCAGGAGCTTAGTGTTAAGTACACGCTCTATACTCCTACAGAGTATGGACGTTACAGAGATGGGTCTGTAGTTAGCAGGATCAGCCCAACTGCCCTTCTTGGGCACGGGCTGTACGTTGGCTTGCTTCCAAACATTCGGAACTTTTCCAGACTCATATGAAAGGTGGAATAGATGAAGTAGATTCCTTTGAACAAGCTATAAAAAATTTGCAAGATAGCGTTAACAGAGTAGACAAGGAAATGACATGCGAACTAGTCACGGCATATGAAATAAAGAAACTAGTCAATTCAATGGCAATTAAGAAATCTTCTGGACATGATGAAATACCAATACAGACAATTAAAGATCATATCGACATACTGGCCGGACCTCTCGCACATCTAATCAATAAGTGTATAAATATGAGCATATTTCCTGAACAACTCAAGATAGCAAGGGTCCTTACCAATTTATAAAAAAGGTTGCAAACTAGATCCCAACAATTATAGACCGATTTCTTTGTTACCAATAATATCAAAAATCTTTCGAGAAAATCCTTAAAATGAGACTTCTAAGACATCTAAATAGAAACAGAATACTTAATCACAATCAATTCAGAAAAATGTGGGGACAAGTGTCGCAATTAATGGAAAAAGTAGTTAGCGGAATTAATAATAAATTAAAAGTCGTTGGGCTATTCCTTGACCTTAGTTCTGCTTTTGACACAGTATATCACAAGCTACTATTAAAAAAAAATGGAGCATTATGGAGTACGAGGACCGATTTTAAACTTATTTAAATCTTACCTGGAAAATCGAAAGCAATACGTAGAAATTAAAGTAGAGGAAGAAAACTGTGAAAAAATATACAAATCGGTACTTAAACTTATAAAACAACAAGTTCCACAAGGTTCTATACTAGGGCCAATCTTGTTTCATTTTGTTTGTTAATGATTTGATTAACTTTATGCTAAAATAAATGATACTGAACTTGTTCTATTTGCTGATGATACGAATGCTATTATATCCGCTAAAGATCTAGATACCCTCAGTAATAAAGTAAATAAGGCTTTGACTCTTTTTCATTCTTGGTTTGGCATCAACAATCTCAAGTTGAATGCTAGCAAAACGAATGCTATTTTATTTAGAACAACTTCGAGAAATAAAGAAAAAATAGACATAAAAGTGAATAATGATCGAATAACATTGGTAGACAGCGTGAAATTTTAAGGTATTTTATATTGACGAAAGTTTAAACTGGAAAAAGGAACTGACAGCTATAGAAAGCTCAATTAGCTCAACTTGCTATGCCTTAAGAAGCCTTCGAGATTCAATTGATATTGAACAATTAAAAGTAGTATTATTCGCTTGTAGAGTCAAAACTCAGATTCAGTATCGCTCTATGGGGAGGCAGTTACGCATACAATTTAAATACTGCTTTTGTTATACAAAAAAGAGCCATACGAACCATGGTGCGAATTCCACAGTGGGTATCGTGTAAGGAGTATTTTAAGGAGCTTCATATACTAACGGTCCCTTGCTTGTATATTTTAGTACTACTTACGGATCTTCTGAAAAAGTTATATAATCTCGAAACACTTGAGGAAAGAACTAAGCGGGAAGCTACAAGGCGTAGGGACTTACAGTATGAAATACAACAACATTTGGAAGTAGTTAGCCATGCTGCAGCTTACCAATCAGTTAAGCTATTTAATAAGCTGCCCATAAAATTCAAGTCTATTTATAATTTAACTCAGTTTAAGCTCCAACTAAAGTCATTTCTGATAGATAAATGCTATTACACGCTTGACGAGTTTCTCTGTGACACTTACATCTAGACTGCTACCAAATCTATATTATTGACATTATATTTTTACTAATGACATTTATAATAAAATTTGTGTTTAATTGTTTTTATATTTGCATATGAAATCTTTATATGGCATAGCTGGATATTTTATAAAAAAACTTTGACATATTTGTATATTTTTTTTGACATTGTTGAAGATTGAAATAGCAGTATAATAAGTATCGTTTAATGAATATTCTTTGCTGATTGTTTGTAGCTTTCGGAGATGGGGTGTATAAAGGTGTAATAGTTACGAGCTCGTACCAACTCTATATTACTGTCATTTTTATTTTTGACATATCTGGATACTATATAAAAATTATTTGACATATTTGCATACTTTATTGACATTGTTAAAGAGTGATTTAGCAGTATTCATGGTAGAACAAGACATGGTAGTCTCTTCCCGTGACAGCTGGGTCACGTGATTGGCCTAAGACTACGTCATCAATTGCGTTGCGGTTCTCAAACTTTTTTAGTGGGGAAAAAGGTAAAAATAATACAATAAGTACAAATGTTTTATAATTCTTAATAAATCGTCATATTTGATACTTTTTTTATTTATTTACTTTGCTTTCTTTTAATTGATTGCATTTTAGTATTTTATTTATTTCGGAACGAAAACACACAAAACTTGACTTTACTAAAACAAGCCAAAAATAATAAGGTTAGGTTAAGCTCGGGCGTAAAGACGTATTGACACAACTATGCCTTAAATTATGGAAAGCGTATATAAATTAAATAATAAATTAATGAAAGGCACATACCAGTTATTTTAGGTGAAGTTGGTTACAATATTGAAGCCACGCATATGATAGCGTCTGTTCATTAGGAAAAGAAAAATATTTTACACCGCCTTTTATACTGCTGTGTTTACCGTTTACGAAACAACTAACAATTTTTCTTGTGTATCTTTCAAAGTTCTCGGGTTCATCACAAATGTTTGGGAGCCACAGTATTTTTCTCACCGAGCGAAACAACGCTATAGGTGTGAGTGACACGACAATAGCGATGAAATGGCTAGTTGTCAGTATGACACTTGTCAATTCGATGTATTGCCACTGTGTGTTATTGAAATACCCGAGCAAAATGCATTTTTTATCTTAACAAAGCAATTATGAACTAATAATTCAAAATATTAATTAATTTAACAGTAAATATACATGACATAGATGAATCACATGAGTTACTAAATAGTTAAGCTAGTTAGTAATTTATTTTATTTACATTAACTACATGAGAAAGTACCTAAATTTTCTAAAAAGGACAATCAATGGTAACAATTATCGTGACGTAGGCTTAGGCCATCCTGGGAAGAACATACCAGGCGAAGTATACGGAGTATGTTATTATACCATGGCAGTATTGTTATTCTTGCTGATTGTCTGTAAAGCTTTCATTTTATTTTTATTTTTTTCTCAATCCTTAAGATGATATTATATTTTACGATTGACATCTTTATTTGAATCTGAATTTATGTGTTTTATATTTGCGTTTGACATTTTTATTTGACATATTATTTGTATAGTATATTAATATCGATTTGACATCATTGAATACTTGTCTGACTATTTGAAGTTTGAAATAGAAGTGTATTATTGATTGATTTAAAATTTTGGCTAATTCTCTTGTAATTCTTTCAATGTTAGTTTGTATCGTGTAAGTGGTGCTTGTTGCCAATTATTTTTTTTCGACACAATGTAAAAATTGTTTGGAATTAAATAAATACAAATACAAATATATATGAATGCTATTGTAGGTATAGTGTTGTTAGAATGTCTGACACAAGTCTTGCAGGGAGTTGTTACACGATTTTTTTTAAAAAAAAAACGTTACACGTTGTACACTAGGAATTTCTCCTGTATCATGGGTGCGTTTACAAACATATAAACTCACATACACAAACACCTAGAGCCGGAACAACTATCTGTAGGTCATACAAATAATTGTTCCGTGCGGGAATCGAACCCGTGACACGCAGCGCAGCAGTCAAACGCTCAACCACTGCGCCAACCGTGCGCCCAAACAGGTTGTTGAGTCGCTCCATATATTATACATAGTGCGACTTAACAACCTCAACAACATATTATATTCAACTGCTTCTGGTCAGATTGGAAACTGACCTCAAAATAATAGGCAAGACTTTGTGGAATGCAATAAACGATTGAGTACCTCACGCATTTCCCGTCCTTCTCGCATCTCGCGTCCCTCTCGCACCTCCCTGCCCTCGCGCGTCTCCCTCGCGTCCCGCGTCGGTAAAGCTTCGCGTGGTCCGCCTGCCACTACAACGCTTGCACCTGTTACAAATTTAGTAGTAAAGCCAGCGTCAAACAAATACAATAGTATATTATGCAACTAGTGAATAAAAGACGGATTTAAAGCGAGGGCCATAGATGAATCAAGAGCAAGTGAAGGATTCTAACGAATGAATCACGACCGCGGGAGTGATTCATGATGATTGAATCACGAGCATAGCGAGTGATTCAAGTGTTAGAATCATGAGCGACGCGAGTGATTCATGGCTCTCGATATAAATCCGTTTTATTCAAGAGTTGCATACTATATTTTATACCATGACTTCGAGAAAAAGAAAGATTTAAGCGAAAAGCACAAGGAATATTACGAGTAATAAATAAATAAATGGTTTATTACCTTCAAAATTTACATAAAATGTGAAACCCTGACCCTTGAGCTAGATAACAGCACCTGTGTTTCAGGGGCCAGTGACCACCTCCGTTACGTTACATAATTATAATTAATTAAATACCATTCCAATTTATATTAGAATTACAATACAAACAAGTATTCAATAAATATCTTAGACTAAAATCATTATTAAAATCCTAAATAACAAAGTCAAAATTAAAATCGAAGAAGGAGTTTGTGTATCGAGTATTTTTTGCGCAAGGAGGCGCAAGGAGGTTACATAGCATTGAGATGGACGTCTAATACATTGGTGTGTTCCAAATTCAAACACCAAAACAGTGATTAAAAGTGCTTTTTATTCACTGTTTTCAGTGAATAAAATAAGCTTTTTAAAGGGGGAATGGTATAAACAATATTTTTCCACTACCTTGTCTATTCTGTAACACATTCCCTAAGAAATTCGTTTCGAAATATGAACATTTAGACACAAGATTATAAAATAAAAAATTAAAATAAAATTACATAATAACAGTTACGAAATGACTTTACCAAGTACGAGTGAAACAATTTGCAATTTAATGAAAAAAAAGTACGTAACTGAATAGGCTACTGTTGGTTGACGCATTCTGTCGATACGCCCGCGCTTTTACCACCGCCCCATCCGGCAGAATGATACTGAACCTGTTACCTCTCGAAAAAGTGGGCGATTGTGTGTATATAATCTTTGGTTTTTAGTCTGAACGTTTGTAAAAAATTTTTGTTGGAACTTATTCGCATTTAATTAATCAAGCTCATCAGGTAGTGTAAAAAGGATCGTTCGTGTCTCGCATAAAAATGCTTTATTTTAACACTCGCATGTAGCTTTCGACGTTCGCCTACGACTTACGAAATTGGCTACATCGCTCGTGTTAAAATCTCGACTTTTTATTTATGCTCAACACGTAATATACTATAAGCTGCTAGGAATATTAACTTTTCTTTTATGAGGAAAATGTAGGTGTGAATACAAGGTTAATGAAGTACGTACTGTGCTTTCGCTCGTTCTTGCACGCGTCCTCCAGCATGAGCAGCGACTCGCCCGCGCTCCACTCGCCCGGCGACTTGCCCGCGTGCAGTGCGCGCGCGCCCACCGTCATGCTGCTCGCTGCGCCCACTGCACCCACTGCCACCGCCGCGCCCAGCGAGCCCAGCGATGCGAGCGAGCCGAGCGACGCCAGCGAGCCGTGCTGCCCGTGCGTTGTGTGCGCAGGCGACGAGCGCTCGCCGCTGCCCCACTCGTCAACTACCAGTTTGTCGATTATCAACCTGTTGAAAACATGTTATAAATTTACTAAACGTTTTTGCATAAGATGGGTACTGCATTTTGATAAATGATTACTATATATCTATCGTTTCAGCGTGCTAGCAAGGCAAAAACAATTAAAAGACAAGTTATCCACAACAAGTCGTATAAAATCATTAAATCAGTTGATTTAGGTGGATAAACAGAACGCTAACAGAGACATTTAGTGTAACTTCGTATGACTTACCTCCTATCCTCCTCGTCTGAGTCGCTGGAGTCAGTGCGCTCGTCGCTGGGGAAGGGCAGCGGCACGGCGGCGGCGGCGGCTGCAGCCGACTGGTTGATCTGACTCGACAGCTTCTGGATGGTGTCGCTCAGCACCTTGTTGTTCTTACCGGGCAGGCCGGGCACCGCCCCCACCCCCACGCTCAGCGGCAGCTCCACTACGCTCTTGCGCCGCTCCAGGATGTTCAGCGGACTCTGCAGCCGAGGTATAACTTCCTCCGGCTTCACCTTCTTTACGTCGAGTAAATCACGCTTTACATCCAGCAAATTTGACGGTTCACCGAATATTGAATCTGCACTGACCGGCGGAGTCGCCCGCTTTATAGCATCAGTCTTGAGCAAAGGTTTGATCGAATCTGATTTTAAAGGCTTCGGCTCAGGAGATATGGGCGACAGTTTACTTTCAGGTTTAGCCGTCTTAATAGCATCGGTCTTGGGCGTGACCGGACGGTCATCCATGGGCGGCGGAGACATAGACAGTCTCTTAGCGCTGCTGATGGCTTTGAGCAGTTTCTCCGCTATCTTAGGTCCTTCAGACTGTAGCAGGAACCCTGGCGGCGGCTCCGGAAGCACATCAATCCTCGCTGGACTGTCCGGCTCTGACTTATCTTCCTCCGTATCGATCAAGGGACTCGACGGAGGCTTCAATATAGCAGGCTCTATCGGCACAGGATCCATCTTCTTTTCAATTTTAAGTTTGAGTGTATTTTCTTTCTGTTCCATGACAGGTGTAGCAACAGAGAGAGGCTTAAATGGCTCCTCTTTCTTTAGCTTTTCTGTATTTTCTATTTTAGTTTCTGATATTGTTGCTGCGGTGACAGTAATACTAGGAGTAGTGAGTGTGCTCGTAGTAGTTTGTATGTTTGTTTTAGCAGGTGGAGGATCTGGTTTCTTCTGTGGTGGAGGCGTTTTAGGTGGTTCGGGAATGTCTTCTTTAGGTTGTTCTACCACTTCTACAACAATTTCTTTAACGGGTTCGACAGGTTCTGGTTCCTTTGGTTCGTCTTTTACTGGCGTTTCTGGGGTTTTAGGCTCTTCAATGGCTGGTAATACTGGAGTTGGTTCTCTTGGTTCCTCCTTTATTGTTATATCTTCAGGCTCATCATCTGAAGACTGTTCATCGTCGGCTGGACTGTCTGGGGAGTCATCTATGAGCTCTCTCAACTTTGACACTTTGCTCTTCTTGGAATATGTTTCTTGGTTTTTAGCTGGAGTGAAGCCTTCGAAGGTGGGTCCAGAGCTGCCGTCACCTGGGAATGAGTCATCGTCGAGTGAGAACAGGCCATCCTTAGAATCGTCTTCGGGACTCTGGCGGCAAGCATCGCGGCTCGCGCCAAAATCTCGAAAAGGAGATAAAGAAGGAGATCTGAGGGACGAAGGCCGCGGGCGCATCGGATCTTCTGAGATTTCTTCACTCAACGACTTGGATAGAGTAGATGTATATTTACTCGGTGAGATATCGTCAAAAATGCGATGAGTGCGCTTCTTCTTTTCATCGTGCAGCTCGAGTTCGAAGGGCTCTGGCTCTTTGAACTCGTAGACGTCCTCGGGTTGCTTGTCCTGCTGCATGGGCTCGGGCGCGGCTGCCTGCGGGGCGCCTGCGGGGGCCGAGCAGTCCTTGTCGTCCGGCTTGCTGTCGTCGGGCTCCTGCTTGACGGAGTGCAGGCCCTTGAGCTCGGAGCGGATCTCGTTGAGGTCGTAGTCCTGTCCCTGGTGGCCGGCGCTGGGCCGCGTCTTCTTGGGCGGCGACACGCTCGTGGGCGTGGACACGGTGCGCCCGGGCCGCTTGCGAGGCTTGCTGGAGCTGCTGCTGTCACTCGACTTCACGTCTTTAGACCTTGACGGAGCTGTGGGCGAGGGACATGATTTACTTGTATAAATCTCTTAGATTCTAGTTTTTTATTTATAGGAAAAGTAAACTTACTTTTTGAGCTTGATTTTTCGTCGGATTTCTTAGGCGGCCTCTTGACGTCATCGTCGCTTTCCGAGTCGCTGTCTGTATCCGACCGTGCCGATGATACTGTAGGAAATAATTATAAAATTTGTTATAAATAGAGGTGTTAAAGATACGGGTAGATATCAGACAATTTATAAAAAATACATACCTTCGATTCTCTTGCTTCGGACTCGCCTACTCATACCCGAGCCCTGGAAATAGAGAGTAAAGTTAAACAGTATAATTAATAAAAACTGCAAGGTGTTCCTTTTTATACAGAATCTTAGCATAATTTTTGGTGTAAATGTTCCCTTGTGAACTGCTAGTCGCAGTTCACAAGGGAAAATATAGAACATTTTTATAAAAACATAATTATAAAAATAAAAACACTTTTATAACATAATTATAAAAATAAAAACATTTTCATACAAACATAATTATAAAAATAAAAACAAAATAACCTAATCGGTCCCAATTTCTCAAGTGATGCGATTACACAAAAAATGCACATGGCGCTCTTATACGCTCATTTGTTCCGTTGTGCGTGTTGGGTTCTGGCAAACATAGCCAGCCTAGCTCCGCCCAAAAGTACAAAAGCTTCCTGGGGGAGTCACAGGATTCGCAGAGCGACCTCACCGTACCGAGGGTTTCTGCACGTTGAGAAGCAACAGCCTCGCGTTCCAGGATAAGGTGGGCGGCTGACTCCTCGGCGTTAAAGCAGCCCCTCCAAAGTGCTTTCTGTGGCGTAAGGCAAGGTGTGTGTGTACCTTCTTGTTGCGCTTCTCGTGCTGCGTGACGTTGACGTCGCCTCGTTCGTCACCTGTCACAAAGTGGGCTGTCTGTGGGTGTGTACCTTCTTGTTGCGCTGCTCATGTTGCGTGACGTTGAGCGCGATGCGCTGCGGCTTGATCCACTCGTCGTAGCGTGTGTTCCAGCCGGTGTAGTGCACACGCAGCAGGTCGCCCGCCGCCGACTTGTCGATCACCTTCGCCTCGTACGTCACCTGGTACAAAGCAACTATCAATCAACGTCTTTTGTTACAAGCGATTATTTAACATTCGATCACACCATTCCTGCTAAGCTATACACAACCATTCGATTGTTTGTGGTTTTGTAAGTCCCGTTTAGGGAGAATTCTACAAAAAAGTCATGTTTTAAATAAATTATTTTTAACAAGCTTCTGCTCGCGGCTTCGCCTGCGTAAAATGTATTTTATTACCCCGACTATTTCTTAGGGAATTAGACCAAAACGGGATGGTAACCACGGAAAGCCATTGTGTTTCTCGTGGATCCACGTTTTAGGCACTCAAGGGCTCAAACCATTGGATTCTTAACTCCGAAATGCTATTAAGACAATTTTTTTTTTTCATTATCTCTATTTTAGTTAATACTAGCTGTGCCCGCGACTTCGTTCGCGTGGTTGTCGAGAGCAAAACAACGTCGTTTAGATAAGAGTATATCACCTTTTTGATGATTTAGATAAGAGTCCTGACTTTGGTATAGTTGATTACGTTAATGCTTCTCTATATACTATGTTAGCGGTGGAATTACCCGGAGCATATACAAAAAGGTTGTTTGGGTTGCTAACACGTGATAGAGAAACATAGAGTTGGCCGTGTGAAAAACAATCAAAAGTAAGGTCTACACCCGCAACGGATAACGTCTGGCCTTGGGCTTTATTAATAGTCATAGCGTAACAGAGGCTTACAGGAAATTGCACACGTTTGAAAGTAAACGGAAAATTATTGGGGATAATGGGTATCCTGGGAATGAAAACAACATCACCGGAGCCGCAACCTGTTAAGATTTCGGCTTCGATGACATTTCGTTGGAGATTTGTTACTCTCAACCGAGTTCCATTGCATAGTTTTGGTGGGCTTAAATTTCTGAGTAGAATGATTGGTACTCCGACTTTTAAATAAATTTTGTGTGCTGGAAGACCTGGTGTATTTAGAGAGTCTAAAAACTCTACTGGATAGTGGGTGGCATCTCCTTCTTCTAAAACCGTGTTAATAGATAAATATTCCCTACTTTCTCCAGAAACATGTACCAATATTTGAGAATTTATTGCTGCTGCTTGGTCGTTGCGAGGTGCCAAAATAGCTCGTTGGCATAGCCAAGCAGCGTCATGGTTCGAGATCTCTGATGGATCTCCGTATACAGAGGAAATGAGTTCCTGCTGTGAGGCAACAGAAGAACACAGGCTTTCGACTAAAGTTACTTTACCTCCTTCTTGAGTCGGGTATGTGCCGTTACCAATTTGAAGTAGTAAATTTGAGAAAACCTGCGCGTTTGCGTCACCTCCCAAATATGCTCGCATATTAAAGCTCAAATTAGTTAATATGACACTACGCCATAAAATAGAGCTCTTTAAACAGGCACCTATTTCATCGGCCCTCGTTCCTCTGGGTATTATAGGGAGTGTCTGCCTGAAGTCTCCACAGAATAGCACCGTTAAGCCTCCCATCGGTCGGTCATTTTGTCTTATATCTCGCAACGTTCTATCTACAGCTTCCACAGCTTTACGATTTGCCATCGTACACTCGTCCCAAACGATAAGGGCGCAATCGCGTAAAACCCTTGCTTTATCACTATTGCGAGACACGTTGCAAACAGGGTTTTCTGTGCGGTCCAAGTCGATTGGTATTTTAAATGTTGTATGTGCAGTTTTTCCTCCTGGTAATAAAGTGGCAGCTATTCCTGAGGAAGCGACGGCAAGGGCAATTTTGTTTTGGCTCCTTATTTGAGCCAAGATAACTTTAGTGAGGAAAGTTTTACCTGTTCCACCAGGTGCATCTAAAAACAGCATTTCTCCTAATGAATGTTCTACACTACAGCATACTCTATCAAAGATTTGACGTTGTTCTGACGTCAAATTTGAACAGCCATTTCGCAATATTTCTGCTAACTCTTCGGGGTTGTAATTTATTTCAGATGTATACTCCCTATTAATTCGTTCCCCACCAACTGTCGGTGTCGGCAAGCCGTATTGACTGAGGGGGTTCCCTCCTATACTTGTAACTATATCTTGTATAGCCAGCAAAGCCCTATTATGGCAGCTTTCACGTACTTGGTCAGAAGTTTCACTATTTATATTTTGCTGTCTCAAAAAATCTTCGGCAAACGCGTCTTTATATTTTTGCCACAACTGCCCAGCGTCCGATAGGCCACAAAATGTCAACAAAATGGCAAATAAATGGCGCAAACGATGTGGACTATCACTGACGCATGCTTCGGCTAAAGCATCATCCCAATGCTGATCGCCATCTAATAAATGCCGTGCGCGGCAAGCAGCTTGAAATGTGGGATATTCTATATCGTCCACTTTGCGGAGCTCAGCAAAAGAAGTAGGTCCTCGCACTGTGTGAAGAAGAAGGCGTAAATAATAACACTCTGCATTATTTGGGTGCACCGTGTATACTCTTCCAATCACGTGTTCTTTAAAAATGCCGGACTCGCCTTCTACAGCAGTTCCACGTCTCCTGCGATTAAAAACACCTTGCTGCTTGTTATAAGTATAATAATGTGGCACTTCATTGTACAACAGAGACTTAGCGAAATTGTCTCTTTCGCAAAGGCGAAAGAATGCGAGCAAGGTGGTTTGTCTTGGGTTGTTCATTCTTTCTGCCACATTTTCTGGCTGAAAGTAAACTCGCTGCCCGCCTTCCAGGTGCACGTCAAGATGGATGACTGGCGGATACCTTTCATGAATAGGGAAACTCAAAATGCGCCAAACTGCCTCCGAAGAGCTTATGTATCGGCCAGATTGATACCTTGTCACTTCATCAAATTGGTTGTTATTTCTTAGTGCTATCATGGCTTGATCACTACCTTTATTAACATATTTACATATATATTTTATAGATTCGACGCTATTACAAATTTCAACATTAATGTGTGCTTGAAAAGCGTTTGACAAAACTGGAGAATACGGTACCACCCAACTATTATTTAGAATTATTTCTTGTCCACGGAATCTGACAGTAGCTGTGAAACCACCTTGTGACGGTGATCTTCGCCGGTATTGCGGATACCCATTTTCCCCAGCCATAGTTAGTTCTTTCAGTGCTCTGGGGTATTTTTTTGAGCATTGACCATCTTTCATGCACGGTGATTCCCTGTTTAAGAGGCCACATGGCCCGTGAACCATATGTGTTTTTACTATGTCATGCAAAATCGGATCTGCATTATAGTCCGGAAATTCTGCACTTATGACACTGTCTATAGCATCGGGACGAATTTTTTCTTCCAGCCACAGAAGAATGTGCGCGTGGGGTAAACCACGCTTTTGCCACTCGACGCTATACATAAAACAAAGAGTTGAACCGAAAACTTTCTCCTTTGTAAGTAGATTAATCAAGACTTTGAGTTTTAAATGAAAAATCCTAGCAATAATGTCATGTCTGTCGTATGACGCCTGTCCTGTGAGAAGTGCCTGGCAAATCTCCGTCCACTTTGGATTTGTTGTAAATGTTATAAAAAGGTCCGGCCGGCCGTATTTACGGACGTAACAAAAAGCATCTTGCGTTCGTTCGTGCATATACCGCGGACCGCCTGTGAAACTGGATGGCAAAATAACCAATCGACCCAAGTTTTCGACGTTATTATCTGATTGCATGGCGTCCCGCAAGTGCACGTATTCTTCAGCGCGTAACCGTCGCTGGTTAGTGCGAATATACACTAAACGTTCAGTTTCTATTTTTGCGTACATGTCCACAATAAATTGGCTGAACAAACCACGAAATCGTTGCAAATATACGAAACTGTTTTGCCTTATTTGTAAAAGGTAGGAATAGTATTGTTGAGCAGATATTTTTTTTTGATAATTAGTGACTCTCGTAGTAGGGTTCACTTGGTACAGCCCAAAATTGTACCCATCTTCACCATGACAATAGATTAGTGGATATTGCAGGGCGTCGTAAGCTCGGTGGGTTTCCAAAATGCGTTGAAGGCGATCGTCGCGTGTACGCAACACGATATCACGTCTCTCACACTCCTGGTCGACTAAAACAACTGCAACTTCATCTGCGACGGGTGCATTGTGTCTTCCACGGTGTTCACCCACAGGACGTCTATCGGCACTTATAACAATTTTGAAATCATTGCTGCCTTGTGGAATTGACTCCAATGCAGCTTTGAATTCACGAACGTACTGGTTAACGCGATGCAGCAATTCTTGAAGTTGACCCAAAAGCTCAGCATTGAGCTGGGGAAAATTGTGATTTCTAACATTGAGCTGTTGCGTGTAATCGGATACAAAATAAATTTGGAGAAATTTGGGTTCATTTTCTGGCAGCAAAGATCCAATAAGGTGATAAACTTGACCTTGTACTTTGAAGGTTGGCATGAACGGTCCTTCCGTTATTTGTTTTGCCCCAAAGGAAGTCATTTGGAAAGCACTGTTATATAAACGAATATTATCCAAAAAACGGTTCGACTGGGGATGATCGCCATTCAGGAGACTTATAAGTAAGTGTGGTGGATCTTGGAAATTTGGAAGAACAATTTTTCCATTTGAGCAGCACATTCCATCTGTCTCTTTCCTCCATTTCAAAGCATGACAAAAATTACAAATTTCTCTCATGTCACCCACGAAAGTAAAGCCAGCATAATTAATTCTAGACGAATATGTGAACCCTGATTTTTCCCTATTGTCCCAAGGTAATAAAATATTTGCATCGTCATTTTCCATGGACTCATCAGCTCCGCTATTTGTTTCTCTATTCATATGGTATCGAGCTCGTTCTATTTCTAGGCGAGATTGACGTTGTTCTGCTGTTTCTGCTCGTCTTAGTTCATCTATTCTTTCCCTTTCAGATGCAAGATAACTTTCATTGTTTCTTTGTACACCTACATAGTTATGTCTAGCTATTTCTAATCGTTCTTCTCTTTGGGAGAGAGATTCAGACTCGCGCGAGAGAGCGTGTCGCTCTCGGTCAGATGACAGACGTGCTTGGCGTTCCTCGATACTCTCTTGAGAACGCAAAGTCGCGGTCCGAGTTCTTTGCGAACTTAAGCGCGACTCCCTTTCTGTGAAAGTCTCTGACTCGCGTGAGAGAGACTGGCGCTCCCGATCAGCAGACAGCCGAACTTCGCGTTCCTGGATATTCTCTTGAGAACGCAAAGTCGCGGTCCGAGTTCTTTGCGAACTTAAGCGCGACTCCCTTTCTGTGAATGTCTCTGACTCACGTGAGAGAGAGTGGCGCTCCCGATCAGCAGACAGCCGAACTTCGCGTTCCTGGATATTCTCTTGAGAACGCAAAGTCGCGGTCCGAGTTCTTTGCGAACTTAAGCGCGACTCCCTTTCTGTGAATGTCTCTGACTCACGTGAGAGAGAGTGGCGCTCCCGATCAGCAGACAGCCGGTCTTCGCGTTCCTGGATACTCTCTTGAGACCGCAAAGTCGCGGTCCGTGTTCTTTGTGAACTTAAACGTGACTCCCTTTCGGTGAACGTTTCCGATTCACGTGAAAGAGCGATGTGCTCTCGGTTAGCAGATAACCGTGCTTCACGATCTTCTTCCGATTCCTGAGACCTACAAAGTCTCATCCTTTTCGCATTTCGGCTACGCAGCGAAAGGTTAGTTTTTTTTCTTTGAGGCATTTTCAAGGAAAATTAAAGCAATAAACAAAACTAACAACACTTATGACTGAATAGCCTACAAACTTAAAAGAACGGTGCGTCGAACAGTCTAGTGTGACAACGTATCGTCTGTTCGTGGTCGTGACTCAACGAATTGGCAACACTAACTTACTGTATAACGATTGGCACTATTGGATTCAAACTACGAAGTAAATCAAATACAATCTTAACTTCGTACTTCAAACCAATGACCAAAGTTGACCAAACGAAACCAATAAGATAAGCAAATACTTTTTTTTCGACCAATTTAGAAAATCGATAAACCAAGCAACCAAAGAACTTTTACGACACACGCAAGAACTTTTAAGACACCTAACGAAACCCAATTTGCCTAGTAAACACGGTGGACGTCATCCTCGCGCGGAAAATCTTAACACCGCGATTCAGAAAATGACGTCATTTGCACAACGCCATCTATCGGATTTAGATTTCAACTATCAACATTAGTTCTATTTTTAGTCTTAAGATGTCGTTGCAAGTACTATACTTAATTGCGTAACGTAATATTTTACTTCTTGAACTCACTAAATTAATCATATCTTTTGATAGAGTGAACCGATTTCGATGAAACAAAAACTAAGTTAAACCTCAAGTTGCGTATAATTTTTGTATATAAACATTGTCAGCATTGAATTCGTAGATTTTACGTGATGTGCGCACAAACAAACAGACAAACAGACAAACAGACAAAAATTTCAAAAATGATGGAAATGGGTTCTGTTACTTATCTTTTCACACGCTGGCTATTTTTTGTTTCAATTTCTTCAATGTACAAAAATGACTTTTCTACAGATTTATTATATGTATAGATTATGATAAATCAAACTCAAAATTTATTATAAAAACCAAGAGGTCACATTCACCAGCCTCACTTGCAATTATTATTAGAGGCCATAACTAGAGCAAGGAGTAAAACTTAAAAAGCTAAAATAAATAAGTTTTTTGTTTCGTACTTTTACCTTAGATTCGGACTGGGTAGGTCCGTAATACACTTTCAATTTGTCGCCCACTTGAGCCTTCACGTTTGACACCCCAGACCTCGGCGTTGGTTCATTTGTTGAAGGTCTGTAAAAAGAAGGTTGAAGATTGGTTGGAAGGTAAAGTTGTAATACGTACAGAATACAATCAATCTGCTTAAAGTCTACGACAGATTACAAAACAAATTAAAGTCATTGACTTGTACCAAAATTTATAATTGTAACAACCAAACGTAATTTGAAAACATGATGTTTTGTTTATGGAGTTATTTTGATAATTATGGTCTCAAATAAAATGTATAGGCGTAGAATCATTTTATCCGTTTAAATCATGTAAATCGGTCTACGAGTAGTTCTGAATGCCAAGAGAAACGGTCAAGGACGCCCCTTAACAGGATACGTTTGTTTTGATCGTATAACGACACTGCCTTTACATTGTTTTCGTATCGTTTTAAAATATTGGCATACATAGGTAAACAGGTGACTTTTATTTTTTGTTATCTGGTGGTGGCTTTAGCCTTTTCCTAACTATATTGAGGTCAGCTTCCAGTATAACCGGATGAAGCTGTTGAATATTTTACATGGAGCGACTGACTATCTGACTTCCACAATCCAGTTGATGGGTCACAAATTACTCTTAGGCAAGACTGCTGTCAGATTTTATGGCTTCTGATTACCCGTTACGACTGTCTAAGATGTAAAAATGACAGCCGCGACCAACGGCTTAGGAGAAAATGCGGTCGCAGACATCCGACTGAATTTCCTAAGTATAATATAAACTCATAATTCGAGGTTTGGCTCTCGCCTATTTCCTCCTAGTTGCCAAATTTGTACACCAGGCCTCTGTTGACAGCGCAATTTTGAACATCTTTTGAGGGTTCTAGTGCTTCTAAAGATAATGTACCATCAAAAAGGAAAACACAGTATATATCTTTCTTTTTCAGTTTATGGAATATCTTTTAAATTAGTCCAGTATTGGAGGCGGAAATAGGCGAGAGCTAAACCTCGAATTATGACTTTTCACTTAGGAAATTCAGTTGGATGTCTGCAACTGTATTTCCTCTTAACATGCTTTTCGTTTTTGTAATCGATGGTCATATATGAATTGATCGGTGCAAGCTTTGAGTAACCTCGAAGATCAATCCCTGCGGTTGTTAGATTATTTGTACAAGTTGTGGTCTTCAGAAAACAGCATTCCTTAATTAAGCAATTTTAAACGTTGGTGGTAGTTTTCAGTCAATAATAGAGAGGATGATCCATATACTGATGAATTAATAAGTAATATTAAACTTAGTGTTCAAAGCAACAGGTACTCACTCAGTGGTCTTCCTCTTGCGCGGTCGTTTGCTGCTGTTAGAGGCAATAGTGTTGCCACTGCTTGCCGAGTTAGCACTCTGACTGCGGCGGCTTTGCATCTTCTTTATTGGGCCGCATCTACACATAGGCAACCGTTATGTGACTGAATCGCAATTATAATGTTGCCAACTATTTATTTTACTTTTAACAGTTTAGTACTAAACTCGAGCTGTCAAAAGTAAATAAATCAATTAGTGATTTGTCAATGGATTACCGATTTGATTTATTTTTAACAATTGACTTTATTTATAATGAAGGTTTTTTTCGATATTTTTTATACTTTATTCTTGATCAACATTTTTTTTTGTTTTATAAACATATTCAGGCGTTTAAATTATTGTTTTATGTATTAAAATAAATCATGTTTAGCAAGCACAATGCTACATATAACCGTTTTAAAGAGGGCCCGCGTTGTGGATTACGGGACACACACCCGCAGAGGAGACCTGTGTCTCAGCAGCGGGAACATTATAAAGCTGATGATGATAAAACAGAAAAATAAATATAGCAAATTGAGACGTTTACCTTGAAGCCCGTCCAGAGCTATCGCTATCTGTTGAAGCATGCGGTCGTCGAGAAGCTCGCGACGTGCCCGCACTCATACCTTCGCCTAGAAAAAAAAACACGCCAGTGAGATACGGTTCGAAAGAATATAGTGTCTATAGTGCCCGGCACGTAAGTTGGCAAGGTTTTGGCGTAGTGAGGAGTAAGTTCGCGCATATTCTGCGAACTGACCAACCACCATATAGAGTGAACGAAACGTGGACGCGACACGATTGGTCAGTCGATCCTTGTGTCAACTGACCAACCAATCGCGCTCTCGGAACGGTGCTAAACGTTCCCCGCGCCCCGCTTCACTACCAAAGATAAATAAAAAACTACTTCTGCGCATCTAACGACTCCTGACAACTTACGTGCCGGGGATTATACCAAGATTAAAAATACTTTTTTTTTTAATTTGGATTTTATATTAAAATGCATTGTCCGAGAAAGCAACGTCTTTGCCAAATTTCAGCTCAATCGGACACAAGTGGGTCAAGTTCTTGCAAGATTTGATTACAGAGACTGGGATAGGTGGAAGTATTAATAAAATAGTTAATTCAAAAAATCAAAAAGCCCGACTGCTTAAAAAGCGAACTAAAAAGAGCGTGATTCACGAGCTGGCTGACCAGTCTTCGGTATGTATTCTCCAAGTCCGAGTTGGCATCGCGCACGACGGGTTCCGTACCATTATCGCAAAAAAACGGCAAAAACAACACGTTTGTCGTATGGGAGGGCTCCCATACAACAAACGTGTTTTTTTTGAGTTTTTACCCTTTGGTTACGGAACCCTAAAAACGGCAAAAAAGATCACGTTTTTTGTATGGGAGCCCCACTTAAATATTTATTTATTCTGTTTTTAATATTTGTTGTTATAGCGGCAACAGAAATACATCATTTGTGAAAATTTCAACTGTCTAGCTGTCACGGTTTATGAGACACAGCCTGGTGACAGATAGACAGACAGACGGACAGCGGAGTCTTAGTAATAAGGTCCCGTTTTTACCCTTTGGATACGGAACCCTTAAAACTACTGGACCAATTTCAAAAATTATTTCACCATTGGAAAGCTACACTATCCTCGGTAGACATAGGCTACTTTTTATCCCTGTATTCCCACGGGAACGGGAACTACGTGGGTGAAACCGCGAGGCATCCGCTAGTTGATGATATATTCGCTGTACTTACTCTTGGAAGACAAGGGGCGTCTCTTAGGCGTCCTCTTGTCGTGTCCTTCCGCCCTGACCGGCGTGATGGTACGTCCCTTGGACTGCGATCGAGGTTTCAACACTAACTTCTCCTTGTCCTCACTAGTGCTGGTCGACGTCGAGGCTTTGTCTTTATCTTTTTCCTTTTCTTTCTCTTTCTCCTTTTCTTTATCTTTCTCCTTTTCTTTCTCTTTCTCCTTCTCCCTTTCTTTCTCCTTCTCCTTTGCCTTCTCTTCTTTTTCCTTTTCCTTTGCTTTCTCTTCTTTTTCTTTTTCCTTCTCTCTTTCTTTCTCCCTCTCTTTTTCCTTCTCGCGTTCTTTTTCTTTCTCCTTTTCTCTTTCTTTCTCCTTATCTACCCTGTTAATAAAAATATAGTTACCATGATACTTGTATCTATGAGGTACAAATTATTTGATACGTCTAGTAAGTAAGTACACCTACATTGCGTCAGTAATAGGGATGATGACAGGGTAGGAAAAACCAAATTCTATTTAGTCAGTCGTTTAAATTATTAAAAACCGACCAAGTGCGAGTCGGACTCGTGCACGAAGGGTTCCGTACCATTATCGTAAAAAAACGGCAAAAAAATCACGGTTTTTGTATGGGATCCCCACTTAAATATTTATTTTATTATTCTATTATAGCGGCAACAGAATTACAAAATCTGTGACAATTTAAACTGTCTAGCTATCACGGATCATGAGATAAAGCCAGGTGACAGACAGACGAGACAGTGGAGTCTTAATAATAGGGTCCTGTTTTTACCCTTTGGGTACGAAACCCTAAAAAAGTATTGGATACGTATTTTTGCTTTATAAATCAATAAAAAATTACCAAGCTAAAGCACATAAAAAGTACGGGAATGAAGACTTGTGACGTAACTTCTAAATAGAAAGTGTACCAAGACATGACTTCACGCGAAATTTTAACGCACTGTATAGTCATAATTTTATGTTAACGTGGCAAAAGAAAAATACTTGTAGAATATTTTTTGGAAATCTAACCGAAGGACTAAATATAATTTTTTAGTCATGATCCCTATTACTGATTTATTTAATATGGGGCGAGTATGTCTCTTATTTTGATACAATCAAGAATTATGTTTGTGTCAAATTTTGCCGTGTTCACAAATTAGTCAGTCTAATGAAGATATCAGTGTAGACATACTTGGGAGCAGTGATGATAAGTGGTTGGTTGTCAGCGCTATCTTCACCGTCGCTGGTGCGAGCCTTCTCCTTCATCTTCTCCAGTTTCTCATCTTTTTCACTTTTCTCGCTCTTGTCTGTCTCAATTTTGTCGGAATCTTTGTCTTTGCCCCGCTGCAATGAAAATAACATTAAGTTCAATAAGAGCGTATGAGGTTAAGCGCCGAAGGGGCTCTAGTATGGCACCTAGTGGGCCTGGAGCCCATTGAGCCCCAAGGAAACGCACCAGGGACCAATACTAGCCACCTACAAGCTATCAATTGATCATAGGAAATGTATGCAGGCCAAGGAGGCACTGCCCTCCATCGACGGCCGTTTCACGAAAAAGACCCTACAACTAACTAAGACACAGATGCGTGCAGTCACAGCCATAACGACTGGACACAAGACCTTTTTACCCGACTGCCGAAGGAGGGTAATGTGTTTATCAGTCTATGTATGTATGTAAGTATGTATGTATGTATGTATGTATGTATGTAAGTATGTATGTATGTATGTTTGTTCCTATGTGGCGTTCCAGAGACCAAACGCGTTGGCCGATTTTGATGATTCGTACGTCAATCGATGCGTCTTAACCCTGCGAGTGTCATAGGCTACATTAAAATTGGATAATAGAAAAATGGCGGATTTTGGGTGCCATATTGTGGGGGCCCAAATTTTTTTTTCTTCCAAACCCATCGTGTGGGGTATCAAAATAAAGGGTTTTATTGTCATAGGAATCACGGACAGCCCACTCTGCAGAGCTTGCATGGTGGAAGATGAGACAGCAGCGCATCTGCTCCTAAGTTGCCCCGTAATGGAAAGCTACAGGGCCAAATACTTCGGTGACTCAGGTACCCTGCAGGAGATAGTCGACAGCACCAGGGCGCTGCTGGCCTTTCTCGAGGAGCTGCGGTGGATCGAATGATGTAACTGAATCCCACCCATACGTAAAATACGCGCTTAGTCGTGGAGTTGCGGAAACAACTAAAAACTACTAGCAGTGCTGCTGTACCTGTGGCGTGGGCGTGGTGGGCGTGGAGCAGCTGGAGGACGTGGCGGGCGGCTGGCGGTCGCGGTCGCGGATGAGCGAGCGGCCGGCACCAGTGTCACGCCTAGCTTGCGCTACAAGTGAGATGTCTACATACTAGCAGTGCTGCTGTACCTGTGGCGTGGGCGTGGTGGGCGTGGAGCAGCTGGAGGACGTGGCGGGCGGCTGGCGGTCGCGGTCGCGGATGAGCGAGCGGCCGGCACCAGTGTCACGCCTAGCTTGCGCTACAAGTGAGATGTCTACATACTAGCAGTGCTGCTACTGCTGTACCTGTGGCGTGGGCGTGGTGGGCGTGGAGCAGCTGGAGGACGTGGCGGGCGGCTGGCGGTCGCGGTCGCGGATGAGCGAGCGGCCGGCACCAGTGTCACGCCTAGCTTGCGCTACAAGTGAGATGTCTACATACTAGCAGTGCTGCTACTGCTGTACCTGTGGCGTGGGCGTGGTGGGCGTGGAGCAGCTGGAGGACGTGGCGGGCGGCTGGCGGTCGCGGTCGCGGATGAGCGAGCGGCCGGCACCAGTGTCACGCCTAGCTTGCGCTACAAGTGAGATGTCTACATACTAGCAGTGCTGCTACTGCTGTACCTGTGGCGTGGGCGTGGTGGGCGTGGAGCAGCTGGAGGACGTGGCGGGCGGCTGGCGGTCGCGGTCGCGGATGAGCGAGCGGCCGGCACCAGTGTCACGCCTAGCTTGCGCTACAAGTGAGATGTCTACATACTAGCAGTGCTGCTACTGCTGTACCTGTGGCGTGGGCGTGGTGGGCGTGGAGCAGCTGGAGGACGTGGCGGGCGGCTGGCGGTCGCGGTCGCGGATGAGCGAGCGGCCGGCACCAGTGTCACGCCTAGCTTGCGCTACAAGTGAGATGTCTACATACTAGCAGTGCTGCTACTGCTGTACCTGTGGCGTGGGCGTGGTGGGCGTGGAGCAGCTGGAGGACGTGGCGGGCGGCTGGCGGTCGCGGTCGCGGATGAGCGAGCGGCCGGCACCAGTGTCACGCCTAGCTTGCGCTACAAGTGAGATGTCTACATACTAGCAGTGCTGCTACTGCTGTACCTGTGGCGTGGGCGTGGTGGGCGTGGAGCAGCTGGAGGACGTGGCGGGCGGCTGGCGGTCGCGGTCGCGGATGAGCGAGCGGCCGGCACCAGTGTCACGCCTAGCTTGCGCTACAAGTGAGATGTCTACATACTAGCAGTGCTGCTACTGCTGTACCTGTGGCGTGGGCGTGGTGGGCGTGGAGCAGCTGGAGGACGTGGCGGGCGGCTGGCGGTCGCGGTCGCGGATGAGCGAGCGGCCGGCACCAGTGTCACGCCTAGCTTGCGCTACAAGTGAGATGTCTACATACTAGCAGTGCTGCTACTGCTGTACCTGTGGCGTGGGCGTGGTGGGCGTGGAGCAGCTGGAGGACGTGGCGGGCGGCTGGCGGTCGCGGTCGCGGATGAGCGAGCGGCCGGCACCAGTGTCACGCCTAGCTTGCGCTACAAGTGAGATGTCTACATACTAGCAGTGCTGCTACTGCTGTACCTGTGGCGTGGGCGTGGTGGGCGTGGAGCAGCTGGAGGACGTGGCGG